>OX393550.1:3605000-4205000 GCA_947650365.1 Chamaelirium japonicum | reverse complement strand
TCCTGCAGGCTATCCACACCCCTAACGGGAGGTGCGTTCCTTGGTCTGACCTACGTCATATTAAACCCTGGCCAGGTGGTCATCAGTTGGACTGATGACGGATCCGGTTGCTCGTCAGAGTAATCGGAGGTACGATGTATGTGGTCAACCTGGAAGGAACCGAGTCATATGAGCACTCGAGTCTGACGGTATTCTCCACCGCTCGAGTTGCATCATGGCACCAGTGGAGGGACAACGAGTTTACCATACTAAGCGGAGAGCAGGGGTATGTGGGAGAACATAGTAAGTCCGGGGGGATTGGAGTGCAGCCTGGGTCGCACTCTGGGTGGCTACGCAGGTTAACTCGAACTCAGAGGATCGATGGTACACTCGGGTAGTGTGTCGATCGAGTCTGAGTTGGAAGCCATGAACCCTGGTCCCTGAAGGTTCCACCTTATCGACATTATGTATGGTTCTTATACCATCTCCTCGAAACACAGAACGTAGTTAGAGGAAGCGAGAAGTCCAAGCATACGCTCCGTGAGTGCTTCGCACTAGTGCACGGTAGATGCGTAGCTACGTGTGTGCACTAAGGGGAAACCCTAGGTTAGTGCAGAGACACATGTAGCAATTCCTTGTCATAAGTGGACTTTGCCACATAGGTGCGATGCACCGGGACATGTTGCGAGTTGACTAGTTGACTTCACTAGGGGCACCCTATGGGAACCTTAGAGAATAGTGAAATCACTGGTGCACTTCACTTATGTGTGCCTTGTAAAGTCTCGTACACGAGGAACGGCCAACTAGTGACATAAGGGCGTTTTGGTCATACCATGCGCCACTATGCACTAAGGGGGCCGGCCCTAAGTGTTGAGAGACTGGTCAAGGCCGGCCCCATTAGTTTCGGGAGGTTGTTGCCTCCGATGAAGGGGCCGGTTATGAGGCGCAGAAAACGGGCTGGTTTTGACCGTTTTCGAAAACAAGGAAAGGATAGAGATAAAGAAGAGATATATAGGGATAAGGCTTGAATCAATCATCCTTATCCATACTGTCCTTATCCATATGGATAGGCCGGCTATATATATGATAAGGAGAGAGAGGGTGCACGAAATTAATAGAGCCATGCAAGCCCTAGGGCCGGCCATGGCATGGGGAAACCCTAGCCGCCCCCTCTCCTCTCTTCGCATCTCCTCTCTCGTCTCTCTCTCTCTCGCTTGCGCCATTGGATGGCGACTCGTCTTCCTCACGTGGTGTTTCGTAGAAGGAGAAGGCTCGTTGTATGGAGGCACTCAGAGATCCATCGACGAGGTGCCGTGCATCGTGTGAGATCGGGTGAACTAGAAGGCGTCTCCCGCAACCTTTTGCTGTCCAGAATCTGCACAGAAATTCAACGTTGTTTCTGCAATTCCGGGAGCTACAGAAGACCAAACGACGTGAAACTTGTTGGAAACGTTGCGTCTCGAAGTTGTCTACCTACAGTCCAAATTTCAGCCCAATTGGAGTTCGGAGCAGAAAGTTATGGCCGTCGCACCGAAGCTATGTCGAGCAGATCCATAGCCCGTCTCCATCGACAAAGAAGAAATTTGTCGCGGTGAAAGATTCCGCACGCAGGTATGATCTCTAACAAGTAGATCTAACATAATTAGAACATGCATACATGCTAGATTGTTCTTTCGAGTTAGATCGTCGTTAGGGGTTCGCGTAGTTGCCATGCTAGATTCATACACGCATATGTAGATTGTTTCGATGAAAATTTTGATATGTAACGCACACCGCTCACGGTCCTCGGACCTTCACTTTGCTTCCGCTGTGGGCCTCTACCATGGATTAATTTCCAACAATTGGTATCAGAGCCACGCTAGTGGTGTGCGTTTCATTTTTTTTATGAAACCGTCATGTGCGCGCATGAATAGTATGTGCCGCCATCGGGGTTCTACGAGTAGATCATGCATAGTATATTTTGTGTGTTCTATGAATCGTTCTTGCAGGGCGCCGCTTCTAAAATTATTCTGGATATGTGATTGCTTGCTACCGGGGGTCGGACCCCGTGTTAGCGATTTTGTCTGGATATTTTTCTTTTGTGAGTGGATAGATTTTAGAGCCATAGTCGGGCAAGAGGTGAAGATTTACCACCCTTGATTCCCAGGCTTTTGCTAGGTTTGTTTTCCTTTTCTTTCTAGGAAATTGTGTACGAGCGAGCACTTGCTCGAAGCGTACTAGATCTTTTTCAGTTACAGATTGAAGAGGAGGACTTGCCGTGGAGATCCACCACTGGAAGATGAGCGGAACCTTGGAGGACGATGGCGATCCGACGAAGCGTACACGATGACGGCAAAGGGCAGAAAGCGTCAGAAGATCGTATACAGAGGCTTGCACCGGATCGAGGAGCCTTGCGAAGGAGACAAAGAGCCTGCGCTGTGCCAGTCAGGTTCAGGGGTCGGACCCTGAACTTGATTCAGTTATGTGCTTGTTTCTTTCAGTAGTTCTTTATATTTCAGTAGAGAACCCCGATGCGATAATTTGATTATCTGTGTTAGAGGGATGCCCTTTCCCCTCGGGTCCTAGCGACCTTATTAGGATAGGATTCCACTAGTGACGCCTATTATTTAATTGACCCTTGATGATAGCATGAATTCCTCACATTTGGTTATGCCCCCATTAGGTCAACACCCGATTAGTCGGGTGTGCCTATTTGGCAAGCATCGAAACCTAGAATGAGTTGGAATTCTACTATGATATCATTCGTCAAATTTATAAGCAAGGCGCCATGGTAGTGGAAGACCTTTCCTTTAAGTCTGACCTTAGGTTAGGCTCCAGGGCATTAGTGTGATAGCCAAGTTTGCGAAGCATCGATGTTCTTGGGATATGTAATGTGACCCTTGAGTGGAGAAATCCACTTGAGGCAGGGACTATGATATTCCGAGATCAATTAATGCTTCGCGAAAGGCTTGAATGCTAGTGGGAGCACGGTATGACCAGGGTCTAGTGTATAGGTTGTCGTGACCTTAGTGTACACTCATACT
Organism: Chamaelirium japonicum; assembly: GCA_947650365.1. Classification (NCBI taxonomy): domain Eukaryota; kingdom Viridiplantae; phylum Streptophyta; class Magnoliopsida; order Liliales; family Melanthiaceae; genus Chamaelirium; species Chamaelirium japonicum. Next base: position 4,201,998 of record OX393550.1, on the reverse strand, counting down.
TGCATTAAATAACCCTCAACTTTAATAAGGGATGTAAGAGAGGACTTTTAGAGATCCTCTGGCCTCCACGGCCAGTCGTTTTGTGTTTGGGTGGGGATGCATAACTTCACACCCCCTAGGGTGGGAGCTGTGTGTTTCCATGCCAAATTACTTAATGACCTCCCTAAGGATATGGCGATTACGAGGCCAGGAGAGAAGGGCTTTTCATCCCACCCTAGTGGGGGCCGCATGAACTCCCGTGTCGTAATTGCTTAGGCTCGTGGGTAAGCATCCTAAGTGCACGTGAGGTATTCGTTGCGAAGACAACGGTGATCACGTGGTACTGGCCAAAAGATAACCATGGTCCATCAAAGCCCTTAGTTGGCAGATTTGGACTGGGTCAAGGAAAGGCCCGTGTAAGCGGATTGACGCTGCATGATGCCCCCTAGGGCAGGTGTAGTCGATTCCGAGATCTTACATACATGGTTAATTAATCCATAGAGGTGTCTTCGCTTTGAGGGTAGCGCTGACATTTGGATATAATTAGCTTATTTTCAAAATCCATAAAATAAGTTTTCTTGCATTCATTTTCATTCAACCATATAGTTCCCCTATCCGCTATCCCATAAGAGAACCAGTTATCGGGTCTCTAACTACGTAGAGTGGAAGCGCAATCTTTAGCTTATGCTTAGGGTAGTAAATGTACATTGGCATGCAATCTAAATATCCCTGTATTAGACCTAATGGGTCCAGATATTACTAGGGCACTAACTAGGGCATATAACGACTAGCAAGAGTCTAAGGAGATGTGCAAGTGCTATGTTATAGCAGACTTGCGGACAACTCTTTAGAAGCGAGTCAGAGATATGCCGGGTCTTCTCTAATAAAGTTTTACTTGCATAAGATATCTGCTAGGCGAAGTCAGTAGACTCATCGCTTATCCACCAAGATACTTGTCGGTACCAAGATGTCAGAGGGAATGCTTGTTCGGGAACACATCCTTGAGTTCCAGATCGAACTAGATTCCAAAGACATAGTACCAGATGACGAGGTGGTGGAAGACGTCTATCTTGCATCCCTGTCTGGAACCTTCGAAGGCGTTATCAGAGACTTTAGCTTTAACAAGTTAGAGATGATAAACGCAGAACTTCTTAGGAGATTTCCAAGAGACAAAGGATGAGATCAAGATTAAAGGCAATGCCTTTAGTGCTTAACCTAGGTCTTCTTTAGAAGAACCTAAGGGAATAACTTATAAGAGATCGAAAACTATTCTAGTGCAGAAACTGGTGTGGAATCCTAAGTCTGGTAACGCCAAGGACGGAAGTATTTCCGCTGTGGTGAGCATAGGGGGTATTTGAAGATTGAGTATGGCCTCAGGATGTTAGGAGTTGAGTCGCTATCTAGTAGCAGTTCTTATGCTTCTTGGAATGTAGACTTCGGGTCTACAGAGATTCAAGGAAAGCATAAGGCTACTTTATAGTGAAGGAATCCTAACATAGGTACTGATGCCATAAGCCGCTGCGGAAGCTGTTAGATATGATTGTCTTAGTTTTTCCGAAACACGGATTTTGATCTTTAGAGATGTAGTTCTGTTTCCTCCTTGGTAAATGAAATTTTTAGTTTTAGACAGCACCGTTGGTGTGTATCTTAAACTGAATAGATAGCTTCATTACTAGAGGAATAGATCAGAATAATCTCTTTGTATTTAATCCTAATTCGGAAATAGATTTCATGACAGTTGTAGCGTCTAACTGAAATTCATCTAAATCCTTCGGAGAAGCTATCCCATTTGTGACCCCTCTGATTTAGATATTCTTCCTCAGATAAATTCAGAGGTAAAAGAAGGCCGATTTTCTGTTCACAGAATCATCGGAGATCCTTCTAACCTATGAGTGTAATCTGGACGGCAGAATAACTAAAAGGGCCATGAAGGTATGGGAGTTAGTTAATTTTGACGTCTATGGTTCCAAGAGCGTCCAGACGAAGGAGTCTCTTCGACTTATCGAGGAAATAAAAACCTATCGGATGGGTTCCATAGGATCCTGAGGGAGCATGGGATTAGCTCCCAGTTAAATGCTCCAAGGATGACACGTCAGAATAAAGTCTCCGAGAGAAGGAATCGGACCCTGTTTGACATAGTCCGTAGTATGATGAATATTGCCAAGTGTACTACCCACCTTTTGGTGGGGTTGTACCTTAAAACAGTAGCTTATATCCGAAACTATCTCTTATCTAAATCAGTGCCTCAGACCTATAGAGAGCTATGGTCTAAGCGAAAGCTGACACTATAGTGTCTCGAGATATAGGGTTGTCCTGCACTTGTGCAAAAGGACAAGAGGGATGAGATGGAGATATAGTTTCAGGTATATCTGTTTGTAGGTTACCCTTAGGAGGCATAAGGTGGACTGTTTTATGATCTTGAGGTTAGGAAGGTAATCGTTTCTACGAATACCATCTACCTAGACCAGGATTATATTATAGACCATAAGTTTGCCGGTAAGGTAGTTCTGGGTGAACTACTGGGTACTGGTAGAGAGTGCACATCTGAAAAACGTAGTGGGAGTAGATGATACAAGAAACTAGTATACCAGGTATTGTAGAAACAATTCACTTTTGTACCACCACCACTTCGTCGTTGTGGGACCATCAGAGCTCCTGAAAGATGCTATGGAGAAACTTTGATAGTTAATCCAGAGTTTCAGGAGGATGATCCTTAGAGCTACGAAGAAGTAGTGAGAGCTTCCTTTGAACCACCACCACCTCATCGTTGTGGGACCCTCAGAGCTCCTGAAAGATACTATGGAGAGACTTTGATAGTTAATCCAGAGTTTCAGGAGGATGACCCCTAGAGCTACGAAGAAGTAGTGGGAGCTTCCGACAGCTCTTACTGACAAAAGACCATGGAGACAAATTTGCATCAATGTCCCTTGAAACAGTCTTGACACTTATAGCACTATCACCCTTCAGGGTGTAGAAGGTGTATTAGAAGAGCACCCGATTAAGACTTAAGTGGCTAGATTAGTTGCCAAAAGAGAAGGGATTGACTATGTCAAAACCATCTCACCGGTAGCTATGCCTAAGTCTATTTCGGATCCTCTTAATCCATCGCAGCCCATTATAGTTGGGAGATCTGGTTGATGGATGTCAAGACAGTTATTCCCTAACGGGAATTTGGAAAGGACATATGGATGAGTAGCCCCAGGCTTTGTGTCAGTAGGTTAGGAAGATATGGAATGCAAGTTGCAACGGTCCATTTATGGACTGATGCAAGCATCCAAGTTGGAATATCTATTTTGATCAAGGGAATCCGCTCATACGGATTTGATCAGAATGAGGATAAACCAAGATGGTACAGGAAAGGTGAAATAGCTACAAGGGTATATTTAGTACTTTACGTTAACGATATTCTACTGATTGAAAATGATGTAGGAATATTGTTTACGATAAAGGTTTGTAGTCATCACAATTCGATGTGAAAGACCCTAGTGAGGCGAGTTATGCTCTGGGAATCAAGGTAACTCGAGATAACCAGAGCAAGATTCTCTTGCTGTCACAGGCTACGCATGAAGATAAGATTCTAGCCAGATTCGGTTTACGAGGCTAGATATCTATTGCACAGCAGGAAGATGGGTCGGTTTCAGTCGAACCCGGGTCCAGATCTCTGGACCGATGTGAAGGGTATACTCAGAAATCCTCATTAAGTAAGGATTGTGAGTTAGCTTGCACTTCACAGGTCCTGATATCGATTGGACACACAGGATCTGACTTTGGTGTCAGATGTGTGTACCAGAAAATCGATTTCAGGGATTTTTTTTTATCTTGGGATTAGAAGCGGTAGTTGGTAGAGTGTGAAGCAAGTGCATCACAGACTCTACCACAGATGCTTAGCACGTTGTTGCGTGCGAAGTAGTATATTAGGTGGTAAGGCTTAGGAAGTTCTTAGAGAACTTGGGACGCGTACCAGAGGCTCAGTTATCTGTTGTTACAACAGAAGAGCGGTAAGCAAGGTCCAAGGAGACTAGGCACCGCCGTGAGGGGAAACCCATCAAGTACAAACTCCACTTGATCTGACAGTTATAGGAGGAAATGCAAGTAGCGGTACTGAGGTGGAATCTACAGACAATGTTGCCAATTGCTTTAGGGAATTCCTGCAAAGGCTTTTGGGCAGCATGTAGAAGCTACAGAGCTCAACACCGTTATTCCTCGTTAGACCTAGTGGGAGATTGTTAGAATTGGTGAGGTCTATAGCTCGTAAAAACCTAGTGTTTAGCTTTGTATGGTTGATAGTATAGGAATGCATATTGGTACGTACCTTAGTACGTGTTCTGATTACAGAACAGAGAGCCATGGCTACATGGTAATCCACTTGAGTGGGAGACTCAATGGATTGGTCCCATGTAACCTAAATACGTTCGCAGCTCTGATTAGGGCTGGTCGCCCTATCAGGATAAGCTGTTGGGATGACAGAGCGTGGGTGTCTCCACCACGGTCATTACCAGGCACAGTGTCTGTGGCCGAACGGAACCAACACGGTGCACAGATCGGTGAGCAGACACCGGTGCACTAAACCGTGTTTCTGCTTAGGGTAAAACGGTCCTAAACCCTGAGGAGCCATGTCTGGTGGACTAACCAGTTGTGTGGTGCTTTGGCGCACCAATGTGTGAGGATCCGGATGCAGTGATCCAAAACCACGGTGTACTGGGTTACCCGGCTGGCGTTGCATCAGCATGTCACTCCTGCAGGCTATCCACACCCCTAACGGGAGGTGCGTTCCTTGGTCTGACCTACGTCGTATTAAACCCTGGCCAGGTGGTCATCAGTTGGACTGATGACGGATCCGGTTGCTCGTCAGAGTAATCGGAGGTACGATGTATGTGGTCAACCTGGAAGGAACCGAGTCATATGAGCACTCGAGTCTGACGGTATTCTCCACCGCTCGAGTTGCATCATGGCACCAGTGGAGGGACAACGAGTTTACCATACTAAGCGGAGAGCAGGGGTATGTGGGAGAACATAGTAAGTCCGGGGGGATTGGAGTGCAGCCTGGGTCGCACTCTGGGTGGCTACGCAGGTTAACTCGAACTCAGAGGATCGATGGTACACTCGGGTAGTGTGTCGATCGAGTCTGAGTTGGAAGCCATGAACCCTGGTCCCTGAAGGTTCCACCTTATCGACATTATGTATGGTTCTTATACCATCTCCTCGAAACACAGAACGTAGTTAGAGGAAGCGAGAAGTCCAAGCATACGCTCCGTGAGTGCTTCGCACTAGTGCACGGTAGATGCGTAGCTACGTGTGTGCACTAAGGGGAAACCCTAGGTTAGTGCAGAGACACATGTAGCAATTCCTTGTCATAAGTGGACTTTGCCACATAGGTGCGATGCACCGGGACATGTTGCGAGTTGACTAGTTGACTTCACTAGGGGCACCCTATGGGAACCTTAGAGAATAGTGAAATCACTGGTGCACTTCACTTATGTGTGCCTTGTAAAGTCTCGTACACGAGGAACGGCCAACTAGTGACATAAGGGCGTTTTGGTCATACCATGCGCCACTATGCACTAAGGGGGCCGGCCCTAAGTGTTGAGAGACTGGTCAAGGCCGGCCCCATTAGTTTCGGGAGGTTGTTGCCTCCGATGAAGGGGCCGGTTATGAGGCGCAGAAAACGGGCTGGTTTTGACCGTTTTCGAAAACAAGGAAAGGATAGAGATAAAGAAGAGATATATAGGGATAAGGCTTGAATCAATCATCCTTATCCATACTGTCCTTATCCATATGGATAGGCCGGCTATATATATGATAAGGAGAGAGAGGGTGCACGAAATTAATAGAGCCATGCAAGCCCTAGGGCCGGCCATGGCATGGGGAAACCCTAGCCGCCCCCTCTCCTCTCTTCGCATCTCCTCTCTCGTCTCTCTCTCTCTCGCTTGCGCCATTGGATGGCGACTCGTCTTCCTCACGTGGTGTTTCGTAGAAGGAGAAGGCTCATTGTATGGAGGCACTCAGAGATCCATCGACGAGGTGCCGTGCATCGTGTGAGATCGGGTGAACTAGAAGGCGTCTCCCGCAACCTTTTGCTGTCCAGAATCTGCACAGAAATTCAACGTTGTTTCTGCAATTCCGGGAGCTACAGAAGACCAAACGACGTGAAACTTGTTGGAAAAGTTGCGTCTCGAAGTTGTCTACCTACAGTCCAAATTTCAGCCCAATTGGAGTTCGGAGCAGAAAGTTATGGCCGTCGCACCGAAGCTATGTCGAGCAGATCCATAGCCCGTCTCCATCGACAAAGAAGAAATTTGTCGCGGTGAAAGATTCCGCACGCAGGTATGATCTCTAACAAGTAGATCTAACATAATTAGAACATGCATACATGCTAGATTGTTCTTTCGAGTTAGATCGTCGTTAGGGGTTCGCGTAGTTGCCATGCTAGATTCATACACGCATATGTAGATTGTTTCGATGAAAATTTTGATATGTAACGCACACCGCTCACGGTCCTCGGACCTTCACTTTGCTTCCGCTGTGGGCCTCTACCATGGATTAATTTCCAACATAGTCTTCGTGGGCCCACCAGGCAGGGTCGGTGGGTCCCGTGGTAGTCTTCGTGGGCCCACCAGGCAGGGCCGGTGGGTCCCGTGGTAGTTGGTAAACTTCTGCCAAAATTTGCACCCACAAATGAATTAGAATGGATCGTACGAATGAATTAGAATGGATCGTATGAATGAATTAGAATGGATCGTATGAGTGAATTTGAATGGATCGTGTGAAAGAACTAGAATGGATTGTATGAATGAATTAGAATGGATAGTATGAATGAATTAGAATGGATCGTACGAATGAATTAGAATGAATCGTACGAATGAATTAGAATGGATACATTCGTGCGAATGAATTAGAATGGATCATACGAATGTGTAAAAATGGATCGTACGAATGAATTAGAATGGATCGTACGAATGAATTAGAATGAATTAGAATGGATCGTACGAATGAATTAGCATGGATACATTCACGCAAATGAATTAGAATAGATCGTACGAATGAATTAGAATGCATTCTAATTCATTCAAACGATCCATTCTAATTCATTCATACAATTCATTCTAATCCATTCTAATTTATTCGTAATTCGTACGATCCATTCTAATTCATTAGCACGATCCATTCTAATTCATTCGTACAATCTATTCTTTTTCATTCGTACGATCCATTCTTACTCAATCGTATGATCGATTCTATTTCATTCGCACGAATGTATCCATTCTAATTCATTCGTACGATCCATTCTAATTCATTCGCACGATCCATTCTAATTTATTAATACGATCCAATCTAATTCATTCATACAATCAATTCTAATTCATTCGCACGAATGTATCCATTCTATACGAATGAGTAGGAATGGATCGTACGAATAAAATAGAATGGATTGTACGAGTGAATTAGAATGGATCGTGCTAATGAATTAGAATTGATCGTGCGAATGAATTAGAATGGATCGTACGAATGAATTAGAATGGATCATACGAAGGAAAAGAATGGATCGTACAAATGAATTAGAATAGATTATGCGAATGAATTAGAATGGATCGTACGAATGAATTAGAATGGATCGTACGAATGAATTAGAATGGATCATACGAATGAATTAGAATGGATCGTGCTAATGAATTAGAATGGATCGTACGAATGAATTAGAATGGATCGTGGCAATGAATTAGAATGGATCGTGCGAATGAATTAGAATGGATCGTGCGAATGAATTAGAATGGATCGTACGAATGAATTAGAATGGATCATACGAATGAATTAAAATGGATTGTGCGAATGAATTTGAATGGATCGTACGAATGAATTAGAATGGATCATACGTACGAAGGAATTAGAATGGATCGTGCGAAGGAATTAGAATGGATAGTGTGGGTGCAAATTTTGGCAGAAGTTTACCAACTACCACGGGACCCACCGGCCCTGCCTGGTGGGCCCACGAAGACTACCACGGGACCCACCGACCCTGCCTGGTGGGCCCACGAAGACTACCACGGGACCCACCGGCCCTGCCTGGTGGGCCCACGAAGACTACCACGGGACCCACCGGCCCTGCCTGGGGGGCCCACGAAGACTACCACGGGACCCACCGACCCTGCCGGGTGGGCCCACTAGGACCACCGCGAGACCCACCGGCCCTGCCCGGTAGGCCCACGAGCCTGTAGAATCCCCAAATACGATAGCAGAAAACCGCCATTTGCCCCAGAATTCCTACCCGGGAATCCTATAAATAGCAGAGCCTTCGAATGTAAAAGGATCGAACTCTCAGTTCTAAAAAACTAGAGCTCTGGGATTTCCAATTTCCTATCTTCCACCTCTCTTTGATCTTCTTTTTTCGTTCGAAGAGATCAGAGTGTTTTCAGTGATACTCGGCCTGTCGAGATCACTTCAACATAAGTGTTAGTGAATTCGGGTTGCTCCCTATAGCACGGAGACGTAGGCTTCGGCTGAACTCCGAGATCATATCTTGTGTCAACAATCTCTCTGATTGCATCTCTCTGTTTACATATCAAAGGCTTCAACTTCAATCAACAGATCGAACAACAATCTTCGACGTCAACTTTAATTTCAATTGACTGGTGCTGCGAGAGTCTTCGGGTCGGCACGAAGATTTTCCCCCACAGTTTGGCGCCGTCTGTGGGATCCGATCAAAAAGTCCAACTCTCCGCTACTACTTGATCGGTTGAACCTACAACCGATCTTGATAGTCAAACTTCCTCGCCCTCTCGGTTGATCAGACAACTGAACGGCACTCTCGTTGCACCTTTCGCTCTCTGAATGGCGAGGACGAAACATCAAGGTCAACCAGAAGAAAGTAACACTCAACAACAACCTCGTCCTGAGACTCGTTCAATGAGTCAAAGGCTCAACTTCGGACAGCCCCTTGCTGTCCCCGAGATGGGGGTTCGTTCAGGAAGTGGGAGATCTGTCGATCGACCTATCGCCCACCCCGCGCGGCAGTCAATTGGACAAACAACACCCGCTCCTGCTGAAGACCCTCCATCGACCTACCAAATCTCTGCGATCGACTTCCAACTGCTCCAATTGGCGAAGCAGAACGCCACCCTCACCGCTGAGAGGGATGCTCTGAAGAAAGCAGCTTCCGAGGCTGGGATCGCTCTACCTATTCCCTCTACAAGCGAGAGGATCGATCTTCCTCGACATTCAATTCACTCCGAGCAACGGAGGTCAATGGGTACTGCTGCCCTCGAGAGGATCCGACGTGACCCAACTCCCTCTGCTGCCCCCTGGAAGCAGAGTGTTTGGGATCGCCTTGACGATGAGTCTTCCCAATCGTCTTCTGGCCGCAACTGCGACAAGAGGGCACCTTCAAAGCTCAACATACCAAGGAGGCACCAAATGAAAGGCGCTCCTTCAAAGAGTCGAGTTTCCCCTTCCATTCCACTTCAGCGTGGGCTTGGATCGGACCTCCGACATCGACTTCAACCGGCAAATACTTCAATGCCTGAGCAAGACCTTGCGATCTTGCCTCTTGACCCACCTCTAGGTCGAGGACATGGTCGCAGGGATGGCTATTCTTCTGCCGGGCCTCTACATCGAAGTCTCTTTGAGACAACATTTCCAAGGGGATGGAGAACTCCAATCCTCCCCAAATTCAACTGCATCAGAGGAGATCCTACTCTCCACATCCTTGCCTTCAAGCAAGCCTTAACGCCGCACGAAGAAGAAAACAATATGCTCTGCCGCACCTTCGCAGGAAGTCTCGATGAACCGTCGCTCGACTGGTATCATAATCTCCGAGCTGGGTCCATCACCCAGTTCGATGTTTTGGCTAAACTCTTTGTGCAGCATTATCAGCTCAATCTGAAGCCCGAGAAGAAGCTTGACTCTCTCTATCGGCTAAGGATGGGTGCTGACGAGACTCTCCGAAGTTTCACTAGGAGATTTCGCAACGAGCATGCTGCCCTCTCTGGAAGACATATGGACGATGAAGCCATCATGTTGGCTTTCCAGAACGCTCTCCGCTTCGATCTCCACATCTACAACGACTTCATCCGTAATCCCCCTCCTTCTCTGGGAGCTATGTTCGATCGAATCCAGAGAGAGATCGAGGTCGAAGACGATCAAGTCGCTCAGAAAGGGCGAGAGACGAAGCGAAAGCCTGCTGAAAGAGAAACTCCAAAGTATGCTGCAAAGGCCCACAACGCTGAGGCAGCAGCCCCTCCAGCCAACAAACGATCAAAGAATGACGGGCGTCGATCTCCAACGAAGACCACTTTTACCGAGTGGAGTATTCCAGTCGAACAGATACTCGACCGCATTCAACACGACGAGTATCTTCGGAGGCCCAATCCTCTTCAGCCAAACTCCAAGTTCACAGCAGACAAAACAGTCTACTGTGAATTCCATCGAAGTCACGGCCACTCTACCGACCGATGCTATCGGCTGAAGTTCCATCTTGAAGACTTACTGCGAGAGGGCCACCTTCAAGAATTCGTCAACAACGGGCATGATCAACGTCGAACCTCCGCCAAGGGGAAAGAAGTGTGTTGGATACATCAAATCTCTTCCAACCCATCACCTCTCACCGTGAATGCCAATATCTTTGGCATTCATGGATCGTTGCACAACCAAGTAGTGACCGGGAAAGAGGTCGATCGGCAGATTCGGCGCATCTTCCATGTTCGATCTACTGCAAATAAAGAAGATACCTGGATCGAGAAGCCCATCGAAGGTCTTGCTTGGCCATCCATCGTCTTCAACGACACTGATCTTCAAGGAGTTCATACTCTATATCGAGACCCCCTGGTTTTGAAACTCATCATCGACGGAAGCACCGTCAATCGGATCCTCATCGACACCGGGAGTTCTATCGACATTATGTTCTCAGACTGCTTCAAACGTCTGGGACATAAGTATCAAAGCCTCGACGTCGTACCGACCGTGATCACCGGCTTCAACGGCGAACAAAGCATCACGGTGGGTGAGTTGAGATTCACTCTCGACCTCAGCCGAGAGACTCGAGTCTCGGTCAGGTTTGCAATTGTCGAAGGAGTATCCAGCTACAACGTCATCCTCGGGCGACCATTCCTCCACCAGATCAATGCCATCTCCTCTTCTTATCATCAACTACTAAAGTTTGCAACTGGGGAAGGCATTGTCTGCATTCGAGGTGATCAGCACGAGAAGCCCATCGAAGGTCTTGCTTGGCCATCCATCGTCTTCAACGACACTGATCTTCAAGGAGTTCATACTCCACATCGAGACCCCCTGGTTTTGAAACTCATCATCGACGGAAGCACCGTCAATCGGATCCTCATCGACACCGGGAGTTCTATCAACATTATGTTCTCAGACTGCTTAAAACGTCTGGGACATAAGTATCAAAGCCTCGACGTCGTACCGACCGTGATCACCGGCTTCAACGGCGAACAAAGCATCACGGTGGGTGAGTCGAGATTCACTCTCGACCTCAGCCGAGAGACTCGAGTCTCGGTCAAGTTCGCAATTGTCGAAGGAGTATCCAGCTACAACGTCATCCTCGGGCGACCATTCCTCCACCAGATCAATGCCATCTCCTCTTCTTATCATCAACTACTCAAGTTTGCAACTGGGGAAGGCATTGTCTGCATTCGAGGTGATCAGCAAGCTAGAAGGTCTTGTGAGGCTGCTGCGGCTAAGACAGATCGAAAGATCAACATTGCTCCTCCAAAGCGGCCACGAGATGAAGCTGGTCCCTCTTCCAAATAGCAATCAAAGGAGATTCCGCTGACCGAACCTCCACCAATCGAATGGGAAGCATCACCTTCAATAGAAGAAATCATCCCAATCAACATAGGCAGCGGAGATCTCCCTCGACAAACTTTCATTGGTACCGGTCTTAGCGACGCAGAAGCGCAAGACATGGTAACCTTCCTCAAGTCCAATATCGATGTCTTCGCTTGGAGTTTCGAAGACATGCTTGGGATCAATCCAGATAATGCTTGCCACCGACTTGCTATCAAAGAAGAAGCGAAGCCTGTCAAGCAGAAGCCACGCACCATCCGACCAGAGCTACAAATTGCTGTTCAAGAAGAAATCACCAAGCTACTCGCAGCAGGCTTCATCCGTGAAGTAGAGTATCCTACTTGGATCTCTAATATTATTGCTGTTCCGAAGAAGAATGGGAAAGTCCGAGTCTGCATCGACTTCACCAACCTCAACAAGGCTTGCCCCAAAGACCCATTTCCCATGCCAAGGATCGATAGACTCATCGATGCCACTGCTGGCCACGAGCTATTGTCTTTCATGGATGGGTATTCTGGATATAATCAAATTCCACTTCATCCAGACGATCAAGAGAAGACTTGCTTCGTGACTAGCCGAGGTCTTTACTGCTACAATGTAATGCCATTCGGCCTCAAAAATGCTGGTTCCACCTATCAAAGGTTAGTCACAAAAATGTTCGAAGATCAGATCGGTCGCAACGTCGAAGTCTACGTCGATGATCTCCTCACCAAGAGCTCCGTACGAAGCAAGCATCTTTCTGATCTGGCAGAAACCTTTCAAGTTCTTCGAAAATATCGTATGAAGCTTAATCCAGCCAAGTGCGCTTTCGGAGTTCAATCTGGGAAATTCCTGGGTCATCTTGTGATCAGGAGGGGTATTGAAGCCAATCCCGATCAAATTCGAGCTATCCTCGACATGCCATCACCTACCAATCGAAAGGAGGTGCAGCGACTCACTGGAAGACTTGCTGCCCTCAATCGGTTCATCTCAAAGTCTTCTGACAAATGTAAACCTCTCTTCGACAAACTACGAAAGGCGAATACTTCAGGGTGGAGTCCGATTTGTGAAGAAGCATTTCAAAGCATCAAGAAATATCTGGTGCAAGCTCCTATCTTGACGGCTCCACTTCCAAATGAAGACTTATGGCTCTATCTCGCCGTAACTGATCAAGCAATCAGTGCAGTCTTAGTCAGTAGAAGAGAAGGCTTCGAGCATCTAGTCTATTATATCACTCACACTCTTCTTCCGGCTGAAACTCGCTATTCAAAAACTGAGAAGGTCATCCTAGCCTTACTCACTACATCGCGTCGCCTTCAACCATACTTCGTCTCTCACCAGATCACTGTCATTTCAGAACACTCGCTCAAAGATATCATTGACAAAGCTGGTCGAGCTGGTCGAATGACCAAATGGGTGATCGAAATGAGCTCCCTGGGGATTCAGTTCGAATCTCGCACTTCTATCAAAGGTTAAGCTATTGCTGATTTTCTAGCTGATTTTCCAGTTGAAGACCCCATCACTTGGGAAGAAGATGTCGACATGCGTTTGGAAGATGAGGACAATACTCCGATCAATCTTGCAACAAAAATTGATCCAAATCTCGAAGCTACTGCTGCAACTCCTCCATGGAAGCTTTATACTGATGGAGCTTCAAGTTCGATCGGTTCGGGAACTGGGATAGTATTGATATCCCCCGAACTTGATCATCTTCAGAAGGCCACTCTCCTCGGATTCACTGCCACCAACAACGAAGCCGAATACGAAGCACTCATTTCTGGACTCGAGATGGCGAAATCCCTGGGGGTAGATCGAATCATCGTCTACAGCGACTCCCAATTGATCATAAGGCAAATCAATGGAGAGTACACAGCTCGCGAAGAAAGAATGCAACTCTACTTGGCTTTAGTACGACGTCTTCAACAATGTTTTATTGGTGCTGAATTCATTCAAATCCCCAGAGCAGAGAACCGAGAAGCAGATGCCTTAGCCAATGCTGCCTCAGTTCTTGGAGACTCACTCGGAGGAAGGCAAATACAGATCGATTATCACGAAGTGCCCAAGACCACCCCCGATCAACATATCCTTACTACTACAAAAGAATCTGGGGGTGGAGATCAGCTTGAAGACTGGAGACGATCAATTTTCGACTTCTTCAAGCATGGCAAAATGCCGGAAGATCCAAATCAAGCCCGAAGAGTTCAAAGGAAGCTCGCATGCTACATTCTACAAGGAGAAGATCTATACTTCAAATCTCACAACGGGATGTTGCTCAAGTGCCTTGGTCCCGAGCAAGCACAGGCAATCCTGATTGATATCCACTCTGGAGCTTGTGGAAATCATTCGGGAGGAAGATCTCTTGAAGCCAAGATGAAGCTACAAGGGTACTACTGGCCAACAATGGGAAGGGATGCTCAACAAGTTGTTCAAAGGTGCGAACCTTGCCAACGACACGCTCGAGCTATCCATCTCCCTGCAGATGAACTTCATCAATTGTCAAGCCCCTGGCCTTTCCATCAATGGGGGTTAGATTTCCTGGGTCCTTTCCCTCCAACTCCGAGCAAGATGAAGTATCTATTGCTGGCCACTGATTACTTCACCAAATGGGTTGAAGCTGTGCCCCTCTTCCGAGAGACTGACGACGAAGTGATCAAATTCATTCGGCACAACATCTTCTCGAGATTTGGTACACCTCAAGTTCTGGTTGCTGACAATGGAGCTCAATTTGACTCCGACAAATTCCGAGAGTTCTGTCTGAACAACGGTATCAAGCTATTCTATTCAACTCCAAGATATCCTCAATGCAATGGTCAAGCTGAAGCCTCAAATAGAGCTATTCTTGGTATACTCAAGAAAAAACTCAATGACAAGAAAGGATTGTGGGAGCAAGTCCTACCTGAAGTTCTTTGGGGGTATCGCACAACTCCGAGAAGATCAACAAGGTTCTCACCCTTTTGTCTAACATATGGATCGGAAGCAGTACTCCCAACAGAAAATATATCAAGTACTTTGAAGACCAAAGCAGTTGAAGAAGGAATCAACGAAGAACTATGAATCAATGATCTAGACTTCTCCGAAGAATTACGAGATCAAGCATCACTTCGTGTGGCCAAGTACCAACAGAAAATCAAAAGAGCCTACGACGAGAAAGTCTACAAGAGACAGTTCCCAGTGGGTAGTTTAGTTCTCAGAGCAGTTTTCTACAACACCAAAGAACACAGCAGTGGGAAGCTTGCTCCCAACTGGGAAGGTCCATACATCATTGAGTCAATTGGAGGCAAAGGCTCCTATCGACTGATCTCACCAGAAGGAGATAGATTGCCACGAGCTTGGAATTCTAGACACCTCAAGTTGTTCTATCCATGATGTAAATTATGTGATGAATAAAGATCTCTTTCAAGTGTTCAAATGTGCAAGTGTTCAGCTTTTCAATTCAAGATTCTGAAGCAGTTTCAAATTATCCACATTCAAGTTACCAAGTCTTTTAACAAGTTTGGGTGTTAGAGTTGCGACTCAACCCCTTACTAGCAAATGTTAAACTGACCTTCAAATTTCAATATTCAATTTCAATCAAATTCTATATCGTCTAACAGGTTTGGGTGCTTGAGTTGCGACTCAACCCCTCACATACAAGTGTTACACGAATTCAAATTCAAAATTCAAGTTACAATAAGTTTGGGCAATCAAGTTGCGACTTGACCCCTTACATTCAAAAGACTGCATCTATTCTAATACTATCCAGAACATGACATTCAAAGACATTCAACTCAAGAAATCCAATTTTCAAACACCAAAGAGATATCTTCTATTATCAAAATGTGTCAGGTACAAGAGTGAGCTGCTACATTTCAAGAGTTTACAAGTATCAAACGACAGAAAAGACGACAGAAGATCTCAAGGCTTGGCCACACTCTGCGCACGCAACTTTTCCCCCTCAGATCCAGCACGAGCTTTGCTCGCCACTGATGCCTTAGAGGATCGGACACTGTCAACATGGACCCTGAGTGCTTCTGCTGCCTTCTCAGCTGTTTCCCTGTAGCTCTTGGACTCACTCCGCATATGCTCCAGCTCCTTCTTATGAGTCTCTGCTGAAGCAGCAAGTTGAGCCTCCAGCTCCTTTATTCGAGCCACACAATCGAAGCCCAAGTTCTCGATCTTGAAAAATCGATTCTTCAATTCTTCAAGCTCGTGACCCCGGGCCTCGTATCCATTCTGCCAGCCCTTGCTCTCCAACTTTTCCTTGCGAAGGGCCTCGGTCTTGGCCTTCAATGCCTCCTTCTTTGAGGTTAGAGCCTCCCTCAGCTTATCCCTCTCCTCGCTTATAACCTCCAGTGCAGCAGCTAAGCGGGATACTTCAGCTGAAGCTTCTTTTGCTCCCGCCTTCATGGAGAGCATGGTCGCGACATTCAAAACTGCTGAATTCTGCAAAAAGAACAAAAGAGTTAGAACTATTCTGAAGATACAACTCAAATGATCGGTCGAGCAGATGCACTTACCACCAGTTCAAGCCTGTCGAAGGCTTCATCCAGAGTAGCCCCCGGAAGGTTGCAGAGTTTTCGGATTACAGAAGTAGGGTGGTTGATGTCAACATCACCCAGACTCTTCATCTTCGTCGAGCCACACGATCGAAGCCCAAGTTCTCGATCTTGAAAAATCGATTCTTCAATTCTTCAAGCTCGTGACCCCGGGCCTCGTATCCATTCTGTCAGCCCTTGCTCTCCAACGTTTCATTGCGAAGGGCCTCGGTCTTGGCCTTTAATGCCTCCTTCTTTGAGGTTAGAGCCTCCCTCAGCTTATCCCTCTCCTCGCTTACAACCTCCAGTGCTGCAGCTAAGCGGGATACTTCAGCTGAAGCTTCTTTTGCTCCCGCCTTCATGGAGAGCTTGGTCACGACATTCAAAACTGCTGAATTCTGCAAAAAGAACAAAAGAGTTAGAACTATTCTGAAGATACAACTCAAATGATCGGTCGAGCAGATGCACTTACCACCAGTTCAAGCCTGTCGAAGGCTTCATCCAGAGTAGCCCCCGGAAGGTTGCAGAGTTTCCGGATTACAGAAGTAGGGTGGTTGATGTCAACATCACCCAGACGCTTCATCTTCGGAGTCGAGCCAACAGGCGCACCTGCAATCAACACGAGAGATCAAAGTGTTAGATTATTTCCAAGCTTCAAAGGCAAAACAATCAAAGCGAGTTAGCACAATTACCTGAGGCTTCAACCCTCGGCTCCTTACCCTTCCGGCGATCGGAGCCTCCCTGAGGGGTCGATTTCTCCTGAATAGGAGTCGGCGCTGACTGAGGTTGAGGAGCTCCATCGCCCACGCGACTTTCCCTCTCCAAGTGGATAGGGGAGGAAGCATCCCGAAGAGGTGAGCCTCTTTCTTCCTCTTGTGGCCCGCCTGGCTGGATGAGTCCCGCCACCATGGCAGCCACCTCCTCAGCCAGAAACCGAGAGGGGGGTGGGGGTTGCCCAACCTCCATACCCCCGCTCGTTGTCGCTCCTTCGAGACGGGGTACTTCAGGAGGAATTTGATCGAGGGGCGTGGGGTTGCTTTCAACCCCACCACTCCTCGACAATTTTATTTTAAAGCGCAACGGCTTCTTCAATTCATCGAATTTGTAGGTGGGAACCACCTTTTGGCCATCACCTTCTATATCAATGACTTCTTCCATTTGACGGGCTTTAGCCTCGTCAATGGGAATAGGAAGTGAATCTTCTTCTCTTGCATCACCAGTGGGGGTGGGAGGAATTTCTTCCTCACCACCCCCATTCTCATAATCTCCACCAGAGGGTGTGGAAGAAAAATCATTCTCACCGTCCCCATCCTCATCTTCGTCGTTGCCACTGTTGTCGTGGCTGACATTCTCGGTCTCTTCGTCCTCCTCGTCGCTCTCCTTTTCTTTTTCTCCATCATCTTCCTTCTTTTCCTTGTCCTCATCTTCCTTCTGCTTGATGAGGACCTTTCTCTTCTTCTTCGCTGGGCCTCGTTGTATCACCAGCTTCTCGTCCACAGTAGGTAATCTGCGCCTTGCAGTGTAGATTTTCTTCTCAGCCCGAATCTTCCGGATGATCTTACCCGTATGAGGATCCTCCTCATAGTCAGAGTATAAAACTTCATTATCCTCGTATCTGTCTCGCGATCGGTGGAGGAGATTGGCCTTGCCATATCTCACTGGGCAGTTTGAGAACTGCTTCCATGACCTGGTCCCGCAGGTCAGCTCTAAGAATAAATTGTCGATAGCTCCAGCCCTCTCGGAGGACCAGGCAAAAGCGCCTCCCTTGCAGTACATCTTCACTGCATCGTGCACATCACTTCGAGGGGTATCGGGCACGGAGATGGGAGTCCATGCACCAGAGACAGAGATGGGCCAGTCTGTATATAGTTTGTCCGAAGGGACTGTATCGGTAAGTGGGCGCAGCGGAGATATGCCAGTCAAGTTGTAGAACGGACTGTCCTTCCTGTAAGCCCATCGATAATGGAAGAAAAAATATCCAAGCTCGATCCGGGCATCTTCACCTTCTGGAATACTGGAGTAGCATTCTTTCAAGTCCTCCTGGAAATCCGACTCTACGCGGCAGAAAGCGTAGATAATTCTCCAAGCATTCCCAGTGACCTGCCCCGGGCAAAGGCCAAAAGTGTTCAATAACCTTGCCGCGAAGGGTGGCAACGGAAGACGCAGACCGCAGTTGAGTTGGCCGATGGTCACAATGGTTCCCATGACCTTTTCATTACTGGCAAAGCTGGTGAAGACGGTCTTCTTATCAATACCAAACGCAGTCCGGATACTTGGGAGCGAAGGCTGCACTTTCCCTTCTGTGAAGTAAGAGAGCAGCAATTGCCACTTCTTTCTCTTCGAATCTGTGAACTCACCTCCGGTATTGTACATATACTCTGTTTCCTCTGTCAGAGGCGAGAGCGGGCCCAAAACAAATTTCACTTTAGGGATGTGCTCTGGCCTAGATGGCGCTGAAACAAACCCTACTCCTTGATGCCTCTTGCCCAGTTGGCCGAGTTCGGCAAGCACGGCCTTGCCTTTGCCACGACCCTTCGGAGGGGATGGAACTTCAACAATCTCTTTCCCTTTCCTCTTCGAAGGGACCCCGCCCGACTTCTTCGAACTACCAGAGGAAGCCATTTGACCGATCAAACAAGAACGAAGAACAAGAGATCAAGAGCAAAAGAGTCTGGACTTCGAAAAATTTTGGAAGCGTGAGGCAAAAATGACAGCCAGTGAAACTTATATACCCAGGGTAAAACAGGTACTCAAATCGAGAAGACACGTGTCTTCACCGTATCAAATCGCGTGTTTTTGCAGGAACACGTGGCATCCATCCACAGCAAGCGCAAAATCAGGCGAACCGTCGGACAAGACGAAACGTCGGACCTACCGGTCCACATGAACCAACGGTTCAAGCGAGTCACCGGTCTGAGTAAACCGGACCACCGATTCAAAGCCTCATCCAAGCCAAACAAAAATTCAAAACAGGAAGGATCAATCTCTATCGATGTTCAAAACTCTGATAGAAGATCGAAGAACAGAACAGTTGTAAAACCTTCTCTGAAGGACAGGTTCAAAACTTTAAACTGATCGGTCATTTTACTACTAGATCTGGCAAAAAACCAAGGTTTTTTGCCGATCACTCGAACCTTGACCGGATAATTTTTTACCGATCGGTCAAACTTGACCGATCGGCTAAAAACATTCGATCGGTCAAATTTCTACTACATCTGGCAAAAAACCAAGGTTTTTTGCCGATCACTCGAACCTTGACCGGATAATTTTTTACCGATCGGTCAAACTTGACCGATCGGCTAAAAACATTCGATCGGTCAAATTTCTACTAGATATGGCAAAAAACCAAGGTTTTTTGCCAATCACTCGAACCTTGACCGGATAATTTTTTACCGATCGGTCAAACTTGACCGATCGGCTAAAAACATTCGATCGGTCAAATTTCTACTAGATCTGGTAAAAAACCAAGGTTTTTTGCCGATCACTCGAACCTTGACCGGATAATTTTTTACCGATCGGTCAAACTTGACCGATCGGCTAAAAACATTCGATCGGTCAAATTTCTACTAGATCTGGCAAAAAACCAAGGTTTTTTGCCGATCACTCGAACCTTGACCGGATAATTTTTTACCGATCTGTCAAACTTGACCGATCGGCTAAAAACATTCGATCGGTCAAATTTCTACTCGATCTGGCAAAAAACCAAGGTTTTTTGCCGATCACTCGAACCTTGACCGGACAATTTTTTACCGATCGGTCAAAATTGACCGATCGGCTAAAATCATTCGATCGGTCAAATTTCTACTGGATCTGGCAAAAAACCAAGGTTTTTTGCCGATCACTCGAACCTTGACCGGATAATTTTTTACCGATCGGTCAAACTTGACCGATCGGCAAAAATCATTCGATCGGTCAAATTTCTACTGGATCTGGCAAAAAACCAAGGTTTTTTGCCGATCACTCGAACCTTGACCGGATAATTTTTTACCGATCGGTCAAACTTGACCGATCGGCAAAAATCATTCGATCGGTCAAATTTCTACTGGATCTGGTAAAAACCCAAGGTTTTTTGCCGATCACTCGAATCTTGACCGGTTGAATTTTAACCGATCGGTTAAAATTTGACCGATCAGGCAAAATTCAAACGATCGGTCAAATTTCCTACTGGATCGGTCAAAAAACCATGTTTTTTGACCGATCAACCTATTCTTGACCGGTTGAATTTTGACCGATCGGTCAAAATTTGACCGATCGGTCAAATTTGACCGATCGGTCAAAAATTAACCGATCGGTCAAATTTCAACCGATCGGTCAAATTTCCTACTGGATCGGTCAAAAAACATGGTTTTTTGACCGATCACCCTATTCTTGACCAGTTGAATTTTGACCGATCGGTCAAAATTTGATCGATCGGTCAAATATGACCGATCGGTCAAAAATTAACCGATCGGTCAAATTTCAAACGATCGGTCAAATTTCCTACTGGATCGGTCAAAAAACCATGTTTTTTGACCGATCACCCTATTCTTGACCGGTTGAATTTTGACCGATCGGTCAAAATTTGACCGATCGGTCAAATTTGACCGATCGGTCAAAAATTAACCGATCGGTCAAATTTCAACCGATCGGTCAAATTTCCTACTGGATTGGTCAAAAAACCATGTTTTTTGACCGATCACCATATTCTTGACCGGTTGAATTTTGACCGATCGGTCAAAATTTGACCGATCGGTCAAATTTGACCGATCGGTCAAATTTCAACCGATCGGTCAAATTTCCTACTGGATCGGTCAAAAAACCATGTTTTTTGACCGATCACCCGATTCTTGACCGGTTGAATTTTGACCGATCGGTCAAAATTTGACCGATCGGTCAAAATTGACCGATCAGTCAAAATTGACCGGTCAGTCCTTTTTTGTGCTAACACTCGACAAGCTTCTTCGTGCCTTTTGCGACAGGGGGTTGCTATTTTTTGCACCAAATCCAAGCCAGCCAGAACGAACTCTAGCTAACTTGGAGGGGGTAACTGTGGGTGCAAATTTTGGCAGAAGTTTACCAACTACCACGGGACCCACCGGCCCTGCCTGGTGGGCCCACGAAGACTACCACGAGACCCACCGGCCCTGCCTGGTGGGCCCACGAAGACTACCACGGGACCCACCGACCCTGCCGGGTGGGCGCACTAGGACCACCGCGAGACCCACCGGCCCTGCCCGGTAGGCCCACGAGCCTGTAGAATCCCCAAATACGACAGCAGAAAACCGCCATTTGCCCCGGAATTCCTCCCCGGGAATCCTATAAATAGCAGAGCCTTCGAATGTAAAAGGATCGAACTCTCAGTTCTAAAAAACTAGAGCTCTGGGATTTCCAATTTCCCATCTTCCACCTCTCTTTGATCTTCTTTTTTCTTTCGAAGAGATCAGAGTGTTTTCGGTGATACTCGGCCTGTCGAGATCACTTCAACATAAGTGTTAGTGAATTCGGGTTGCTCCCTATAGCACGGAGACGTAGGCTTCGGCTGAACTCCGAGATCACATCTTGTGTCAACAATCTCTCTGATTGCATCTCTCTGTTTACATATCAAAGGCTTCAACTTCAATCAACAGATCGAACAACAATCTTCGACGTCAACTTCAATTTCAATTGACTGGTGCTGCGAGAGTCTTCGGGGTCGGCACGAAGATTTTCCCCCACAGATGGTACGAAGGAATTAGAATGGATCGTACGAATGAATTAGAATGGATACATTCGTGCGAATGAATTAGAATGGATCGTGCTAATGAATTAGAACTGATCGTACGAATGAATTAGAATGGATACATTCATGCGAATAAATTAGAATGGATCGTACGAAGGAATTAGAATGGATCGTACGTACGAAGGAATTAGAATAGATTGTGCGAATGAATTAGAATGGATCGTACGAAGGAATTAGAATGGATCATACGAATGAATTAGAATGGATACATTCGTGCGAATAAATTAGAATGAATCGTACGAATGAATTAGTATGGATTGAATTAGAATGAATCGTACGAATGAATTAGAATGGATCGTATGAATGAATTAGAACAAAGGAATTAGAATGAATTGTGCGAATGAATTAGAATGGATCGTACGAATGAATTAGAATGGATCGTATGAATGAATTAGAATGGATATATTCGTGCAAATGAATTAGAATGGATCGTATGAATGAATTACAATGGATCGTGCGAATGAATTAGAATGGATCGTACGAATGAATTAGAATAGATTGTGCGAATGAATTAGAATGGATCGTACAAATGAATTAGAATGGATCGTATGAATGAATTAGAATGGATCGTGCGAATGAATTAGAATGGATCGTACGAATGAGTAAGAATGGATCGTACGAATGTAATAGAATGGATCGTACGAATGAATTAGAATGGATACATTCGTGCGAATGAATTAGAATGGATCGTACAAATGAGTAAGAATGGATCGTACGAATGAAATAGAATAGATCGTACGAATGAATTAGAATGGATCGTGCTAATGAATTAGAATTGATCGTACGAATGAATTAGAATAGATTGTGCGAATGAATTAGAATGGATTGTATGAATGAATTAGAATGGATCGTACAAAGGAATTAGAATGGATCGTACGAATGAATTAGAATAGATTGTGCGAATGAATTAGAATGGATACATTCGTGCGAATTAATTAGAATGGATCGTATGAATGAATTAGATTGGATCGTATGAATGAATTAGAATGGATCGTACGAATGAATTAGAATGGATCGTGCTAATGAATTAGAATGGATCGTATGAAGGAATTAGAATAGATTGTGCGAATGAATTAGAATGGATCGGGCGAAGGAATTCGAATGGATCGTATGAAGGAATTAGAATGGATCGTGCTAATGAATTATAATGGATCGTACGAATGAATTAGAATAGATTGTGCGAATGAATTAGAATGGATCGTACGAATGAATTAGAATGGATAAATTCATGCGAATGAATTAGAATGGATTGTATGAATGAATTAGAATGGATCATACGAAAGAATTAGAATGGATCGTACGAATGAATTAGAATAGATTGTGGGAATGAATTAGAATGGATCGTATGAATGAATTAGATTGGATCGTACGAATGAATTAGAATGGATCGTGCTAATGAATTAGAATGGATCGTACGAATGAATTAGAATAGATTTTGTGAATGAATTAGAATAGATCGTATGAATGAATTAGAATGGAATTGATTGTACGACTGAATTAGAATGGATCGTGCGAATGAATTAGAATGGATTGTACGAATGAATTTGAATGGATCGTACGAATGAATTAGAATGGATCGTGTGAAAAATTAGAATGGATTGTATGAATGAATTAGAATGGATCGTATGAATGAATTAGAGTGGATCGTGTTTTTTTGTGCTAATGAATTAGAATGGATCGTACAAATGAATTAGAATGGATACATTCCTGCGAAAGAATTAGAATGGATCGTATGAATGAATTAGAATTGATCGTGCGAATGAATTAGAATGGATCGTGCGAATGAATTAGAATGGATCATACGAATAAAATAGAATGGATCGTACGAAGGAATTAGAATGGATCGTACGAAGGAATTAGAATGGATACATTCGTGCGAATGAATTAGAATGGATCGTACGAATGAATTAGAATGGATACATTCGTGCGAATCCATTAGAATGGATCGTGTGAATGAATTAGAATGGATCGTATGAAGGAATTAGAATGGAACGTACGAATGAATTAGAATAGATTGTGCGAATGAATTAAAATAGATCGTATGAATGAATTAGAATGGATCATACGAATGAATTAGAATGGATATATTCGTGCAAATGAATTAGAATGGATCGTATGAATGAATTAGAATGGATCGTACGAATGAATTAGAATGGATACATTCGTGCGAATGAATTAGAATGGATATATTCATGCGAATGAATTAGAATGGATCGTACAAAGGAATTAGAATGGATCATACGAATGAAATATAATGGGTCGTACAAAGGAATTAGAATAGATCGTACGAAGGAATTAGAATGGATCGTACGAAGGAATTAGAAAGGATCGTACGAATGAATAAGAATGGATACATTCGTGCGAATGAATTAGAATGGATCGTACGAATGAGTAAGAATGAATCGTACGAATGAAATAGAATGGATCGTACGAATGAGTAAGAATGAATCGTACGAATGAAATAGAATGGATCGTACGAATGAATTAGAATGGATCGTGCGAATGAATTAGAATGGATCGTACGAATGAGTAAGAATGGATCGCGATCCATTCTAATTCATTCATACAATCCATTCTAATTCTTTCACACGATCCATTCTAATTTATTCGTACGATCCATTCTAATTCATTCGCACAATCCATTCTATATCATTCGTATGATCCATTCTTACTCACTCGTACGATCCATTCTAATTCATTCGTACGAATGTATCCATTCAAATTCATTCATACAATCCATTCTATTTCATTCGTATGATCCATTCTTACTCATTCGTATGATCCATTCTAATTCATTCGCACGAATGTATCCATTCTAATTCATTCGTACGATCCATTCTAATTTATTCGTACGATCCATTCTAATTCATTCATACGATCCATTCTAATTCATTCATATGATCCATTCTAATTCATTCGTATGATCCATTCTAATTCCTTCGTACGATCTATTCTAATTCATTTGTACGATCCATTCTAATTCATTCGTACGATCCATTCTATTTCATTCGTACGATCCATTCTTATTCACGTACGAATGAATTAGAATCGATACATTCGTGCGAATGAATTAGAATGGATCGTATGAATGAATTAGATTGGATCGTATTAATGAATTAGAATGGTTCGTGCGAATGAATTAGAATGGATCGTACGAATGAATTAAAATGGATCGTATGAATGAATTAGAATGGATCATGCGAATGAATTAGAATAGATCGTATGAATAAATTAGAATGGATACGTTCGTGCGAATAAATTTGAATGGATCGTATGAATGAATTAGAATGGATAAATTCTTGCGAATGAATTTGTCACGCCCCAGAAATCTGGAACTGATTCCTGGGGTGTGAAATGAGGAAAACAAAATGGTTTAGGGTCTGGTCGCCTATCTATACCAATTAGGGTTTCGACAAATCGATGATCATGCTCGACTTTCAACCGGGTTATCCTCCCAGCATGTGTGGTCTGTCGGCGCCACCACATGCTGTCAGGAATCCCTCTAAAAGAGCACGAGGCTCAAGCCTCCGACGGCGAGCTAAGAATCTCACCCTCTCCCTGACACTCAACACACTGGTCTAGGGGTCCTATCTACAGGGCTAGTCAATTAGGCCATTTAGATATTTATATTTTCATGGTGAGCTATCCTAGGCTTGTGGCCTTGAGGAGAGGTCTACCCAAAAGAATCCAGCTGTATCATTGCTACTAACAAATAACAAAAACACTAATCCTAAACTAAATGATTCTTATACAAAATCCACCTATTATATTGCCACGAAACTACATACCAAAATAGAATACTACTGTAACCCTAAAACTGCCTCCGGCCTCCCACTGCTACTCTCGAACCTCCGGACCTGCAGGAGAGTCTACTCGTGGGAAAGAGTAGCCCCCAATGGGAAATTGGGAGATTAGCCAAATTAATGGCTAGTGACATCCTATAGTCTTTAATAATATGAGACGACATATTTAATTGAATTAATTTACAGAAGCAGTTCAAAGTTTACAGAAGGTTAACCTAAGCCTATCAATAATCTATGTTCACATGCAATTCCTACTGTCACTAGGTTATCTACCATACAGTCCGTTAAAAATACTACATGCAGTGCTTAATTATGAATTCCAATATAAATCATATCTCCTAAAGTGAGCACCGGATAATTTGTTCATCCTGTCCTCGGTCGGACATTACCACCGGGCCTTCTATATCGATGTAGAGGGTCAATTCTCCCGCCGTGCATCCACCATGCACAAATCATCCAGATAATTATAAGATATTTTCCATCTTTCACGGTGGAGCTCTACCGCCCCACTTGCGTTACTTTGGGGGCTTCAACCACCCCGGGACAGAGTTGTTAGGCCAATCCCTACTAAAGGGCTACTCCTATTGGCTTTACCACAACCCTTGCCCGTGACCCCCTAGCCTACTGGTCTTCGGCTGTGCATGCAGGGTGGTTCACGTCCCTTGCGCGCACGAGGTCCAATCTTTCCACATAACAGATTATTATAATAATAAAATAGCTTTGACGTTTTACCCCGGGATTCGCACCGCACTCACAACCCATGCATCACAGTTACTCTCGCCTGTATTCCCGTGTGCCCGGGTCTCCACACTCCCCTCAGGAGGGTGGGACCCGATAATTATTATTTAATTATTAATTTTAAAAACTTAAGGGAATTCCTACTTACGGTGTCCAAGCAATCAGCAGAAAGATTTATTATTTAATTACTAATATTTTAAGCATGCGTCGCCGGACTCGCGACTTCGCATGCAAGGCGGGGTCCACTCGACCACATACGGCGATGTCCGGCGGGACCCGCATGCAGCGTTATGGATACCTACCTTTAGTCATTCTCATTTCCCACTATTAAAGACCACGCAAAGGTAGTAGATGTCACCTGGTTGTCGATCACGCACAAACTCCTATCGACTGCCTTCCGCTCCGCCTGCGGCTGGATCGTCCCAGTCACGAACTGATAATTTGCATACATTCACATGTTACTAAAAAGACTATAACAAGGTGTTTAACGTACTAAATAAAGCGGGGTTAGGCTTGAGTTGGCCGAGTCGAGAATCTACGCGTCATTGGACATCGGTCTACTGGCACGCAAAACAATGCCCCCAATGGGACAGTCTCGATTAGTCAGTATTTTCCAATGCTAAGAGTCGTACTACGGTTCAATTATACTAATCTGACTAGATAGTCCCATCCGCGTCGGCGCTGCTACTACTATGCCTTGTGCTTCGAGAAGCCCTCAGCATTACTACTAAGGCGGGGTTTTCGGACAAGGTTAAGGTTTGATTCGCCATCCGCCCGAATCCGGGGACGCCAGGATAAACACGAGGTTTGCTCAGGTGTGATCGGGACTGATTTTACTCAATTAGTAATTATGACCATAATATATCAAAACTTAATAATTGAATTCCATTACCATCCTTTAAAAAAAACGGAGGACAACAAGGAGGAAATGATGTCCATCATCAGCCTATATCCGCATTAGGCATTACATGTCGTTCCCATGCGCTCTTGTAGGGCTGTTTCGGTCAAGAGCTTAGTAAGGGTCAATGATTAGGTTGCAACCTTGCGAATCAGTCGTCGGGCCTGCTACCAACAACACAATAAAGACGAGAGATATAGTGGTCCCAACCGAGGTTTCCGCTTCGGGTGCTCGGCCGTGACTGGCGAGGTGTGATGCTAAACCGAGGATCGACTAGACTTGCTCGGCCACCGGGCGCAAGGCACGATAGCCGCAATGAGGGGAGGGACAGGTTCGGCCAGCACCACACAGTGTGCTATGTGATGGTGGTCGGTCATAGTGGTCAGGTGACATTTGCTGCCTGCCCACCGGTAGCTGTCGTAGCAAGAGCCACAATGGGTAGGGTCGGCCTAACAACAACAAGGAACACAAGAGAGAGAGAGAGAGAGGTAGGGCTCCGGGTTGTAGCCGGACAGCCTGCCGGCGTCGACCGACAGTAACAGGGCCGGGTCGGGTTGATCGGACGACCGAGTACAGGGGTCCGGGTCGATGGGTCGTCGGTGATGGTGTTAGGACCGTGTGACCGGCGATCGTAGCCGATCAGTGTCGAGGCGAGGTGGCGGGTCGAGGTGGAGGAGTGATGGGGCACCATTGATGGGGTAACGACCATCGACTAAGTTGCTCATGGGGAGGGTTGGGCTCTGTTGACTGCACCGTTGCCGACCACGTAGTCGGCGATCGTGGCCATGGCAAAAAGAAAAGAGCAAAACGGGGGTCGGCCAAACTAAGAACCAAGCGGAGAGGGGGATGCTGACCTAACCGGGGAGGGGTCATCGGCTTCGGTTGCGGCTCCTTCTCCGGCCGGCTGCCTCCACTCCGGCCACCACTGCACGCAGCCACCGAGAGGGAGGAGAGAGAGGAAATCAGGGAGAGAGAGAGAAAGAGAGAGACTGGAGAGAAGAGAGGAAGAGATCGGAGGGGAGAAGGGGGGTCGGGTCCGGGTTTTAAATAGAGGAAAGGGGATGGCCGGTAGGGTAGGGGGGCGGCGCCGGCGAAAATCGGGGCGGGATCCGGGGCGACGACAACGGCGGGATCCGGGGCGCGATTCGGGGCGGGGGCATCGGTGAGATCCGGGGCGGGAGCGGCGGCGGCGGCGTCGGGTTGGGGAGGGGAGAGATCGGGGGGGGATGGGGCCCAGGTCGGGTCGGGTCGGGTTCTTGAGAGAGAGGGGGTCGGGTGAGAGTGGGGATCCGAGTGAGAGAGAGAGAAGAGAGAAAGAGAGAGAGAGAGAGAGAGAGAGAGAGAGAGAGAGAGAGAGAGAGAGAAACCTGAGAGAAGAGAGTGAGAGAGAAGAGAGAGAGAAGAGAGAAAGAGAGAGAAGAGAGTGAGTGGTTGGGGTCACGGGTTGGGCTGGGTAGCGGGTAGGTCGGGTATGGGTGGAGGGTAGTAGGTTTTGGGTTTTGGGTTTTAATCCCTCTTTTTTTTTTTTTTGTTCAGTTTTTATCTTAATTTTTTTTTTTCCTCTGGTCATTACATCCTACCCACCTTAATAGAATTTTCGTCCCGAAAATTTAATTACTAAACTGAGGGTACAATTCTACTAATCCTACCACCAAAGTAATGAAAGCCCATCCACATCTGGTACCATATTCTTTCTAATACTGCCCTCGAGAAGGTCAATCAATACATCAATCATACCAAAAAGAAAAAGACTCCGTCACTAGCTAGACTACTACCCGAACTTATACCATTGAGTCACATAATTATTAGGATAGGATTAGAACATTAGGCGCTCGTGGAGCTCTCACAAGGCATAATGTCCAATCGTGGTCCTAACAACTATAGACTAATAAAAATTTCGTGACTTTGGATTATCTTCCTTCCTTGAATAAGGAGCGTCCCCCTTATTCAAAAGTGACGTAGCAATCCGATTCACGAAACAGAATCACGAGACATTCTCCACTAACAATACTAACGAGGTAACATATAAACCTATGCTCATACATCTATAGAACCGAATTGAAGACAACTAGATAACTCGAACTAGTACGCCTAGACTTAAGTCCTATGAGACTTCTCTCCAGAGCAAATGCGTCTATTACCTACACAACCACTACTACCCTATTATCCTACAAGAAAAACACCACTAAGATATGAATTAGATATACCAACATACACACTAACTAACCTAGAAAATGTTGAATCCCAGATAACACACTAAACCACAAACGAACGAGAATCGAAAGAGAACAATGATGAATAAAAATAAAAACGCTGACGCTCAATGAAAGACCTAACACTAACACTTGCAATTAATATCGCAAGACTTAGAAACTATGATGCACAATTCAGATATACGAGGAAACTTAATACTCGCGTAGAAAATACTGAACTACGATAACAACTAACCTACTGACCAAATGGAGCCGAAAACAAGGATACTAACACGACTACACCTTATACTGACAGTATCTTTCTACAAGATTGGTTGATCTGTCCTAAACCAAACCTAAGTGAATCCCCTAAATAATAACTATTCTTAAGATTCCAACCGATAATGCACTCTTAATTTCCAAAAACGTAAGCAAGTCCCTTAGCATGGTAATTAACAATACTCTAGTACTCAAGTATCTCAATGTCATCTCAACGTCACTGCCGTCTAGCCAGTGCACTCTCTCCCCCGCGAGTCCAAACAAGAACTGAGTAACTAGCTGCCAAAGTTCCTTTTGAGAACAGTGCAAGCTCTACCAGGTGCCAAAGTTTTCGAAAAAACGGTGCACGCTCTGCCGAAAGTTCCAACAGGAACAGCGTAACCAGCTGCCAAAGTTCCGATTGGGAACAGTGCAAGCTCTGCCAGCTGCCAAAGGTTCCGAAGAAACAGTGCACGCTCTGCCGCAAGTTCCAACAGGAACTGCGTAACCAGCTGCCAAAGTTCCGATTGGGAACAGTGCAAGCTCTGCCAGCTGCCAAAGATTCTGAAGAAACAGTGCACGCTCTGCCGCAAGTTCCAACAGGAACTGCGTAACTAGCTGCCAAAGTTCCAATTGGGAACAGTGCAAGCTCTGCCAGCTGCCAAAGTTTCCAAAGAAACAGTGCACGCTCTGCTGCAAGTTCCAACAGGAACTGCGTAACTAGCTGCCAAAGTTCCGATTGGGAACAATGCAAGCTCTGCCAGCTGCCAAAGTTTCTGAAGAAACAGTGCATGCTCTGCCGCAAGTTCCAACAGGAACTGCGTAACCAGCTGCCAAAGTTCCGATTGGGAACAGTGCAAGCTCTGCCAGCTGCCAAAGTTTCCGAAGAAACAGTGCACACTCTGCCGCAAGTTCCAACAGGAACTGCGTAACCAGCTGCCAAAGTTCCGATTGGGAACAGTGCAAGCTCTGCCAGCTGCCAAAGTTTCCGAAGAAACAGTGCACGCTCTGCCGCAAGTTCCAACAGGAACTGCGTAACCAGCTGCCAAAGTTCCGATTGGGAACAGTGCAAGCTCTGTCAGCTGCCAAAGTTTCCGAAGAAACAGTGCACGCTCTGCCGCAAGTTCCAACAGGAACTGGGTAACCAGCTGCCAAAGTTCCGATTGGGAACAGTGCAAGCTCTGCCAGCTGCCAAAGTTTCCGAAGAAACAGTGCACGCTTTGCCGCAAGTTCCAACAGGAACTGCGTAACCAGCTGCCAAAGTTCCGATTGGGAACAGTGCAAGCTCTGCCAGCTGCCAAAGTTTCCGAAGAAACAGTGCACGCTCTGCCGCAAGTTCCAACAGGAACTGCGTAACCAGCTGCCAAAGTTCCGATTGGGAACAGTGCAAGCTCTGCCAGCTGCCAAAGTTTCCGAAGAAACAGTGCACGCTCTGCCGCAAGTTCCAACAGGAACTGCGTAACCAGCTGCCAAAGTTTCGATTGGGAACAGTGCAAGCTCTGCCAGCTGCCAAAGTTTCCGAAGAAACAGTGCACGCTCTGCCGCAAGTTCCAACAGGAACTGCGTAACCAGCTGCCAAAGCTCCGATTGGGAACAGTGCAAGCTCTGCCAGCTGCCAAAGTTTCCGAAGAAACAGTGCACGCTTTGCCGCAAGTTCCAACAGGAACTGCGTAACCAACCGCCAAAGCCTACGAAGAGTCAGTGCGTAGCCTCACAATGTCCTCTACCGGACAGTCATAATCCACCGCCAAAGTCCTCGAGGAACAGTACGTATCTTGTCGCGAGGGTCTTCATCGAGACATTCCAAAATTTAGGAACCATGTGAACTCAACTACTATCTGAGATTTCCATCTCCTGGTACACTCTTTGAAACCACTACCCCCATGGGTCATCATCACTACTCATAGGATTTATTTTAAAATAGCATATAAGCTTTATACCAGCCCATGACACACCAGAGAAAATTATCAAGAAGATTATACCTAGAACTAAATAATGGACGATCCTAAAAATACTGACTAGGCCTCTAATACTAATGGTCGATGTAGAATCAAGGAATCCTAAGATACCGGCTAGGTCTCTAGTGCTAAGGGTCAACGAAGATTAAGGAGTCCCAAAATACCAGCTATGTTTCTAATACTAAAGTTTAGCAGAAAATAATAACTAACAAAAAGAGGACCTCACAACCATGCTGATGTACATCCTTCCAAACATATTCGATCATACATTCATCTTCCAAAATCAAATAACCATATTACTAATCAATATCCAGTTCTTAGTCAACTCGCCACCAGGCCCACATCTAGCAAATCCAAATAAGCATTAGACTCCAAATAAAAACTCCGCAATTGACTCAACACTATCCTTGGTTAAGATGTTCTAGGTGATTCCTACCTGAGTCATCACGACTAGCTCTGAGCCTAAACATTAAGGTCTGGAATAAACATAAGCCCTAATCAATCTGCATAATAATTATGTTGACTTCTCAAATCCCTTTTCGATCAAATACCCAAGTATGGATAATTTTTTAACTCCCAATCAATTCCTCTAACCTATCCAATTCTCCAACTACAATAAACCCAAGACTCTCATTCTTAGATACGCACACTAAGCTACCACTGACTATTCTAAGAAATACTACCAAATCAATTTCCCGACGATCTCTAGAATAACCCTAGCACTAGTACAGCCTAAACCACACATCCTAATGAAACCCCTAGGAACCTATCCCTAAGCTCTGATACCAGCTGTCACGCCCCAGAAATCTGGAACTGATTCCTGGGGTGTGAAATGAGGAAAACAAAATGGTTTAGGGTCTGGTCGCCTATCTATACCAATTAGGGTTTCGACAAAGAGATGATCATGCTCGACTTTCAATCGGGTTATCCTCCCAGCATGTGTGGTCTGTCGGCGCCACCACATGCTGTCAGGAATCCCTCTAAAGGAGCACGAGGCTCAAGCCTCCGACGGCGAGCTAAGAATCTCACCCTCTCCCTGACACTCAACACACTGGTCTAGGGGTCCTATCTACAGGGCTAGTCAATTAGGCCATTTAGATATTTATATTTTCATGGTGAGCTATCCTAGGCTTGTGGCCTTGAGGAGAGGTCTACCCAAAAGAATCCAGCTGTATCATTGCTACTAACAAATAACAAAAACACTAATCCTAAACTAAATGATTCTTATACAAAATCCACCTATTATATTGCCACGAAACTACATACCAAAATAGAATACTACTGTAACCCTAAAACTGCCTCCGGCCTCCCACTGCTACTCTCGAACCTCCGGACCTGCAGGAGAGTCTACTCGTGGGAAAGAGTAGCCCCCAATGGGAAATTGGGAGATTAGCCAAATTAATGGCTAGTGACATCCTATAGTCTTTAATAATATTAGACGACATATTTAATTGAATTAATTTACAGAAGCAGTTCAAAGTTTACAGAAGGTTAACCTAAGCCTATCAATAATCTATGTTCACATGCAATTCCTACTGTCACTAGGTTATCTACCATACAGTCCGTTAAAAATACTACATGCAGTGCTTAATTATGAATTCCAATATAAATCATATCTCCTAAAGTGAGCACCGGATAATTTGTTCATCCTGTCCTCGGTCGGACATTACCACCGGGCCTTATATATCGATGTAGAGGGTCAATTCTCCCGCCGTGCATCCACCATGCACAAATCATCCAGATAATTATAAGATATTTTCCATCTTTCACGGTGGAGCTCTATCGCCCCACTTGCGTTACTTTGGGGGCTTCAACCACCCCGGGACAGAGTTGCTAGGCCAATCCCTACTAAAGGGCTACTCCTATTGGCTTTACCACAACCCTTGCCCGTGACCCCCTAGCCTACTGGTCTTCGGCTGTGCGTGCAGGGTGGTTCACGTCCCTTGCGCGCACGAGGTCCAATCTTTCCACATGACAGATTATTATAATAATAAAATAGCTTTGACGTTTTACCCCGGGATTCGCACCGCACTCACAACCCATGCATCACAGTTACTCTCGCCTGTATTCCCGTGTGCCCGGGTCTCCACACTCCCCTCAGGAGGGTGGGACCCGATAATTATTATTTAATTATTAATTTTCAAAACTTAAGGGAATTCCTACTTAAGGTGTCCAAGCAATCAGCAGAAAGATTTATTATTTAATTACTAATATTTTAAGCATGCGTCGCCGGACTCGCGACTTCGCATGCAAGGCGGGGTCCACTCGACCACATACGGCGATGTCCGGCGGGACCCGCATGCAGCGTTATGGATACCTACCTTTAGTCATTCTCATTTCCCACTATTAAAGACCACGCAAAGGTAGTAGATGTCACCTGGTTGTCGATCACGCACAAACTCCTATCGACTGCCTTCCGCTCCGCCTGCGGCTGGATCGTCCCGGTCACGAACTGATAATTTGCATACATTCACATGTTACTAAAAAGACTATAACAAGGTGTTTAACGTACTAAATAAAGCGGGGTTAGGCCTGAGTTGGCCGAGTCGAGAATCTACGCGTCATTGGACATCGGTCTACTGGCACGCAAAACAATGCCCCCAATGGGACAGTCTCGATTAGTCAGTATTTTCCAATGCTAAGAGTCGTACTACGGTTCAATTATACTAATCTGACTAGATAGTCCCATCCGCGTCGGCGCTGCTACTACTATGCCTTGTGCTTCGAGAAGCCCTCAGCATTACTACTAAGGCGGGGTTTTCGGACAAGGTTAAGGTTTGATTCGCCATCCGCCCGAATCCGGGGACGCCAGGATAAACACGAGGTTTGCTCAGGTGTGATCGGGACTGATTTTACTCAATTAGTAATTATGACCATAATATATCAAAACTTAATAATTGAATTCCATTACCATCCTTTAAAAAAAACGGAGGACAACAAGGAGGAAATGATGTCCATCATCAGCCTATATCCGCATTAGGCATTACATGTCGTTCCCATGCGCTCTTGTAGGGCTGTTTCGGTCAAGAGCTTAGTAAGGGTCAATGATTAGGTTGCAACCTTGCGAATCAGTCGTCGGGCCTGCTACCAACAACACAATAAAGACGAGAGATATAGTGGTCCCAACCGAGGTTTCCGCTTCGGGTGCTCGGCCGTGACTGGCGAGGTGTGATGCTAAACCGAGGATCGACTAGACTTGCTCGGCCACCGGGCGCAAGGCACGATAGCCGCAATGAGGGGAGGGACAGGTTCGGCCAGCACCACACAGTGTGCTATGTGATGGTGGTCGGTCATAGTGGTCAGGTGACATTTGCTGCCTTGCCACCGGTAGCTGTCGTAGCAAGAGCCACAATGGGTAGGGTCGGCCTAACAACAACAAGGAACACAAGAGAGAGAGAGAGAGAGGTAGGGCTCCGGGTTGTAGCCGGACAGCCTGCCGGCGTCGACCGACAGTAACAGGGCCGGGTCGGGTTGATCGGACGACCGAGTACAGGGGTCCGGGTCGATGGGTCGTCGGTGATGGTGTTAGGACCGTGTGACCGGCGATCGTAGCCGATCAGTGTCGAGGCGAGGTGGCGGGTCGAGGTGGAGGAGTGATGGGGCACCATTGATGGGGTAACGACCATCGACTAAGTTGCTCATGGGGAGGGTTGGGCTCTGTTGACTGCACCGTTGCCGACCACGTAGTCGGCGATCGTGGCCATGGCAAAAAGAAAAGAGCAAAACGGGGGTCGACCAAACTAAGAACCAAGCGGAGAGGGGGATGCTGACCTAACCGGGGAGGGGTCGTCGGCTTCGGTTGTGGCTCCTTCTCCGGCCGGCTGCCTCCACTCCGGCCACCACTGCACGCAGCCACCGAGAGGGAGGAGAGAGAGGAAATCAGGGAGAGAGAGAGAAAGAGAGAGACTGGAGAGAAGAGAGGAAGAGATCGGAGGGGAGAAGGGGGGTCGGGTCCGGGTTTTAAATAGAGGGAAGGGGATGGCCGGTAGGGTAGGGGGGCGGCGCCGGCGAAAATCGGGGCGGGATCCGGGGCGACGACAACGGCGGGATCCGGGGCGCGATTCGGGGCGGGGGCATCGGCGAGATCCGGGGCGGGAGCGGCGGCGGCGGCGTCGGGTTGGGGAGGGGAGAGATCGGGGGGGGATGGGGCCCAGGTCGGGTCGGGTCGGGTTCTTGAGAGAGAGGGGGTCGGGTGAGAGTGGGGATCCGAGTGAGAGAGAGAGAAGAGAGAAAGAGAGAGAGAGAGAGAGAGAGAGAGAGAGAGAAACCTGAGAGAAGAGAGTGAGAGAGAAGAGAGAGAGAAGAGAGAAAGAGAGAGAAGAGAGTGAGTGGTTGGGGTCACGGGTTGGGTTGGGTAGCGGGTAGGTCGGGTATGGGTGGAGGGTAGTGGGTTTTGGGTTTTAATCCCTCTTTTTTTTTTTTTGTTCAGTTTTTATCTTAATTTTTTTTTTTCCTCTGGTCATTACAGAATTAGAATGGATTGTATGAATGAATTAGATTGGATCGTATAAATGAATTAGAATGGATCGTACGTATGAATTAGAATGGATACATTCATGGGAATGAATAAGAATGGATCGTATGATGGAATTAGAATGGATCATGCGAAGGAATTAGAATGGATCATACGAAGGAATTAGAATGGATCGTACGAAGGAATTAGAATGGATCATACAAATGAATTAGAATAGATCATATGAATTAATTAGAATGGATCGTGCGAATGAATTTGAATGGATCGTATGAATGAAATAGAATGGGTCGTATGAATTAGAATGGATCGTACGAATGAAATAAAATGGATCGTACGAATGAATTAGAATAGATTGTGCGAATGAATTAGAATGGATCATACGAATGAATTAGAATGGATCATATGAATGAATTAGAATGGATCGTGCGAATGAATTAGAATGGATCGTACGTACGAAGGAATTAGAATGGATCGTACGAAGGAATTAGAATGGATCGTACGAATGAATTAGAATATATTGTGCGAATGAATTAGAACGGATCGTATGATTGAATTAGACTAGATCGTATGAATGAATTAGAATGGATCGTGTGAATGAATTAGAATGAATCGTACGAATGAATTAGAATGGTTACATTTGTGCAAATGAATTAGAATGGATCATACGTCGCACGAATGTATCCATTCTAATACATTCGTATGATCCATTCTAATTCATAAGTACGATCCATTCTAATTCATTCATACAATCCATTCTACTTCATTTGCACAAATCATTCTAATTCTTTCATACGATCCATTCTAATTCATTCGTACGATCCATTCTAATTCATTCGCACGAATGTATCCATTCTAATTCATTCATACGATCCATTCTAATTCATTCATACGATCTATTCTAATTCATTCGTACGATCCATTCTAATTCATTTGCACGAATATATGCATTATAATTCATTCGTACGATCCATTCTAATTCCTTCGTACGATCCATTCTAATTCCTACGTACGATCCATTCTAATTCCTTCGTACGATCTATTCTAATTCATTCATACGATCCATTCTAATTCATTCGTACGATTCATTCTAATTCATTCGCCGATCCATTCTTATTCATTCATACGATCCATTCTAATTCATTCGTACGACATTCTAATTCATACGTACGATCCATTCTAATTCATTCGTACGATCCCTTCTAATTCATTCGCACGATCCATTCTAATTCATTCGTATGATTCATTCTAATTCATTCGTACGATCCATTCTAATTCATTCGCGTACGATCCATTCTAATTCATTTGCACGAATGTATCTATTCTAATTCATTCGTACGATCCATTCTAATTCATTCGCACGATCCATTCTAATTCATTCCCATAATCCATTCTAATTCATTCGCACTATCCATTCTAATTCAATAGTACGATCCATTCTAATTCATTCGCACGATCAATTCTAATTCATTAATACGATCCATTCTAATTCATTTGTACGATCCATTCTAATTCCTTCGTACGATCCATTCTAATTCCTTTGTACGGCCCATTATATTTCATTTGTATGATCCATTCTAATTCCTTTGTACGATCCATTCTAATTCACTCGTATGATCCATTCTAATTCCTTTGTACGATCCATTCCGTGGGAATTAATTAGAATAGATCGTACGAATGAATTAGAATGGATACATTCGTTCGAATGAATTAGAATGGAAACATTCGTTCGAATGAATTAGTATGGATCGTACGAATGAATTAGAATGGATCGTATGAATGAATTAGAATGGATACATTCATACGAATGAATTAGAAGTGATCGTATGAATGAATTAGATTGGGTCGTATGAATAAATTAGAATGGATCGTACGTATGAATTAGATTGGATCGTACGAATGAATTAGAATGGATACATTCGTGCGAATGAATTAGAATGGATCATACAATTGAGTTAGAATGGATCGTACGAATGAAATAGAATAGATCGTACGAATGAATTAGAATAGATTGTGCTAATGAATTAGAATTGATTCGTACGATCCATTCTAATTCATTCGTACGATCCATTCTAATTCATTCGCACGATCCATTCAAATTCATTCGTACGATCCATTCTATTTCATTCGTACGATCCATTCTAATTCATTCGTACGATCCATTCTAATTCATTCGTACGATCCATTCTAATTCATTTGCACGATACATTCTAATTCATTCATGCGATCCATTCTAATTCATTCATACAATCCATTCTAATTCATTAGCACGAATATATCCATTCTAATTCAATCGTACGATCCATTCTAATTCCTTCGTACGATCCATTCTAATTCCTTCGTACAATCCATTCTAATTCTTTCGCACGATCCATTCTATTTCGTTCGCACGATCCATTCTAATTCATTCGTACGAATGTATGGATCGTACGAATGAAATAGAATGGATCGTACGAATGAATTAGCATGAATCGTGCTAATGAATTAGAATGGAATGTACAAATGAATTAGAATAGATTGTGCGAATGAATTAGAATGGATCGTACGAATAAATTAGAATGGATCGCGCTAATGAATTAGAATGGATCGTACGAATGAATTAGAATAGATCGTACGAATGAATTAGAATGGATCATACGAATGAGTAAGAATTGATCGTACGAATGAAATAGAATGAATTGTAGGAATGAATTAGAATGGATTCATTCGTGCGAATGAATTATAATAGATTGTACGAATGAATTAGAATAGATTGTGCGAATGAATTAAAATGGTACAAATGAATTAGAATGGATTGTACGATCCATTCTAATTCCTTTGTACGACCCATTATATTTCAATCGTATGGAGTAAGAATGGATCGTACGAATGAAATAGAATAAATCGTACGAATGAATTAGAATGGATCGTGCTAATGAATTAGAATTGATCGTACGAATGAATTAGAATAGATTATGCGAATGAATTAGAATGGATTGTACGAATGAATTAGAATAGATACATTCGTGCGAATGAATTAGAATGGATCGTATGAATGAATTAGAGTGGATACATTCGTACGAATGAATTAGAATGGATCGTACGAATGAATTAGAATGGATACATTCGTGCGAATGAATTAGAATGGATCGTATGAATGAAATAGAATGGATCGTATGAGTGAATTCGAATGGATTGTGCGAATGAATTAGAATGGATCATATGAATGAATTAGATTGGATCGTATGAATGAATTAGAATGGATCGTGCGAATGAATTAGAATAGATTGTGCGAATGAATTAAAATGGATCGTACGAATGAATTAGAATGGATACATTCGTGCGAATGAGTTAGAATGGATCGTATGAATGAATTAGAAAAGGTCGTTTGACTGAATTCGAATGGATCGTGCGAATGAATTAGAATGGGTTGTACGAATGAATTAGAATGGATCGTATGAATGAATTAGAATGGATCGTATGAATGAATTAGAATGGATCGTGCGAATGAATTAGAATGGATTGTGCGAATGAATTAGAATGGATCGTACGAATGAATTAGAATGGATACATTCGTGCGAATGAATTAGAATAGATCGTACGAATGAGTAAGAATGGATTGTACGAATGAATTAGAATGGATCGTGCGAATGAATTAGAATGGATCTGGATATATTCGTGCGAATGAATTAGAATGGATCGTACGAAAGAATTAGAATGGATCGTACGAATGAATTAGAATGGATACACGATCCATTCTAATTCATTCACACGATCCATTCTAATTCATTCGTACGATCCATTCAAATTCCTTCGTACGATCCATTCTAATTCCTTCGTACGATCCATTCTAATTCCTTCGTACGATCCATTCTATTTCATTCGTATGATCCATTCTAATTCCTTCGTACGATCTATTCTAATTCCTTCATACGATCCGTTCTAATTCCTTCGAACGATCCATTCTTATTCATTTCCATGAATGTATCTATTCTAATTCATACGTACGATCCATTCTAATTCATTTATACGATCCAAAATAATTTATTCATACAATCCATTCTAATAAATTCGCACGAATTTATCCATTCTAATTCATTCGTACGATCCATTCTAATTCATTCGCATAATCTATTCTACTTCATTCGTACGTTCTATTCTAATTCATTAGCACGATCCATGCTAATTCATTCATACGATCCATTCGATTTCATTCGTACGATCCATTATTACGATCCATTCTAATTCATTCGTACGATCCATTCTAATTCATTCGCACAATCTATTCTAAATCATTAGTACGATCCATTCTAATTCATTAGGACGATTCATTCTAATTCATTCATACAATCCATTCTAATTCTTTTGCACGAATGTATCCATTCTAATTCATTCATACAATCCATTCTAATTCATTAGCACGATCCATTCTAATTCATTCATACAATCCATTCTAATTCTTTTGCACGAATGTATCCATTCTAATTCATTCGCACGATCCATTCTAATTCATTCGCACGATCCATTCTAATTTATTCATACGATCCAATCTAATTCATTCATACGATCCATTCTAATTCATTCGCACAATCTATTTTAATTCATTCATACGATCCATTCTAATTCATTCGTACGATCCATTCTAATTCATTCGCACGATCCATTCTAATTCATTCGCACAAATGTATCCATTCTAATTCATTCGTATGATCCATTTTTACTCATTCGTACGATCTATTCTAATTCATTCGCACGAATGTATCCATTCTAATTCATTCATACGATCCATTCTAATTCCTTTGTACGATCTATTCTAATTCCT
This sequence comes from Chamaelirium japonicum, assembly GCA_947650365.1. Taxonomy (NCBI): domain Eukaryota; kingdom Viridiplantae; phylum Streptophyta; class Magnoliopsida; order Liliales; family Melanthiaceae; genus Chamaelirium; species Chamaelirium japonicum. The sequence goes on along the minus strand of OX393550.1, from coordinate 4,160,853 downwards.
TCGTATGATCCATTCTAATTCCTTCGTACGATCCATTATAATTCCTTCGTACGATCCATTCTAATTCCTTTGTACGACCCATTATATTTTATTCGTATGATCCATTCTAATTCCTTTGTACAATCCATTCTAATTCATTCATACGATCCATTCTAATTCATTCGTACGATCCATTCTAATTCATTCGCACGGAATGGATCGTACGAATGAATTAGAATGGATACATTCGTGCGAATGAATTCGAATGGATCGTACGAATGAATTAGAATAGATAAATTCGTGCGAATGAATTAGAATGGATTGTATGAATGAATTAGATTGGATCGTATAAATGAATTAGAATGGATCGTACGTATGAATTAGAATGGATACATTCATGGGAATGAATAAGAATGGATCGTACGAAGGAATTAGAATGGATCGTACGAATGAAATAGAATGGATCGTACGAAGGAATTAGAATGGATCGTACAAAGGAATTAGAATTGATAATACGAATGAAATAGAATGGATCGTACGAAGGAATTAGAATGGATCGTACGAAGGAATTAGAATGGATCGTACGAATGAATTAGAATGGATCGTATGAATGAATTAGAATGGATCGTGCGAATGAATTAGAATGGATCGTACGAATGAATTAGAATGGAATTAGAATGGATCATGCGAATGAATTAGAATGGATCGTACGAAGGAATTAGAATGGATCGTACGTACGAAGGAATTAGAATGGATCGTATGAAGGAATTAGAATGGCCATTCTAATTCATTCGCACGAATGTATCCATTCTAATTCATTCGTATGATCCATTCTAATTCATAAGTACGATCCATTCTAATTCATTCATACGATGCATTCTAATTCATTTGAACGATCCATTCTAATTCATTCATATGATCCATTCTAATTCATTCGTATGACCCATTCTAATTCATTCGCACGAATGTATCCATTCTAATTCATTCATACGATCCATTCTAATTCATTCGTACGATCTATTCTAATTCATTCGTATGATCCATTCTAATTCATTTGCACGAATATATCCAATCTAATTCATTCGTACGATCCATTCTAATTCCTTCGTATGATCCATTCTAATCCTTCGTACGATCCATTCTAAATCATTCGTACGATCCATTCTAATTCATTCGCACGGAACGGATCATACGAATGAATTAGAACGGATAAATTCGTGCGAATGAATTAGAATGGATTGTATGAATGAATTAGATTGGATCGTATAAATGAATTAGAATGGATCGTACGTATGAATTAGAATGGATAAATTCATGGGAATGAATAAGAATGGAGTGTACGAAGGAATTAGAATGGATCATACGAATGAAATAGAATGGATCGTACGAAGGAATTAGAATGGATCGTACGAAGGAATTAGAATGGATCATACGAATGAAATAGAATGGATCGTACAAAGGAATTAGAATGGATCGTACGAAGGAATTAGAATGGATCGTACGAAGGAATTAGAATGGATCGGTATCCATTCTAATTCATTCGTACGATCCATTCTAATTCCTTCGTACGATCTATTCTAATTCCTTCGTACGATCCATTCTATTTCATTCGAATGATCCATTCTAATTCCTTTGTACGATCCATTCTAATTCATTCCCTTGAATGTGTCCATTCTAATTCATTCGTACGATCCATTATAATTCATTCACACAATCTATTCTAATTCATTCATATGATCCATTCTAATTCATTCGTACGATTCATTCTAATTCATTCGCACGATCCACTCTTATTCATTCATACGATCCATTCTAATTCATTCGTACGACATTCTAATTCATACGTACGATCCATTCTAATTCATTCATACGATCCAATCTAATTCATTCGTACGATCCATTCTAATTCATTCGCACGATCGATTCTAATTCATTCGTACGATCCATTCTAATTCATTCGTACGATCCATTCTAATTCATTCGCACGAATGAATCCATTCTAATTCGTTCATACAATCCATTCTATTTCATTCATACGATCCATTCTAACTCATTCGTACGATCCATTCTAATTCATTCGCGTGAATGTATCCATTCTAATTCATTCGTACGATCCATTCTAATTCATTCGTACAATCCATTCTAATTCATTCGCACGAATTTATCCATTCTAATTCATTCAAACGATCCATTATAATTCATTCGCACAATCTATTCTAATTCATTCGTACATTTCGCACAATCTATTCTAATTCATTCATACGATCCATTCTAATTCATTCGTACGATCCATTCTAATTCATTAGCACGATCCATTCTAATTCATTCATAAAATCCATTCTAATTCTTTTGCACGAATGTATCCATTCTAATTCATTCGTACGATCCATTCTAATTCATTCGTACGATCCATTCTAATTCATTCGCACGATCCATTCTAATTCATTCATACGATCCAATCTAATTCATTCGTACGATCCATTCTAATTCATTCACACGATCCATTCTAATTCATTCATATGATCAATTCTAATTCATTCGTACGATCTATTCTAATTCATTCGCATGATCCATTCTAATTCATTCATACGATCCATTCTAATTCATTCGTATATTCCATTCTAATTCATTCGCACGATCCATTCGAATTCACTCGTACGAAGGAATTAGAATAGATCATATGAATGAAATAGAATAGATCGTATGAATTAGAATGGATCGTACGAGGGAATTAGAATACATCGTACGAATGAATTAGAATGGATCATACGAATGAATTAGAATGGATCGTACGAATGAATTAGAATGGATCGTACGAAGGAATTAGAATGGATACATTCGTGCGAATGAATTAGAACGGATCATACGAATGAATTAGAATGGATACATTCGTGCGAATGAATTAGAATGGATCGTATGAATGAATTAGAATGGATCGTACGAAGGAATTAGAATGGATCGTACGAAGGAATTAGAATGGATCGTACGAAGGAATTATAATGGATCATACGAATGAATTAGAATGGATCGTACGAATGAATTAGATTGGATCGTATGAATGAATTAGAATGGATCGTGCGAATGAATTAGAATGGATTGTATGAATGAATTAGAATAGATTGTATGAATGAATTAGAATGGATCATACGAATGAGTAAGAATGGATCGTACGAATGAAATAGAATGGATTGTACGAATGAATTAGAATGAATCGTACGAATGAATTAGAATGGATACATTCGTGTGAATGAATTAGAACGGATCATACAAATGAATTAGAATCGATCCTATTAATGAATTAGAATGGGTCGTACGAATGAATTAGAATGGATCGTACGAATGAATTAGAATGCATCGTATGAATGAATTAGAATGGATCATATGAATGAATTAGAATGGATCATACGAATGAGTAAGAATGGATCGTGCGAATAAAATAGAATGGATTGTACGAATGAATTAGAATGGATCGTACAAATGAATTAGAATGGATACATTCGTGCGAATGAATTAGAATGGATCATACAAATGAATTAGAATGGATCGTACGAATGAATTAGAATAGATCGTACATTCTAATTCCTTCGTACGATCCATTCTAATTCCAACGTACGAATTAGAATGGATCGTACGAAGGAATTAGAATGGATCGTACGAATGAATTAGAATGGATACATTCGCGCGAATGAATTAGAATGGATCGTATGAATGAATTAGAATGCACGAATATATCCATTCTAATTCATTTGTACGATCCATTCTAATTCATTCGCACGATCCATTCTAACTCATTCGCACAATCTATTCTAATTCATTCATACGATCCATTCTAATTCATTCGCACGAATGTATCTATTCTAATTTATTCGTACGATCCATTTTAATTCCATCGTACGAATGTATCCACTCTAATTTATTCGTACGATCCATTCTAATTCATTCGCACGATCCATTCTAATTCATTCGTACGATCCATTCTAATTCATTCGCACGATCCATTCTAATTCATTTGTCGTACGAAGGAATGGATCGTACGAATGAATTAGAATGGATCGTACGAATGAATTAGAATGGATCGTGCGAATGAATTAGAATGGATCGTACGAATGAATTAGAGTGGATACATTCGTACGAAGGAATTAGAATGGATCGTACGAATGAATTAGAATGAATACATTCTTGCGAATGAATTAGAATGGATCGTATGAATGAATTAGAATAGATTGGGCGAATGAATTAGAATGGATCGTGCGAATGAATTAGAATGGATCGTACGAATGAATTAGAATGGATCGTGTGAAAGAATTAGAATGGATTGTATGAAAGAATTAGAATGGATCGTATGAATGAATTATAATGGATCGTACGAATGAATTAGATTGGATCGTATGAATGAATTAGAATGGATCGTGCGAATGAATTAGAATGGATCGTACGAATGAATTAGAATGGATCGTATGAATGAATTAAAATGGATCGTACAAAAAATGGATACATTCGTGCGAATGAATTAGAATGGATCGTACGAATGAATTAGAATGGATCGTATGAATGAATTAGATTGGATCGTATGAATGAATTAGAATGGATCGTGCGAATGAATTAGAATGGATCGTACGAATGAATTAGAATAGATACATTCGTGCGAATAAATTAGAATGGGTACGAATGAATTAGAATAGATCGTGCAAATGAATTAGAATGGATCATACGAATGAGTAAGAATGGATCGTACGAATGAAATAGAATGGATTGTACGAATGAATTAGAATGGATCGTACCAATGAATTAGAATGGATCGTGTGAAAGAATTAGAATGGATTGTATGAATGAATTAGAATGGATCGTATGAATGAATTAGAATGGATCGTACGAATGAATTAGAATGGATCGTATGAATGAATTAGAATGGATTGTTCGAATGAATTAGAATGGATCGTATGAATGAAATAGAATAGATCGTATGAATTAGAATGGATCGTACGAAGGAATTAGAATGGAACGTATGAATGAATTAGATTGGATCGTATTAATGAATTAGAATGGATCGTACGAATGAATTAGAATGGATCGTACGAATGAATTAGAATGGATCATACGAATGAATTAGAATGGATCGTGCGAATGAATTAGAATGGATCGTATGAATGAAATAGAATGGATTGTATGAATTAGAATGGATCGTACGAATGAAATAGAATGGATCGTACGAATGAATTAGCATGGATCGTGCTAATGAATTAGAATGGAACGTACAAATGAATTAGAATAGATTGTGCGAATGAATTAGAATGGATCGTACGAATGAATTAGAATGGATAAATTCGTGCGAATGAATTAGAATGGATTGTAAGAAAGAATTAGATTGGATCGTATAAATGAATTAGAATGGATCATACGTATGAATTAGAATGTATACATTCATGGGAATGAATAAGAATGGATCGTACGAATGAATTAGAATGGATCGTACGAATAAATTTGAATGGATATATTCATGCAAATGAATTAGAACGGATCGTATGAATGAATTAGAATGGATCGTACGAATGAATTAGAATGGATCGTACGAATGAATTAGAATGGATCATACGAATGAATTAGAATGGATCATACGAATGAGTAAGAATGGATCATATGAATGAATTAGATTGGATCGTATGAATGAATTAAAATGGATCGTGCGAATGAATTAGAATGGATCGTACGAATGAATTAGAATGGATCGTACGAATGAATTAGAATGCATACATTCGTGCAAAAGAATTAGAATGGATTGTATGAATGAATTAGAATGGATCGTGCGAATGAATTAGAATGGATTGTATGAATGAATTAGAATGGATACATTTGTGCGAATGAATTAGAGTAAGATCCATTCTTACTCTTTTGTATGATCCATTCTAATTTATTCGTACGAATGTATCCACTCTAATTCATTCGTACGATCCATTCTAATTCATTCGCACGATCCATTCTAATTCATTCGTATGATCCATTCTATTCCATTCGTACGATCCATTCTTACTCATTCGTATGATCCATTCTAATTCATTCGCATGAATGTATCCATTCTAATTCATTCGTACGATCGATTCTAATTCATTCGCACGATCCAATCTAATTCATTCATACGATCCATTCTAATTCATTCATACAATCCATTTTAATTCTTTCACACGATCCATTCTAATTCATTCGTATGAATGAATTAGAGTGGATCGTACGAATGAATTAGAATGGATTGTACGAATGAATTAGAATGGATCGTATGAATGAATTTGAATGGATCGTACGAATGAATTAAAATGGATCGTGTGAAAGAATTAGAATGGATTGTATGAATGAATTAGAATGTATCGTATGAATGAATTAGAATGGATCGTGCGAAGGAATTAGAATGGATCGTACAAATGAATTAGAATGGATCGTATGAATGAATTAGAATGGATCGTGCGAATGAATTAGAATGGATCGTATGAATGAAATAGAATGGATCGTATGAATTAGAATAGATCGTACGAATGAAATAGAATGGATCGTACGAATGAATTAGAATAGATTGTGCGAATAAATTAGAATGGATCATACGAATGAATTAGAATGGATCATTTTAATGAATTAGAATGGATCGTGCGAATGAATTAGAATGGTTCGTACGTATGAAGGAATTAGAATGGATCGTACGAAGGAATTAGAATGGATCGTACGAATGAATTAGAATAGATTGTGCGAATGAATTAGAATAGATCGTATCAATGAATTAGATTGGATCGTATGAATGAATTAGAATGGATCATGCGAATGAATTAGAATGGATCGTACGAATGATTTAGAATGGATACATTCATGCAATTGAATTAGAATGGATCGTACGAATGAGTATGAATGGATCGTACGAATGAATTAGAATGGATTGAATTAGAATGAATCATACGAATGAATTAGAATGGATCGTATGAATGAATTAGAACAAAAGAATTAGAATGGATCGTACGAAGGAATTAGAATGGATCGTACGAATGAATTAGAATGGATACATTCGTGCGAAAGAATTAGAATGGATCGTATGAATGAATTAGAATGGATCGTGCGAATGAATTAGAATAGATCGTACGGTATGAATGAATTAGATTAGATCGTATTAATGAATTAGAATGGATCGTGCGAGAATGGATCGTACGAATGAATTAGAATGGATCATACGATTGAGTAAGAATGGATCGTACGAATGAAATAGAATAGATCGTACGAATGAATTAGAATGGATCATGTGAAAGAATTAGAATGGATTGTATGAATGAATTAGAATGGATCGTATGAATGAAATAGAATGGATCGTGCGAATGAATTAAAATGGATCGTACGAATGAATTAGAATGGATCGTATGAATGAATTAGAATGGATCGTACGAATGAATTAGAGTGGATACATTCGTGCGAATGAATTAGAATGGATCGTACGAATGAGTAAGAATGGATCGTATGAATGAAATAGAATGGATCGTACATATCAATTAGAATGGATACATTCATGGGAATGAATTTGAATGGATCGTACGAAGGAATTAGAATGGATTATACGAAGGAATTAGAATGGATCGTACGAATGAATTAGAATGGATACATTCGTGCAAAAGAATTAGAATGGATTGTATGAATGAATTAGAATGGATCGTACAAATGAATTAGAATAGATTGTGCGAATGAATTAGAATGGATCGTACAAATGAATTAGAATGGATCATAATAATGGATCGTACGAATGAAATAGAATGGATCGTACGAATGAATTAGCATGGATCGTGCTAATGAATTAGAATGGAACGTACGAATGAATTAGAATAGATTGTGCAAATGAATTAGAATGGATCGTACGAATGAATTAGAATGGATAAATTCGTGTGAATGAATGAGAATGGATTGTATGAATGAATTAGATTGGACCGTATAAATGAATTAGAATCGACCGTACGTATGAATTAGAATGGATACATTCATGGGAATGAATAAGAATGGTTCGTACGAAGGAATTCGAATGGATCATATGAATGAAATAGAATGGATCGTACGAAGGAATTAGAATGGATCATACGAAGGAATTAGAATGGATCGTACGAATTAATTAGAATGGATATATTCGTGCAAATGAATTAGAATGGATCGTATGAATGAATTAGAATGGATCGTACTTATGAATTAGAATGGATCGTACGAATGAATTAGAATGGATGCACGATCCATTCTAATTCATTCATACGATCCATTCTAATTCATTCGTACGATCCATTCTAATTCATTCGCACGATCCATTCTAATTAATTCGCATGGATCGTGCGAATGAATTAGAATGGCATTCTAATTCATTCGTACGATCCATTCTAATTCATTCGCACGATCCATTCTAATTCATTCGCATGAATGTGTCCATTCTAATTCATTCGTATGATCTATTCTAATTCATTCGTACGATCCATTCTTACTCATTCGTACGATCCATTCTAATTCATTCGCACGAATGTATCCATTCTAATTCATTCATACGATCCATTCTAATTCCTTCGTACGATCCATTCTTATTCCTTCGTACGATACATTCTAATTCCTTCGTACGATCCATTCTAATTCCTTTGTACGACCCATTATATTTCATTCGTATGATCCATTCTAGTTCATTCATATGATCCAATCTAATTCATTCATACGATCCATTCTAATTCATTCTCACGAATGTATCCATTCTAATTCATTCGCACGATCTATTCTAATTCATTCGTACAATCCATTCTAATTCATTCGTACAATCCATTCTAATTCATTCGTACGATCCATTCTAATTCATTCATACGATCTTACTAATGAATTAGAATGGATACACGATCCATTCTAATTCATTCATACGATGCATTCTAATTCATTCGTACGATCCATTCTAATTTATTCGCACGATCCATTCTAATTCATTCATACGATCCAATCGAATTCATTCATACGATCCGTTCTAATTCATTCGCATGAATGTATCCATTCTAATTCATTCATACGATCCATTCTAATTCCTTCGTACGATCCATTCTAATTCCTTCGTACGATCTATTCTATTTCATTCGTATGATTCATTCTAATTCCTTCGTACGATCCATTCTTATTCATTCCCTTGAATGTATCCATTCTAATTCATACGTACGTAACGAATTAGAATGGAACGTACGAATGAATTAGAATAGATTGTGCGAATGAATTAGAATGGATCGTACGAAGGAATTAGAATGGATCGTACGAATGAATTACAATGGATACATTCGTGCAAATGAATTAGAATGGATCGTATGAATGAATTAGATTGGATCATATGAATGAATTAGAATGGATCGTACGTATGAATTAGAATGGATGCATTTATGGGAATGAATTAGAATGGATCGTACAAAGGAATTAGAATGGATCATACTAATGAAATAAAATGGGTCGTACAAAGGAATTAGAATGGATCATACGAAGGAATTAGAATGGATCGTACAAAGGAATTAGAATGGATCGTACGAATGAATTAGAATGGATACATTCGTGCGAATGAATTAGAATGGATCGTACGAATGAGTAAGAATGGATCGTACGAATGAGTAAGAATGGATCGTACGAATGGATTAGAATGGATCATACGAATAAATTAGAATGGATCGTACGAATGAATTAGAATAGATCGTGCGAATGTATTAGAATGGATCGTACGAATGAATTAGAATGGATCGTATGAATGAATTAGAATGGATCGTGCGAATGAATTAGAATGGATCATACGAATGAATTAGCATCGTATGAATGAATTAGAATGGATACATTTGTACGAATGAATTAGAATGGATCATACGAATGAATCGTATGAATGAATTAGAATGGATCGTACGAATGAATTAGAATGGATTGTACGAATGTATCTATTCTAATTCATTCGTACGATCCATTCTAATTCCTTCGTGATCCATTCTAATTCATTCATACGATCCATTCTAATCCATTCTAATTCGTACCTACGATCCATTCTAATTCATTCGTACGATCCATTCTAATTCATTCGCATGATCCATTCTAATTCATTCGTACAATCCATTCTAATTCATTCATACGATCCATACTAATTCATTCATACGATCTATTTTAATTCTTTCGCACGAATGTATCCATTCTAATTCATTCGTACGATCCATTCTAAATCATTCGCACGATCGATTCTAATTCGTTCATACAATCCATTCTAATTCTTTTGCACGAATGTATCCATTCTAATTCATTCGTACGATCCATTCTAATTCATTCGTACGATCCATTCTAATTCATTCGTATGATCCATTCTAATTCATTCGTACAATCCATTCTATTTCATTCGTACGATCCATTCTTACTCATTCTAATTCATTCGTACAATCCATTCTAATTCATTCGCACGAATGTATCCATTCTAATTCATCCATATGATTCATTCTAATTCATTCGTACGATCCATTCTAATTCATTCGTATGATCCATTATAATTCATTCGCACGATCCATTCTAATTCATTCGTACGATCCATTCTAATTAATTCGCGCGAAAGTATCCATTCTAATTCATTCGTACAATCCATTCTAATTCATTTGTACAATCCATTCTAATTCCTTCGTACAATCCATTCTAATTCCTTCGTACGTACGATCCATTCTAATTCCTTCCTACGATCCATTAAATCTATTTCATTCATATGATCCATTCTAATTCCTTTGTACGATCCATTCTTCTTCATTCATACAATCCATTCTAATTCATTCGTACGATCCATTCTAATTCATTCGCACAATCCATTCTAATTCATTCAGACGATCCATTCTAATTCATTCGTACGATCCATTCTAATTTATTCGCACGATCCATTCTAATTCATTCATACGATCCAATCTAATTTATTCATACGATCCATTCTAATTCTTTCGCATGAATATATCCATTCTAATTCATTCGTACGTTCCATTCTAATTCATTCGCACAATCTATTCTAATTCATTCGTACGATCCATTCTAATTCATTCGTACGATCCATTCTAATTCCTTCGTACGATCCATTCTAATTCATTCGTACGATCCATTCTAATTCCTTCGTACGATCCATTCTAATTCATTCCCATGAATGTATCCATTCTAATTCATTCGTACGATCCATTCTAATTCATTCACCCAATCTATTCTAATTCATTCATACGATCCATTCTAATTCATACGTACGATTCATTCTCGCACGATCCATTCTTATTCATTCATACGATCCATTCTAATTCATTCGTACGACATTCTAATTCATACGTATGATCCATTCTAATTAATTCGTACGATCCATTCTAATTCATTCGTACGATCTATTCTAATTCAATTCGTACGATCTATTCAATTTCAATCATACGATCCAATCTTACTCAATCGTATGATCCTTTCTAATTCATTCGCACGAATGTATCCATTCTAATTCATTCGTACGATCCATTCTAATTCATTCGCACGATCCATTCTAATTTATTAATACGATCCATTCTAACTCATTCGCACGAATGTATCCATTCTAATTCATTCGTACGATCCATTCTAATTCATTCGCACGATCCATTCTAATTTATTCATACGATCCAATCTAATTCATTCATACGATTTATTCTAATTCATTCGCACAATCTATTCTAATTCATTCGCACGTTCCATTCTTATTCATTCGTACGATCCATTGTAATTGATTCATAAAATCCATTCTAATTACGAATGAATTAGAATGGATCGTACGAATGAATTAGAATGGATCGTGTGAAAGAATTAGAATGGATTGTATGAATGAATTAGAATGGATCATATGAATGAATTAGAATGGATCGTATGAGTGAAATAGAATGGATTGTACGAATGAATTAGAATGGATTTATTTCTAATTCATTCGTACGATCCATTCTAATTCCTTCGTACGAACTATTCTAATTCATTCGTACGATCCATTCTAATTCATTCATACAACCCATTCTATTTCATTCGTACGATCCATTCTTACTAATTCGTATGATCCATTCTAATTCATTCGAACGAATGCATTCATTCTAATTCATTCATACAATCTATTCTAATTCATTCGTACGATCCATTCTAATTCAATCGTACAATCCATTCTATTTCATTCGTACGATCCATTCTTACTCATTCGTATGATCCATTCTAATTCATTCGCACGAATGTATCGATTCTAATTCATTCGTACGATCCATTCTAATTCATTCATACGATCCATTCTAACGTACGAAGGAAATAGAATGGATCGTACGAAGGAATTAGAATGGATCGTACGAATGAATTAGAATAGATACATTCGTACAATCCATTCTAATTCATTCGTACGATCCATTCTAATACATTCGCACGAATATATCCATTCTAATTTATTCGTACGATCCATTCTAATTCCTCCATTCGAACTAATGAATTAGAATAGATTGTGCGAATGAATTAGAATGGATCGTACGAATGAATTAGAATGGATACATTCGTGCGAATGAATTAGAATGGATACATTGATGCGAAAGAATTAGAATAGATCGTATGAATGAATTAGAATGGATCGTATGAATGAATTAGAATTGATCGTACGAATGAATTAGAATAGATTGTGCGAATGAATTAGAATGGATCGTACGAATGAATTAGAATGGATCATACGAATGAATTAGAATAGATTGTGCGAATGAATTAGAATGGATCGTACGAATGAATTAGAATGGATACATTCGTGCGAATGAATTAGAATGGATCGTATGAATGAATTAGATTGGATCGTATGAATGAATTAGAATGGATCGTGCGAATGAATTAGAATGGATCGTACGAATGAAGTAGAATAGATTGTGCGAATGAATTAGAATGGATCGTTCCAATGAATTAGAATGGATACATTCGTGCGAATGAATTAGAATGACTCGTATGAATGAATTAGATTGGATCGTATTAATGAATTAGAATGGATCGTGCGAATGAATTAGAATGGATCGTACGAATGAATTAGAATGGATACATTCGTGCGAATGAATTAGAATGGATCATACGATTGAGTAAGAATGGATCGTACGAATGAAATATAATAGACCGTACGAATGAATTAGAATGGATCGTGCTAATGAATTAGAATTGATCGTACGAATGAATTAGAATAGATTGTGCGAATGAATTAGAATGGATCGTACGAATGAGTTAGAATGGATACATTTGTGCGAATGAATTAGAATGGATCGTATGAATGAATTAGGGTGGATACATTCGTACAAATGAATTAGAATAGATCGTACGAATGAATTTGAATGGATACATTCGTGCGAATGAGTTAGAATAGATCGTACGAAGGAATTAGAATGGATTGCACGAAGGAATTAGAATGGATCGTGCGAATGAATTAGAATGGATTGTACGAATGAATTAGAATGGATCGTACGAATGAATTAGAATGGATACATTCGTGCGAATGAATTAGAATGGTTCGTACAAATGAATTAGAATGGATCGTACGAATAAAATAGAAAGGATCGTGCGAAAGAATTAGAATGGATTGTATGAATGAATTAGAATGGATCGTGCGAATGAATTGGAATGGATCGTACGAATGACTTAGAATAGATCGTATGAATGAATTAGAATGGATCGTGCGAATGAATTAGAATGGATCGTACGAATGAATTAGAATGGATACATTTGTGCGAATGAATTTGATTGGATCGTACGAATGAATTAGAATGGATTGTATGAATGAATTAGAATGGATACATTCGCGCGAATGAATTAGAGTACGATCCATTCTTACTCATTCGTATGATCCATTCTAATTCATTCGCACGAATGTATTCATTCTAATTCATTCATACGATCTATTCTAATTCATTCGCACAATCTATTCTAATTAATTTGTACGATCCATTCTAATTCATTAGCACGATCCATTCTAATTCATTCGTACGATCCATTCTATTTCATTCGTACGATCCATTCTAATTCATTCGCACGAATGTATCCATTCTAATTCATTCGTACGTACGATCCATTCTAATTCATTCGCACGAATGTATCCATTCTAATTCAATCGTACGATCCATTCTAATTGATTCGCACGATCAATTCTAATTCATTCTTACGATCCATTCTAATTCATTCGTACGATCCATTCTAATTCATTCGCACGATCCATTCTAATTCATTCATACGATCCATTCTAATTCATTCATGCCATCCATTCTAATTCATTTGCACGAATATATCCATTCTAATTTATTCGTACGATCTATTCTAATTCATTCATACGATCCAATCTACTTCATTCATACGATCCACTCTAATTCATTCGCATAATCTATTCTAATTCATTCGTATGATCCATTCTAATTCATTCGCACGATCCATTCTAATTCATTTGCACGATCCATTCTAATTCATTCCGTACGATCCATTCTAATTCATTTGTATGATCCATTCTAATTCATATGTATCCATTCTATTTGATTCGTACGATCCATTCTAATTCATTCATACGATCCATTCTAATTCCTTCGTACGATCCATTCTAATTCCTTCGTACGTACGATCCATTCTAATTCCTTCGTACGATCCATTCTAATTCATTCGCACGAATGTATCCATTCTAATTCATTCGTACGATCCATTCTAATTCATTCGTACGATCCATTCTTACTCATTCGTACGATCCATTCTAATTCAGGATACATTCGTGCAAAAGAATTATAATGGATACATTCGTGCGATCCAATCGAATTCATTCGCACGATCCATTATAATTCCTTCGTACGATCCATTCTATTTCATTCGTACGATCCATTCTTACTCATTCGTGCGATCCATTCTAATTCATTCGTACGATCCATTCTAATTCATTCATATAATCCATTCTAATTCATTCGTACGATCCATTCTAATTCATTCGCACGATCCATTCTAATTCATTCATACGATCCATTCTAATTCATTCATACAATCTATTCTAATTCTTTCACACGATCTCGCATACGATCCATTCTAATTCATTCGTACGATCTATTCTAATTCATTCATATGATCCATTCTAATTTATTCGCACGATCCATTCGAATTCATTCGTACAATCCATTCTATTTCATTCGTACGATCCATTCTAATTCATACGCACGAATGTATCCATCCTTTGTATGATCCATTCTAATTCATTCATACGATCTATTCTAATTCATTCGTACGATCCATTCTAATTCATTTGCACGATCCATTCTAATTCAATCATACGATCCAATCTAATTCATTCGTACGATCCATTCTAATTCATTCGCACAATATATTCTAATTCATTAGCACGATCCATTCTAATTCATTCGTACGATCCATTCTATTTCATTCGTACGATCCATTCTAATTCATTCGTACGATCCATTCTAATTCATTCGCACGAATGTATCCATTCTAATTCATTCGTACGATCCATTCTAATTCATTCGCACGAATGTATCCATTCTAATTCATTCGTACGATCCATTCTAATTCATTCGCACGATCCATTCTAATTCATTCATACGATCCATTCTAAGTCATTCGTACGATCCATTCTAATTCATTCGCACGATCCATTCTAATTCATTCATACAATCCATTCTAATTCTTTCGCACGATCCATTCTAATTCTTTCGTACGATCCTTTCTAATTCATTCGCACGAATGTATCCATTCTAATTCATTCATACGATCCATTCTAATTCATTCATACGATCCATTCTAATTTATTTGCACGAATATATCCATTCTAATTCATTCGTATGATCCATTCTAATTCATTCGTACGATCTATTCTAATTCATTCGCACAATCTATTCTAATTCATTCGTACAATCCATTCTAATTCATTCGCACGATCAATTCTAATTCATTCGCACGATCCATTCTAATTCATTCGTATGATCCATTCTAATTCATTCGTTCGATCCATTCTAATTTATTCGTATGATCCATTCTAATTCATTCGCACGATCCATTCTAATTCATTCGCATGATCCATTCTAATTCATTCGCACGAATGTATCTATTCTAATTCATTCGTACGATTCATTCTAATTCATTCGCACAATCTATTTTAATTCATTCGCACAAATGAATCCATTCTAATTCATTCGTACGATCCATTCTAATTAATTCGTACGATCCATTCTAACTCATTCGTACAATCCATTCTATTTCATTCGTACGATCCATTCTTACTCATTCGAATCTGTTCTAATTTATTAGCACGATCCATTCTAATTCATTCGTACGATCTTTTCTAATTCATTCGTACGATCCATTCTAATTCACTAGCACGATCGTACGAATTAATTAGAATAGATCGTGCGAATGAATTAGAATGGATCGTACAAATGAATTAGAATGAATTGTACGAATGAGTAAGAATGGATCATACAAATGAAATAGAATGGATTGTACGAATGAATTAGAATGGATTCATTCGTGCAAATGAATTAGAATAGATTGTGCGAATGAATTAGAATGGATCGTACGAATGAATTAGAATGGATACATTCATGCGAATGAATTAGAATGGATCGTATGAATGAATTAGAATGGATCGTGCGAATGAATTAGAATGGATCATGCGAATGAATTAGAATGGATCGTACAAAGGAATTAGAATGGATCGTACGAATGAATTAAAATGGATCGTACGAATGAATTAGAATAGATTGTGCGAATGAATTAGAATGGATCGTGTGAATGAATTAGAATGGATCGTACGAATAAAATAGAATAGATTGTGCGAATGAATTAGAATGGATCGTACGAATGAATTAGAATGGATCATACGAATGAATTAGAATGGATATATTCGTGCAAATAAATTATAATGGATCGTATGAATGAATTAGAATGGATCATACGAATGAATTAGAATGGATACATTCGTGTGAATGAATTAGAATGGATCGTACGAATGAATTAGAATGGATCGTACGAATGAATTAGAAAGGATCGTGCGTAAGAATTAGAATGGATTGTATGAATGAATTAGAATGGATCGTGTGAATGAATTAGAATGGATCGTACGAATGACTTATAATGGATCGTATGAATGAATTAGAATGGATCGTGCGAATGAATTAGAATGGATCGTACGAATGAGTTAGAATAGATACATTCGTGCGAATGAATTAGAATGGATCGTACGAATGAGTTAGAATGTATCATACGAATGAAATAGAATGGATCGTACGAATGAATTAGAATTGATCGTGCTAATGAATTAGAAAAGATTGTGCGAATGAATTAGAATGGATCATACGAATGAATTAGATTGGATCGTATGAATGAAATAGAATGGATCTTGCGAATGAATTAGAATAGATCGTACGAATGAATTAAAATGGATCATATGAATGAATTAGATTGGATCATACAAAGGATGGATACATTCCTGTGAATGAATTAGAATGGATCGTACGAATGAAATAGAATGGATTGTACGAATGAATTAGAATGGATTGTGCGAATGAATTAGAATGGATCGTATGAATGAATTAGAATAGATCGTACGAATGAATTAGAATGGATCGTATGCGAATAAATTAGGATGGATCGTGTGAAAGAATTAGAATGGATTGTATGAATGAATTAGAATGGATCGTTTGAATGACTTAGAATGGATCGTGCGAATGAATTAGAATGGATCGTACGAATGAATTAGAATGGATCGTACGAATGAATTAGAATGGATCATACGAATGAATTAGAATACATTGTGCGAATGAATTAGAATGCATCGTGCGAATTAATTAGAATAGATCGTACGAATGAATTAGAATCGATTGTGCGAATGAATTAGAATGGATCGTACGAATGAATTAGAATGGATCATACGAATGAATTAAAATGGATATATTCGTGCAAATGAATTAGAATGGATCGTATGAATGAATTAGGATGGATCGTACGAATGAATTTGAATGGATACATTCGTGCGAATGAATTAGAATGGATCGTATGAATGAATTAGAATGGATCATACGAATTAATTAGAAAGGATCGTGCGAAAGAATTAGAATGGATTGTATGAATGAATTACAATGGATCGTGCGAATGAATTAGAATGGATCGTACGAATGACTTAGAATGGATCGTATGAATGAATTAGAATGGATCGTGCGAATGAATTAGAATGGATCATACGAATGAATTAGAATGGATACATTCGTGCGAATGAATTAGAATGGATCGTACGAATGAATTAGAATGGATCATACGAATGAAATAGAATGGATCATACGAATGAATTAGAATGGATCGTACGAATAAAATAGAATGGATCGTACGAATGAATTAGATTGGATCGTGCTAATAAATTAGAATAGATTGTGCGAATGAATTAGAATGGATCGTACGAATGAATTAGATTGGATCGTATGAATAAATTAGAATGGATCGTGCGAATGAATTAGAATGGATCGTATGAATGAGTTAGAATGGATTGTATGAATGAATTAGAATGGATTGTACAAAGGATGGATACATTCGTGCGAATGAATTAGAATGGATCGTACGAATGAATTAGAATGGATCGTATGAATGAATTAGAATGGATCGTGCGAATGAATTAGAATGGATCGTACGAATAAATTAGAATGGATCGTTTGAATGAATTAGAATTGATCGTGCGAATGAATTAGAATGGATCGTACGAATGAGTAAGAATGGATCGTATGAGTGAATTAGATTGGATCGTATTAATGAATTAGAATGGATCGTGCGAATGAATTAGAATGGATCGTACGAATGAATTAGAATGGATACATTCGTGCGAATGAATTAGAATGGATCGTATGAATGAATTAGAATGGATCGTATGAGTGAATTCGAATGGATCGTACGAATGAAATAGAATGGGTCGTACGAATGAATTAGAATGGATCGTGCTAATGAATTAGAATGGATCGTACGAATGAATTAGAATAGATTGTGTGAATGAATTAGAATGGATCGTACGAATGTATTAGAATGGATACATTCGTGCGAATGAATTAGAATGGATCGTATGAATGAATTACAATGGATCGTGCGAATGAATTAAAATGGATCGTACGAATGAATTAGAATGGATCGTATGAATGAATTAGAATGGATCGTGCCAATGAATTAGAATGGATTGTACGAATGAATTAGAATGGATATATTCGTGCGAATGAATTAGAATGGATCATATGAATGAATTAGAATTGATCGTACGAATGAATTAGAATGGATCGTACGAAGGAATTAGAAAGGATCGTACGAATGAATTAGAATGGATACATTCATGTGAATGAATTAGAATGGATCTTACGAATAAGTAAGAATGGATCGTACGGATGAATTAGAATGGAACGTATGAATGAATTAGAATGGATCGTACTTATGAATTAGAATGGATCATACAAATGAGATAGAATGGATCGTACGAAGGAATTAGAATGGATCGTACAAAGTAATTAGAATGGATCGTATGAATGAAATAGAATGGATCGTACGAATGAATAAGAATGGATTGTAATAATGGATCATACGTATGAATTTGTACGTATGAATGAATTAGAATGGATCGTGTGAATGAATTATAATGGATACTGCAAATGAATTAGAATGGATCGTACGAATGAATTAGAGTAGATACATTCGTGCGAATGAATTAGAATGGATCGTACGAATGAGTAAGAATGGATCGTACGAATGAAATAGAATGGATTGTACGAATGAATTAGAATGGATCCATTCTTACTCATTCTAATGGATTGTACGAATGAATTAGAATGGATCGTACGAATGAAATAGAATGGATTGTACGAATGAATTAGAATGGATTGTACGATCCATTCTAATTCATTCGCACGAATGTATCCATTCTAATTCATTCGTTTGATCCATTCTAATTCCTTCGTATGATCCATTCTAATTCATAAGTACGATCCATTCTAATTCATTAGCACGATCCATTCTAATTCATTCGTACGATCCATTCTATTTTATGATCCATTCTAATTCATTCATATGATCCATTCTAATTCATTCGCACGAATGTATCCATTCTAATTTATTCGTACGATCCATTCTAATTTATTCGCACGATCCATTCTAATTCATTCATACGATCTATTCTAATTCATTCGCACAAATCTATCCATTCTAATTCATTCGTACGATCCATTCTAATTCATTCGCACAATCTATTCTAATTCATTCGTACGATCCATTCTAATTCATTAGCACGATCCATTCTAATTCATTCGTACGATCCATTCTCTTTTATTCGCACGTTCTATTGTAATTCATTCATACGATCCATTCTAATTCATTCGTACGATCCATTCTTATTCATTCGCACGATCCATTCTAATTCATTAAGACGATCCATTATAATTCATTCGTACGATCCATTCTAATTCATTCGCATGAATGTATCTATCCTTTGTACGCTCTATTCTAATTCATTCATACGATCTATTCTAATTCATTCGTACAATCCATTCTAATTCATTCGCACGATCCATTCTAATTCATTTATACGATCCAATCTAATTCATTCGTACGATCCATTATAATTCATTCGCACAATCTATTCTAATTCATTAGCACGATCCATTCTTATTCATTCGTACGATCCATTCTATTTCATTCGTATGATCCATTCTAATTCATTCGTACAATCCATTCTAATTCATTCACACGAATGTATCCATTCTAATTCATTCGTACGATCCATTCTAATTCATTCGCACGATCCATTCTAATTCATTCATACGATCCATTCTAAGTCATTCGAACAATCCATTCTAATTCTTTCGCACGATTCATTCAAATTCATTCATACAAACCATTCTAACTCTTTCGCACGATCCTTTCTAATTCATTCGTACGATCCATTCTAATTCATTCATACGATCCATTCTTATTTATTCGGACGAATGTATCCATTCGAATTCATTCGTACGATCCATTCTAATTCATTCATACGATCCATTCTAATTCATTTGCACGAATATATCCATTCTAATTCATTCGTATGATCCATTCTAATTCATTCGCATGATCCATTCTAATTCATTCGCATAATCTATTCTAATTCATTCGTACGATCCATTCTAATTCATTTGTACGATCCATTCTAATTCCTTCGTAGGATCCATTGAAATTCATTCGCACGATCCATTCTAATTCATTCGCACGATCCATTCTAATTCATTCATACGATCCATTCTAATTCATTCGCACGAATGTATCCATTCTAATTCATTCGTACGATCCATTCTAATTCATTTGCACAATCTATTCTAATTCATTCGCACAAATGAATCCATTCTAATTCATTCGTATAATCCATTCTATTTCATTCGTACGATCCATTCTTACTCATTCGTACGATCCATTCTAATTCATTTGTATGATCCATTCTAATTCATTCGCACGATCCATTCTAATTAATTCGTACAATCGTGCTAGTGAATTAGAATGGATCGTACGAATGAATTAGAATAGATCGTACGAATGTATCCATTCTAATTCCTTTGTACGACGAATGAATTAGAATGGATCGTGCGAATGAATTAGAATGGATCGTACGAATGAATTAGAATGGATCGTGCAAATGAAATAGAATGGATCGTACGAATGAATTAGAATGGATCGTACGAAGGAATTAGAATGGATACATTCGTGCGAATGAATTAGAATGGATCGTACGAATAAGTAAGAATGGATCGAATGAATGAAATAGAATGGATTGTACGAATGAATTAGAATGGATCGTACGAATAAATTAGAATGGATACATTCGTGCGAATGAATTAGAATGGATCGTTTGAATGAATTAGAATGGATCGTATGAGTGAATTAGAATGGATCGTGAGAATGAATTAGAATGGATTGTAGGAATGAATTAGAATGGATCATATGAATGAATTAAAATGGATACATTCGTTGGAATGAATTCAAATAGATCATACGATTGAGTAAGAATGGATCGTACGAATGAAATAGATTGGATCGTACGAATGAATTAGAATATATTGTGCGAATGAATTAGAATGGTGCGAATGAATTAGAATGGATCGTGCGAATAAATTAGAATGGATCATACGAATGGATTAGAATGGATAATGTACAATCCATTCTATTTTATTCATACGATCAATTCTTACTCATTAGCATGATCCATTCTAATTCATTTGTACAATCCATTCTAAATCATTCATACGATCCATTCTAATTCATTCGCATGATCCATTCTAATTCATTTGTACAATCCATTCTATTTCATTCATACGATCCATTCTAATTCATTCGCACGATCCATTCTAATTCATTCGTACGATCCATTCTAATTCATTCATACGATCCATTCTAATTCATTCGCACGAATGTATCCATTTTAATTCATTCGTATGATCCATTCTAATTCATTGGTACGATCCTTTCTAATTCATTCGTATGTATCTATTCTAATTCATTCGTACGATCCATTCTAATTCATTCGTACGATCCATTCTAATTCATTCCCACGAATTTATCCATTCTAATTCATTCGTACGATCTATTCTAATTCATTCGCATAATCTATTCTAATTCATTCGTACGTTTCGCACAATCTATTCTAATTAATTCATACGATCCATTCTAATTCATTCGTACGATCCATTCTAATTCATTAGCACGATCCATTCTCATTCATTCATACAATCCATTCTAATTCTTTTGCACGAATGTATCCATTCTAATTCATTCGTACGATCTATTCCAATTCTTTCACACGATCCATTCTAATTCATTCGTACGATCCATTCTAATTCATTCGTACAATCCATTCTATTTCATTCGTACGATCCATTCTTACTCATTCATACTCATACGATCCATTCTAATTCATTCGTACGATCCATTTTAATTCATTCGCACGAATGTATCCAGATCCATTCTAATTCATTCGGACGATCCATTCTAATTCATTCGCACGATCCATTCTAATTCTTTCGTACAATCCATTCTTACTCATTCGTACGAACCATTCTAATTCTTTCGAACGATCCATTCTAATTCATAAGCACGATCAATTCCTTAGTACGATCCATTCTAATTCATTCGCACGATCCATTCTAATTCATTCGCACGAATGTATCCATTCTAATTCATTCATACGATCTATTTTAATTCATTCGTACGATCCATTCTAATTCATTATACGATCCAATCTAATTCATTCATACGATCCTTTCTAATTCTTTCGCACGAATGTATCCATTCTAATTCATTCGTACGATCCATTCTAATTCATTAGCACGAAAAAACACGATCCACTCACGTACGAATGAATTAGAATGGATTGTATGAATGAATTAGAATGGATCGTATGAATGAATTAGAATGGATCGTGCGAATGAATTAGAATGGATCGTGCGAATGAATTAGAATGGATCGTACGAATGAATTCGAATGTATCCATTCTAATTCATTCGTATGATCCATTCTAATTCCTTTGTACGATCCATTCTAATTCATTCGTACGATCCATTCTAATTCATTCGTACGATCCATTCTAATTCATTCATACGATCCATTGTAATTCATTCATACGATCTATTCTAATTCTTTCGCATGAATGTATCCATTCTAATTCATTCGTACGATCCATTCTAATTCATTTGCATGATCCATTCTAATTCATTCATACAATCCATTCTAATTCTTTTGCACGAATGTATCCATTCTAATTCATTCGTACGATCCATTCTAATTCATTCGCACGAATGTATCCATTCTAATTCATTCGTACGATCCATTCTAATTCATTCTTACGATCCATTCTAATTCATTCGCACGTACGATCCATTCTAATTCATTCGTACGATCCATTCTAATTCATTCGTACGATCCATTATAATTCATTCGTACGATCCATTCTTACTCGTTCATACGATCCATTCTAATTCATTCGCATACGAATGAATTAGAATGGATCATACGAATGAATTAGAATAGATTGTGCGGATGAATTAGAATGGATCGTAGGAATGAATTAGAATGGATACATTCGTGCGAATGAATTAGAATGGATACATTCGTGTGAAAGAATTAGAATAGATCGTATGAATGAATTAGAATTGATCGTATGAATGAATTCGAATGGATCGTGCAAATGAATTAGAATGGATCGTACGAATGAATTAGAATGGATCGTACGAATGAATTAGAATGGATCGTATGAATGAATTAGGATGGATCGTACGAAGGAATTAGAATGGATCGTATGAATGAATTAGAATGGATATCGTACGAATGAGTAAGAATGGATCGTACGAATGAAATAGAATGGATTGTACGAATGAATTAGAATAGATCGTACGAATGAATTAGATTGGATCGTATGAATGAATTAGAATGGATCGTATGAGTGAATTCGAATGGATCGTGCGAATGAATTATAATGGAATGTACAAATGAATTAGAATGGATCGTATGAATGAATTAGAATGGATCATGCGAATGAATTAGAATAGACCGTATAAATGAATTACAATGGATCATATGAATGAATTAGAATGGATCGTGCGAATGAATTAGAATGGGTCGTACGAATGAATTAGAATGGATAGTATGAATGAATTAGAATGGAACGTACGAAGGAATTAGAATGGATCATTCGAATGAATTAGAATGGATCGTACGAATGAATTAGAATGGATATATTCGTGCAAATGAATTTGAATGGATCGTATGAATGAATTAGAATGGATCGTAAAAAGGAATTAGAATGGATCATACGAATGAAATATAATGGGTCGTACCAAGGAATTAGAATGGATTGTACGCGTACGAATGAATTAGAATGGATCCGTACTAATTTGAATGAATTAGAATGGATTAGAATGGATCCGTATGAATAAAATAGATTGGATCGTATGAATTAGAATAGATTGTACGTGTACGAAAGAATTAGAATGGATACATTCGTGCAAATGAATTAGAATGGATCGTAGAATGGATCGCAAGAATGAATTAGATTGGATCGTATGAATGAATTAGAATGGATCGTACGAATTAATTAGAATAGATCGTACGAAGGAATTAGAATGGATCGTACGAAGGAATTAGAATGGATACATTCGTGCGAATGAGTTAGAATGGATCGTACGAATGAGTAAGAATGGATCATACGAATGAAATAGAGTGGATTGTACGAATGAATTAGAATGGATCGTACGAATGAATTAGAATGGATACATTCGTGCAAATGAATTAGAATGGATCGTACGAAGGAATTAGAATGGATCGTACGAACGAATTGGAATGGATCGTACGAATGAAATAGAATGGATACAAACGAATTAGAATGGATCATACGAATGAATTAGAATGGATCGTACGGAATGAATTAGAATGGAACGTGCAAATGAATTAGAATGGATCGTGCAAATGAATTAGAATGGATCGCGGGAATGAATTAGAATGGATCGTACGAATGAATTAAAATGGATTATATGAATGAATTAGATTGGATCCGTACGAATGAATTAGAATGGATCGTACGAATAAATTAGAATGGATACATTCGTGCATTCTAATTCATTCATACGATCCATTCTAATTCATTCGCACGAATGTATCCATTCTAATTCATTCGTACGGATCCAATCTAATTCATTCATACAATCCATTCTAATTCATTCGTACGATCCATTCTAATTCATTCGCACGGAATGGATCGTATGATTGAATTAGAATGGATACATTCGTGCGAATGAATTCGAATGGATCGTACGAATGAATTAGAATGGATAAATTCGTGCGAATGAATTAGAATGGATTGTATGAATGAATTAGATTGGATACTATAAATGAATTAGAATGGATCGTACGTATGAATTAGAATGGATACATTCATGGGAATAAATAAGAATGGATCGTACGAATGAATCAGAATGGATCATACGAATGAAATTAGAATGGATCGTACGAAGGAATTAGAATGGATCGTACGAAGGAATTAGAATTGATCGTACGAATGAATTAGAATGGATCGTACGAAGGAATTAGAATGGATCGTACGAATGAATTAGAATGGATCGTACAAAGGAATTAGAAAGGATCATATGAATAAAATATAATGGGTCCTACAAAGGAATTAGAATGGATCGTACGAATGAATTAGAATGGATACATTCGTGCGAAAGAATTAGAATAGATCGTATGAATGAATTAGAATGGATCGTATGAATGAATTAGAATGGATCGTATGAATGAATTAGATTGGATCGTATTAATGAATTAGAATGGATCGTGCGAATGAATTAGAATGGATCGTATGAATGAATTAGAATGGATCGTACGAATGAGTAAGAATGGATCGTACGAATGTATTCGTGCGTGTAAATAAATTAGAATGGATCATATGAATGGATTAGAATGGATCGTGCGAATGAATTAAAATGGATTGTACGATCCATTCTAATTCATTCATACAATCCATTCTAATTCTTTTGCACGAATGTATGCATTCTAATTCATTCATACGATCCATTCTAATTCATTCATACGATCCATTCTTACTCATTCGTATGATCCATTCTAATTCATTAGCACCATCCATTCTAATTCATTCATACTAATTCATTCATACAATCCATTCTAATTCTTTCACCCGATCCATTCTAATTCATTCGTACAATCTATTCTAATTCATTCGTACGATCCATTCTAATTCATTCGGACGATCCATTCTAATTCATTCGCACGATCCATTCTAATTCATTCATACGATCCATTCTAATTCATTCATACAGTCCTTTCTAATTCTTTCACACGATCATTTCTAATTCTTTCACACGATCCATTCTAATTCATTCGCACAAATGTATCCATTGTACAAATGAATTAGAATGGATACATTCGTGCGAATGAATTAGAATGGATCGTACGAATGAGTAAGAATGGATCGTATGAATGAAATAGAATGGATCATACGAATGAATTAGAATGGATCGCGCAAATGAATTAGAATGGATCGTACGAATGAATTAGAGTGGATACATTCGTACGAATGAATTAGAATGGATCATACGAATGAGTAAGAATGGATCGTACTCTAATTCATTCGCACAAATGTATCCATTCTAATTCATTCGTACGATCCATTCTAATTCATTCGCACGATCCATTCTAATTCATTCATACAATCAATTCTAATTCTTTTGCACGAATGTATCCATTCTAATTCATTCGTACGATCCATTCTAATTCATTCGTACGATCCATTCTAATTCATTCGCACGATCCATTCTAATTTATTCATACGATCTAATCTAATTCATTCATACGATCCATTCTTACTCATTCATATGATCTATTCTAATTCATTCGTACGATCCATTCTAATTCATTCGCACGATCCATTCTAATTCATTCATACAATCCATTGTAATTCTTTTGCACGAATGTATCCATTCTAATTCATTCGTATGATCCATTCTAATTTATTCGTACGATCCATTCTAATTCATTCGCACGATCCATTCTAATTCATTCATACGATCCAATCAAATTCATTCATACGATCCATTCTTACTCATTCGTATGATCCATTCTATTTCATTCATACGATCCAATCTAATTAATTCGTACGATCCATTCTAATTCATTCGTACGATCCATTCTAATTCATTCATACGATCCATTCTAATTCATTCGCACAAATGTATCCATTCAAATTCATTCATACGATCCATTCTAATTCATTAATATGATCCAATCTAATTCATTCGTACGATCCATTCTAATTCGTTCGTACGATCCATTCTAATTCATTCGTACGATCCATTCTAATTCCTTTATACGATCCATTCTAATTCTATCATACGATCCATTCTAATTCTATCATACGATCCATTCTTATTCATTGTTATGATCCATTCTAATTCATTCGCACGGAATGGATCGTACGAATGAATTAGAATGGATACATTCGTGCGAATGAATTAGAATGGATCATATGAATGAATTAGAATGGATACATTCGTGCGATTGAATTAGAACGGATACATTCGTGCGAAAGAATTAGAATAGATCGTATGAATGAATTAGAATGGATCGTATGAATGAATTAGAATGGATTGTGCGAATGAATTAGAATGGATCGTACGAAGGAATTAGAATGGATCGTACGAATGAATTAGAATGGATACATTCGTGCGAATGAATTAGAATGGATCGTATGAATGAATTAGAATAGATTGTGCGAATGAATTAGAATGGATCGTACGAATGAATTAGAATGGATCGTATGAATGAATTAGAATGGATCATACGAATGAGTAAGAATGGATCGTACGAATGAAATAGAATGGATTGTACGAATGAATTAGAATGGATCGTACGAATGAATTAGAATGGATACATTTATCCAAATGAATTAGAATGGATCGTACGAATGAATTAGAATGGATCGTACGAATGAATTAGAATAGATCGTACATTCTAATTCCTTCGTACGATCCATTCTAATTCCTTTGTACGAATTAGAATGGATCGTACAAAGGAATTAGAATGGATCGTAAAAACGAATTAGAATGGATACATTCGTGCGAATGAATTAGAATTGATCGTATGAATGAATTAGAACGCACGAATGTATCCATTCTAATTCATTCGTACGATCCATTCTAATTCATTCGCACGATCCATTCTACTTCATTTGCACAATCTATTCTAATTCATTCATACGATCAATTCTAATTCATTCGCACGAATGTATCCATTCTAATTCATTCGTACGATCCATTCTAATTCCTTCGTATGAATGTATCCACTCTAATTCATTCGTACAATCCATTCTAATTCATTCGCACGATCCATTCTAATTCATTCGCACGATCCATTCTAATTCATTCGCACAATCTATTCTAATTCATTCGCACGATCCATTCTAATTCATTCGCACGATCCATTCTAATTCATTCATACGATCCATTCTAATTCATTCGCACGATCCATTCTAATTCATTCATACGATCCATTCTAATTCATTCGTACGATCCATTCTAATTCATTCGCACAATCTATTCTAATTCATTCGTACGATCCATTCTATTTCTTTCATACGATCCATTCTTAGTCATTCGTATGATCCATTCTAATTCATTCGCACGAATGTATCCATTCTAATTCATTCGTACGATCCATTCTAATTCATTCGCACGATCCATTCTAATTCCTTCGTACAATCCATTCTAATTCATACGATCCATTCTATTTCATTTATACGATCCATTCTAATTTATTCGCACGATCTATTCTAATTCATTTGTATCCATTCTATTTCATTTGTACGATCCATTCTATTTCATTCGTACGATCCATTCTAATTCATTCGCACAATCTATTCTAATTCATTCGTACGATCCATTCTAATTCATTCGTACGATCCATTCTAATTCATTCGTACAATCCATTCTAATTCATTCGCACGAATGTATCCATTCTATTTCATTCGTACGATCCATTCTAATTCATTCGCACGATCCATTCTAATTTATTCATATATTCCATTCTAATTCATTTGCACGAATGTATCCATTCTAATTCATTCGTACGTACGAAGGAATTAGAATGGATCGTACGAGGAATTAGAATGGATCGTACGAATGAATTAGAATGGATACATTCGTGCGAATGAATTAGAATGGATCATACGAATGACTAAGAATGGATCGTACGAAAGAAATAGAATGGATCGTACGAATGAATTAGAATAGATTGTGCGAATGAATTAGAATGGATCGTACG
The DNA here is from genome assembly GCA_947650365.1 of Chamaelirium japonicum. NCBI lineage: Eukaryota > Viridiplantae > Streptophyta > Magnoliopsida > Liliales > Melanthiaceae > Chamaelirium > Chamaelirium japonicum. Next base: position 4,131,003 of record OX393550.1, on the reverse strand, counting down.
AATGAATTAGAATGGATCGTATGAATGAATTAGAATGGATCGTGCGAATGAATTAGAATGGATCGTATGAATGAATTAGAATGGATCGTGCGAATGAATTAGAATGGATCGTGCGAATGAATTAGAATGGATCGTACGAATGAATTAGAATAGATTGTGCGAATGAATTAGAATGGATCGTACGAATAAAAAAGAATAGATCATACGAATGAATTAGAATGGATCGCGCGAATGAATTAGAATGGATCGTAAGAATGTATCCATTCTATTTCATTCGTATGATCCATTCTAATTCCTTTGTACAATCTAATTCATTCATACGATCCATTCTAATTCATTCGCACGAATGTATCCATTCTAATTCATTCGTACGATCCATTCTAATTCATTCGCACGATCAATTCTAATTCATTCGTACGATCCATTCTAATTGATTTATACGATCCAATCTAATTCATTCGTACGATCCATTCTAATTCATTCGCACGAATTTATCTATTCTAATTCATTCGTACGATCCATTCTAATTCATTCGCACAATCTATTCTAATTCATTCGTTCGATCAATTCTAATTCATTCGTACGATCCATTCTAATTCATAAGTACGATCCATTCTATTTCATTCGTACGATCCATTCTAATTCATTCGTACAATCCATTCTAATTCATTAGTACAATCCATTCTAATTGTTTCACACGATCCTTTCAATTCATTCGTACGATCCATTCTAATTCATTCGCACGAATCTATCCATTCTAATTCATTCGTACGATCCATTCTAATTCATTCGCACGAATTTATCCATTCAAATTCATTTGTACGATCCATTCTAATTCATTCGCACAATCAATTCTAATTCATTCGTACGATCCATTCTAATTCATTAGCACGATCCATGCTAATTCATTCGTACGGTCTATTCTATTTCATTCGTACGATCCATTATTCCGATCCATTCTAATTCATTCGTACGATCCATTCTAATTCATTCGTACAATCTATTCTAATTCCTTTGTACGATCCATTCTAATTCATTCATACAATCCATTCTAATTCTTTCCCACGATCCATTCTAATTCATTCGTACGATCCATTCTAATTCATTCGTACGATCCATTCTAATTCAGTCGCACGAATGTATCCAGATCCATTCTAATTCATTCGCACGATCCATTCTAATTCATTCGCACGATCCATTCTAATACATTCGTACAATCCATTCTTACTCATTCGTACGATCTATTCTAATTCACTTATACAATCCATTATAATTTTTTTGCACGAATGTATCCATTCTAATTCATTCGTACGATCAATTCTAATTCCTTCTTACGATCCTTTCTAATTCCTTCATACGATCCATTCTAATTCATTCAGACGATCCATTCTAATTCTTTCGTACGATCCATTATATTTCATTCGTACGATCCATTCTAATTCATTCGCACGAATGTATCCAGATCCATTCTAATTAATTCGCATGATCCATTATAATTCATTCGCACGATCCATTCTAATTCATTCATACGATCCATTCTAATTCACTCATACGATCCATTCTAATTCATTCGCACGAATGTATCCATTCTAATTCCTTCGTACGATCCATTCTAATTCCTTCGTACGATCTATTCTAATTCATTCGTACAATCCATTCTAATTCATTCATACGATCCAATCTAATTCATTCGCACGATCCATTCTAATTCATTCATTCGATCCATTCTAATTCATTCATACAATCCATTCAAATTCTTTTGCACGAATGAATCCATTCTAATTAATTCGTACGATCCATTCTAATTCCTTCGTACGATCCATTCTAATTCCTTGGTACGATCCATTCTATTTCATTCGTACAAATGAATTCTAATTCATTCGTACGATCCATTCTGTTTCATTCGTACGATCCATTATTACGATCCATTCTAATTCATTCGCACAATCTATTCTAATTCATTCGTACGATCCATTCTAATTCATTCGCACGATCCATTTTAATTCATTCGTACGATCCATTCTATTTCATTCGTATGATCCATTCTTACTCATTCGTACGATCCATTCTAACTCATTCGCACGAATGAATTAGATTGGATCGTATGAATGAATTAGAGTGGATCGTGCGAATGAATTAGAACGGATCGTACGAACGAATTAGAATGGATCGTACGAAGGAATTAGAATGGATCGTGAATGAATTAGAATGGATCGTACGAATGAATTAGAATGGATCGTATGAAGGAATTAGAATGGATCGTACGAATGAATTAAATTGGATCGTATGAATGAATTAGAATGGATCGTGCGAATGAATTAGAATGGATCGTACGAATGAATTAGAATGGTTCGAACGAATGAATTAGAATGGATCATACGAATGAATTAGAATAGATTGTGCGAATGAGTAAAAATGGATCGTACGAAGGAGTTAGATTCTAATTCATTTGCACGAATATATCCATTCTAATTCATTCGTACGATCCATTCTATTTCATTCCTACGATCCATTCTTACTGATTCGTACGATCCATTCTATTTCATTCGCACGATCCATTATAATTCATTCATACGATCCATTCTAATTCATTAATACGATCTATATCTAATTCATTCGCACGATCCATTCTAATTCATTCATACGATCCAATCTAATTCATTCATACGATCCATTCTAATTCCTTCGTACGATCCATTCTTATTCATTCCCATGAATGTATCCATTCTAACTCATACGTACGATCCATTCTAATTCATTCATACGATCTATTCTAATTCTTTCGCACGAATGTATCCATTCTAATTCATTCGTACGTTCCATTCTAATTCATTCGCACGAATGTATCCATTGTAATTCATTCGTATGATTTATTCTAATTCATTCGCACAATCTATTCTAATTCATTCGTACAATCCATTCTATTTCACTCATACGATCCATTCTAATTCCTTCGTACGATCCATTCTAATTCCTCCGTACGATCCATTCTAGTTCATTCGTACGATCCATTCTATTTCATTTGTACGATCCATTCTTACTCATTCGTACAATCCATTCTAATTCATTTGCACGAATATATCCATTCTAATTCATTCGTACGATCCATTCTACTTCCTTCGTACGATCCATTCTAATTCATTCGCACGAATGTATCTATTCTAACTCATTCGTACGATCCATTCTAATTCATTCGTACGATCCATTCTAATTCATTAATACGATCCAATCTAATTCATTCATACGATCCGTGCGAATGAATTAGAATGGATCGTACGAATGAATTAGAATAGATTGTGTGAATGAATTAGAATGGATCGTACGAATGAATTAGAATCGATCGAATGAATTAGAATGGATACATTCGTGCAAAAGAATAGAATGGATTGTATGAATGAATTAGAATGGATCGAATGAATGAATTAGAACGGATCGTGCGAATGAATTAGATTGGATCGTATGAATGAATTAGAATGGATCGTACGAATAAATTAGAATAGATCGTATGAAGGAATTAGAATGGATTGTACGAAGTAATTAGAATGGATATATTCGTGCGAATAAATTAGAATGGATCGTATAAGTGAATTAGAATGGATTGTGTGAATGAATTAGAATGGATCATACGAATAAATTAGAATAGATTGTGCGAATGAATTAGAATGGATCTTACGAAGGAAATAGAATGGATCGGTAAGAATGGAGTGTACGAATGAATTAGAATGGATCGTGCGAATGAATTAGAATGGATCGTACGAATGAGTAAGAATGGATCGTACGAATGAGTAAGAATGGATTGTACGAATGAATTAGAATAGATTGTGCGAATGAATCAGAATAGATCATACGAGTGAATTAGAATGGATACATTCGTCCGAATGAATTAGAATGGAACGTACGAATGAATTAGAATGAATACATTCGTGCGAAAGAATTAGAATGGATCGTATGAATGAATTAGAATGGATCGTACGAATGAATTAGAATAGATCGTACGAATGAATTAGAATGGATCGTACGAATGAATTAGAATAGATACATTCGTGCGAATGAATTAGAATGTATCATACAAATGAGTATGAATTAATCGTACGAATGAAATAGAATGGATTGTACGAATGAATTAGAATGGATTGTGCGAATGAATTAGAATGGATTGTACGAATGAGTAAGAATGGATCGTACGAATGAAATAGAATGGATCGTACGAATGAATTAGAATGGATACAGTCGTGCGAATGAATTAGAATAGATCGTATGAATGAATTAGATTGGATCGTATGAATGAATTAGAATCGACACATTCGTGCGAATGAATTAGAATTAGAATGGATCGTGCGAATGAATTAGAATGAATCGTATGAATGAATTAGAATGGATCATGCGAATGAATTAGAATAGATTGTGCGAATGAATTAGAATAGATCGTACGAATGAATTAGAATGGATACATTCGTGCGAATGAATTAGAATGGAACATACGAATGAATTAGAATGGATACATTCGTGCGAAAAAATAAGAATGGATCGTATGAATGAATTAGAATGGATCGTACGAATGAATTAGAATAGATCGTACGAATGAATTAGAATGGATCGTACGAATGAATTAGAATGGATACATTCGTGCGAATGAATTAGAATGGATCATACGAATGAGTGAGAATGGATCGTACGAATGAAATAGAATGGATTATACAAATGAATTAGAATAGATCGTGCGAATGATTTAGAATGGATCGTACGAATGAGTAAGAATGGATCGTATGAATGAAATAGAATGGATCGTATGAATGAATTAGAATAGATACATTTGTGCGAATGAATTAGAATGGATCGTATGAATGAATTAGATTTGATCGTATGAATGAAATAGAATGGATCGCATGAAGGAATTAGAATGGATTGTACGTACGAAGGAATTAGAATTAGAATGGATCGTGCGAATGTATTAGAATGGATCGTACGAATGAAATAGAATGGATCATACGAATGAATTAGAATAGATAAATTCGTGTGAATGAATTAGAATGGATCAGACGAATGAGTAAGAATGGATCGTACGAATGAGTAAGAATGGATCATACGAATGAATTAGAATGGATCGTACGAATGAAATAGAATGGATTCGCACGAATGTATCCATTCTAATTCATTCGTACGATCCATTCTAATTCCTTCGTACGATCCATTCTAATTCCTTCGTACGATCTATTCTAATTCATTCCCATAAATGTATCCATTCTAATTGATACGTACGATCCATTCTATTTCATTTGTACGATCCATTCTTACTCATTTGTGTGGGAGGAAATTTCCGAGCCGCCTTGATCGAGAATCCCACCCCACAGCCTTGATTGAATTTGATGGTTTGTAGAGTTAGAGAGATAGGAGAATAGATAGAGAGAATAAAGAGCGATGACACAAGGATTGGTGACGGAGTTCGGCCTTACGACCTACGTCTCCGGGCGAGAGGTGCCACCTGATCTTCACTATAATTTAAGTCAATAAGGGGTGAGCGTTCTCTCGACAGGCCGAGAGAAGCTTCGTACAGTGGGGTTGCACGGAGCAACTAGAAGAGAACAAAGTGGGGAGAATAGAGGGCTCTGGCTCTGGTTCTGGATCCTCTCCTCCTCTGATCTAATGACCAACCCCCTTCCTGGATGCCTTGGGGGTCCTTTTATAGCGTAGACACGTGCCCGATATGGCAGTGATGACGTGGCGCTGATGACATGGCACTGGTTCTGGGCCTCCTTGCTGGGCCCTTATTGGGCCGTTGTTCGGGCCCAATAAGTGGTAGGGCTTGATCTGCGAGCCTCGTAGAGTGGGCCTATGTGAGCCCAGGCGGGCTTACCCATTTGGGCCATTGTGCGGGCCCATGCTGCTCTGATCTGGTCCGGTACAATTTTTGCACCCACAGTTACCCCCTCCCAGTCGGGTCGGGACCCCCTGGGTCGGCTGGGATTCCATGGTGCAAACGCTTTAGGATCCTGGCGCGGTTGGCGAGGGTTGTCGGTGCCGCGGTTCGTATTAGCAGGGCCTTCTTCCGCCGATGCCGAGACCCTTTTTGGTGCGAGCCAAAAAGTCTCGGTTTTGCGAGGGGGTGTTTCCGAAAAAACAGTGGGTTTTCCGACCGAGTGGATACCGAGAGGGTACCGAGTGCATACCGAGTGGGTACCGAGAGCATACCGAGTGGTTACCGAGACCCTTTTGGTGCAAGCCAAAAAGTCTCGGTTTTGCAAGGGGGTGTTTCCGAAAAGGTAGTGCGTTTTCCAACCGAGTGGATACCGAGAGGGTACCGAGTGCATACCGAGTGGGTACCAAGAGCATACCGAGTGCATACCGAGAGGGTACCGAGAGCATACCGAGAGGGTACCGAGACCCTTTTGGTGAAAGAAATAGCTTTACTCTCTTTCCTTTCTTTGCTTGGCGGAAGGGGCATTAGATTGAGTCCGGCTGCATCACAGCCGTCCCACGGTACACGCCCTCCCGGATCCGCTCGGATGCAAATCGGACCCCCCTTATTTTTTTTTTTTCACATGAGAGATCAGCCTGCTTCTCTCTCTTTTCTTTCTCTCTCCCTCTGTTTCTCCTTTCACGTGAGAGAGCTGCATGTCTCTCTGTTTTTTTTTTTTTTTTTCTTTTCTTTGTTGTTGGCGCAGGCACAGCAACAGCGGCGGCAGTGTGGAGGTTGGCGGGCGGCGGTGCGCGCCGCGCGATGGCCGGGGTGCAAGCAGGCGGTGGCGGCGGGCGCTGGCCGGCTTCGGGTGCGGGGGCCAGTAAGGCCGGACCGGCGTGGGGCAGCGGCGCAAAGCGGGCGGGCTGCGCGCAGACGGCTGCGTGGGGCGCAGCGGCGGCGGTCGGCGGCGGGCTGTGCACGAGCTGCAGCGTGGGGCGTGCCTTGCGGTCGGCGTGCGGCTCCGAGCGCGGGCCAGGGGGCTGGCCCCGATCGGATCGGAGAAGGGGGCTGTAGGCGCGAGTCGGGCGGCCCTCCCGACTGGATCGGAGGAGAAGAGGAAGAGGGGGACTGTGGGCCCCTCCTCCCCCTTTTTTTTTTTTTGTTTTTGTTGCTTTGGCTCAAATGAGAGCAGATGTCCCTCTCTCTTTCCATTCTTTCTCTCTCTTTCCTTCTCTGTGGCGATCCGTGCGAGAGAGAGCGGGTGCGAGAGAGAGCCTTCGACGAGAGAGAAGGTCCTCGCGAGAGAGAGCGGGTGTGCGAGAGAGCCTTCGGCGAGAGAGAAGGTCCTCGCGAGAGAGAGTGGGTGTGAGAGAGAGCCCTCGGTGAGAGAAAGGACCCATGCGAGAGAGATCCGTGCGCGAGGTCCTTCCTCTTTCCATCTCTCTTGTGCTGTGCTACGGGTCGGACGGCTGTAGCAACAGCGGTGGTCGATGCTGGGTGCGGACGGCGGTGGCTGGAGGATGCGCATGGAAGCCGTTGACATGCGAGGAGGGACACCCGGGTGTGGTTCGCTGATCCCCTCTGGGTTGGCTTGGGCTGCTGCGAAGAGGACATGCGGGGTTGCTTCGGGTCGCTGTGAGACAGCATGCACGGAGGGGTCGCCTCGGTCCGCTGCGAGACGGAGTGCGCGGCAGGGGAGGATGAATTAGGTTCGTCATCGTCGCCGTGTGACGAATTACATGAGGAGAATGCGCGAGAGGGTGCTTTGTTCATTCGACCCCCTATTCCCATTCTGATCGGTTGTCGCCAAGAGCACGTACGCGTGGGCCGGGAGAGGTGCAAGTTCTTCTTTCATACTCGGTGCTTGGCCTGCTACGAGTTGGGCGCGTAACGAACCAAATTGAGGGCGTGAGCGCATCCGTCATTGCCGTGTAATTATTCTGATGCTAGTCTTCGAAGAAAAAGACCTTGAGACCCCCTGACAGTCATAACTTTTTATACGCATGTCGGATGAATGCGTATAAGGTGTCGTTGCGTAGGCATCGAAGAAACGGTCTAAGTGGACGTGAAACATTGTTCGCCTTGACGTGTAACTTTTCCGTTGCTCAGCTTCGGGGATAAGGCACTCGAAAACCTCTGACAGCCATAACTTTTCATATACATGTCGAATGAATGCGTATAAGGTGCCGTTGTGTAGGCACCGAAAAAACGATCAAAGTGGACGTGAAACATTGTTCGCCTTGACGTGTAACTTTTATGGTATTCACCTTTATAGAGAGATGACTCTTAAAATGCGCCAGCCAGGTTTTAGGCTAGCGTCTTAAAGATGTCTCGGCACGTGGTAACTCATCCGTTCTGTCCGACACCCAACTGCACCTAGTTACTGTGTTCACTAGGGACTGCAGTCGGGCCCAGTGATGACGCAACAGTTACCGCGTGCTCACCCTTGATGAGAGAGGGGATTTTTTTTTTGTGAAGTTTGTACAAGCAAATCAATAGGTTTGGATGAGATGCTATCCAACCGACCCGATGGAAGATAGCTCTTCGTCTTTAAATAATCATTGTGTGTGGATGACACCGAGCACCCCCCCTCTCGGTTTTCTGACGAAACCAAGGGGTGGGATGATATTGATGCCATACACCCCCCCTCTCGGTTTTATGTCGAAACCGAGAGCGTGCCGTCACCCCCTCCCTACTCGGTTTTTTGTGCAAAATCGAGGGGTGAGACGCTGATGGTATGCCGTCGCCCCCTTCCCACTCGGTTTTTGTGCGAAACCGAGGGGGGGCTGCTTGTTAATGCCAACACACACCCCGTCTCGATTTTCTGACGAAACCGAGGGGTGTGCTGATGATGTGCCGTCACCCCCTTCCCACTCGATTTTTGTGCGAAACCGAGGGGGGGGTTGCTTGTTGATGCCGACACACACCCCCTCTCGGTTTTCTGACGAAACCGAGGGGTGTGCTGATGGTGTGCTGTCACCCCCTCCCCACTCGGTTTTTGTGCGAAACCAAGGGGGGGTTGCTTGTTGATGCAGACACACACCCCCTCTCGGTTTCTGACGAAACCAAGGGGTGTGCTGATGATGTGCCGTCACCCCCTTCCCACTCGGTTTTTGTGCGAAACCGAGGGGGGGCTGCTTGTTGATGCCGACACACACCCCCTCTCGGTTTTCTGACGAAACCGAGGGGTGTGCTGATGATGTGCCGTCACCCCCTTCCCACTCGGTTTTTGTGCAAAACCGAGGGGGGTTGCTTGTTGATGTCGACACACACCCCCTCTCGGTTTTCTGACGAAACCGAGGGGTGTGCTGATGGTGTGCTGTCACCCCCTCCCCACTCGGTTTTTGTGCGAAACCAAGGGGGGGTTGCTTGTTGATGCAGACACACACCCCCTCTCGGTTTTCTGACGAAACCGAGGGGTGTGCTGATGATGCGCCGTCACCGCCTTCCCACTCGGTTTTTGTGCGAAACCGAGGGGGGGCTGCTTGTTGATGCCGACACACATCCCCTCTCGGTTTTCTGACGAAACCGAGGGGTGTGCTGATGATGTGCCGTCACCCCCTTCCCACTCGGTTTTTGGGGGTTGCTTGTTGATGCCGACACACACCCCCTCTCGGTTTTCTGACGAAACCGAGGGGTGTGCTGATGGTATGCTGTCACCCCCTCCCCACTCGGTTTTTGTGCGAAACCAAGGGGGGGTTGCTTGTTGATGCCGACACATACCCTCTCTCGGTTTTCTGACAAAACCGAGGGGTGTGCTGATGGTGTGCCATCACCCCCTCCCCACTCGGTTTTTGTGCGAAACCGAGGGGGAGTTGCTTGTTGATGCCGACACACACCCCCTCTCGGTTTTCTGACAAAACCGAGGGGTGTGCTGATGGTGTGCCGTTACCCCCTCCCCACTCGGTTTTTGTATGAAACCGAGGGGGAGTTGCTTGTTAACGCCAACACACACCCCCTCTCGGTTTTTTGGCGAAACCGCGGGGTGTGCTGATGGTGTGCCGTCACCCCCTCCCCACTTGGTTTTTGTACGAAACCGAGGGAGGGTTGCCTGTTGATGCCGACACATACCCTCTCTCGGTTTTCTGACAAAACCGAGGGGTGTGCTGATGGTGTGCCGTCACCCCCTCCCCACTCGGTTTTTGTGCGAAACGAGGGGGCTGCTTGTTGATGCCAACACACACCATTATTGGGGCTGCTAGAAGAGGCCAAAAAGTGTCGGTATTGAAAATAGTGTATTTTTTGAATTTCAGCCCCATTTGAAACCGACACTTTTTCGGTGAAACGTTGGTGTGCGGGGATGTCGGCGAGGGACAATGCTATATTTGAGGGGGTTTCTTAGAGATAATCTAGGATGACGTCGCATGATGGCCAGCCGGTCTTCACCCAATGTATTACCGCACCTGGTTACTGTATTCACCAGGTACTACGGTCACGTGAGGGTGTTGACTTGGCCAGGATCAAGGAAGCACCATTTTATCCCGTGTTACCCACCGTCGACTGCACCAGTATGGAGACACGTACTGACAGAGTCAGACCAACCACCCCCTAACCGGTTTGGAACCGTTAGTCGTCGAAAAAAGGTGATGGCCAATGACAATCTGATGCTTGGACCTGAGTGACAAGACTAAGCTTGGACTTTTGATCGAATGCCAATACGTCGACGACGACATCTAGGACTTTGTCTTCGAATGCCAAGGGCTGGGCCTTGGGCTTGTAGAGTGCCAAGGCGTTGGTCGCCTCGAACTATGTCTTCGAGTACCAAGGGCAGGGCCTTGGGCTTATAGATTGTCGAGGCATTGGTTACCTCGGACTTTGTCTTCGAGTGCCAAGGGCTGGGCCTTGGGCTTGTAGAGTGCCGAGGCGCTGGTCGCCTCGGACTTTGTCTTCGAGTGCCAAGGGCTGGGCCTTGGGCTTGTAGAGTGCCGAGGCATTGGTCACCTCGGACTTTGTCTTCGAGTGCCAAGGGCTGGGCCTTGGGCTTGTAAAGTGCCGAGGCGCTGGTCGCCTCGGACTTTGTCTTCGAGTGCCAAGGGCTGGGCCTTGGGCTTGTAGAGTGCCGAGGCATTGGTCCCCTCGGACTTTGTCTTCGAGTGCCAAGGGCTGGGCCTTGGGCTTGTAGAGTGCCGAAGCGTTGGTCGCCTCGGACTTTGTCTTCGAGTGCCAAGGGCTGGGCCTTGGGCTTGTAGAGTGCCGAGGCATTGGTCACCTCGGACTTTGTATTCGAGTGCCAAGGGCTGGGCCTTGGGCTTGTAGAGTGCCGAGGCGCTGGTCGCCTCGAACTTTGTCTTCGAGTGCCCAGGGCTGGGCCTTGGGCTTGTAGAGTGCCGAGGCATTGGTCGCCTCGAACTTTGTCTTCGAGTGCCCAGGGCTGGGCCTTGGGCTTGTAGAGTGCCGAGGCATTGGTCACCTCGGACTTTGTCTTCGAGTGCCAAGGATGTCTCCTTGAACTTGGTGCATGTCAAGGCGGCGATGTCTGCCTTGAACTTATTCTCATCGTCTCGGATAAGTGTAGTTGATAGTTTAGCTTGACCTGGATTGTCAGGAGCATTTTTATCTGACTTTCGCCTAGAAAGGGCGTAGCCGAATTGCCTTCGAGCTTCCGACTTGAACGGGCGGAATCGAATGTCTTTGGTTGACCTGGGTTACCAGGAGCCTTTTTATCGGACTTTAGCCTCGAGAAGGCGTAGCCGAATTGCCTTCGAGCTTCCGACTTGAACGGGCGGAATCGAAGGTCTTTGGTCGACCTGGGTTGCCAGGAGCCTTTTTATCGGACTTTAGCCTCGAGAGGGCGTAGCCGAATTGCCTTCGAGCTTCCGACTTGAACGGGCGGAATCGAAGGTCTTTGGTTGACCTGGGTTGCCAGGAGCCTTTTATCGGACTTTAGCCTCGAGAGGGCATAGCCGAATTGCCTTCGAGCTTCCGACTTGAATGGGCGAAATCGAAGGTCTTTGATTGACCTGGGTTGCCAGGAGCCTTTTTATCGGACTTTAGCCTCGAGAGGGTGTAGCCGAATTGCCTTCGAGCTTCCGACTTGAACGGGCGAAATCGAAGGTCTTTGGTCGACCTGGGTTGCCAGGAGCTTTTTTATCGGACTTTAGCCTCGAGAGGGCGTAGCCGAATTGCCTTCGAGCTTCCAACTTGAACGGGCAGAATCGAAGGTCTTTGGTTGACCTGGGCTGCCAGGAGCCTTTTATCGGACTTTAGCCTCGAGAGGGCATAGCCGAATTGCCTTCGAGCTTCCGACTTGAATGGGCGGAATCGAAGGTCTTTGATTGACCTGGGTTGCCAGGAACCTTGGGATGTAGTGGCCCCACCGAGGTGATTAGTTGCCTACGGTCTTGATGGCGGCGTCCCACGTCGGCAGTATGCCTTAGTCGGTTGAGCAGCTCACGGGCATCTGTTTCTTTTGTGTGTGAAGGGATAGAATGTCTAGTGGACCCTGTTGACTGAGGTGATCCTTCTCTGTGATAGTTAGGCGCACCGTTGACGTCGAGGCGATCCCACACTATTTGCCTTAGTGCTTGTGTGGATACCTGACGCCTCTCAATACGCGGCACATGTGGTTCTTCAAGATGATGACTCGCGGCTGGGCGAGTCCTTGGTTGGTCTTCATCAGCAGCTGTAGAGTTACAGGCCATAACCCTCGCTCTTTCAGCCGCCTTCTTTAGGGAATCCCTCTCTTGCTCGAGGGCTGTGTTCCTCTTGAGGAGGTTCAGCAGCTGGAAATCAGCGGTCGAAATTTGGTATGTAGCTGAACCGTTGTCTCCTTGGGTGGCGTGCTCTTTGCCAGATCATTGCATCGAGAATGGTGGGTCTCGCCGATCGTTGTGCCCTTCTGGAAGGCTGCCTTGCGGCCCCAGTCGTTCCCGAATATTTCTTCGGTTGGTTGCAACCGAGACTTCTTGTTCTTCTTCGATCAGCATATCGTTCGTTCGTTCAGCACCTGCCTTTGGTGGGTTGGTGCTGGCCTTCACCATCGAGCGTGTTGATGTCGGCGTGATGAAGGCGTTGATGTTGATTTGGATGAGGACTTGTGGCTCATCACCGCAAGTTGAATAGGAGTCGGTAGAGGTGTGGGTAAGACCTCTAACGATATCCCACAAACGGCGCCAAAGATTGTGGGGGGAAATTTCTGAGCTGCCTTGATCGAGAATCCCACCCCACAGCCTTGATTGAATTTGATGGTTTGTAGAGTTAGAGAGATGGGAGAATAGATAGAGAGAATAAAGAGCGATGACACAAGGATTGGTGACGGAGTTCGGCCTTACGACCTACGTCTCCAGGCGAGAGGTGCCACCTGATCTTCACTATAATTTAAGTCAATAAGGGGTGAGCGTTCTCTCGACAGGCCGAGAGAAGCTTCGTACAGTGGGGTTGCACGGAGCAACTAGAAGAGAACAAGGTGGGGAGAATAGAGGGCTCTGGCTCTGGCTCTGGATCCTCTCCTCCTCTGATCGAATGACCAACCCCCTTCCTGGATGCCTTGGGGGTCCTTTTATAGCGTAGACACGTGCCCGATATGGCAGTGATGACGTGGTGCTGATGACGTGGCACTGGTTCTGGGCCTCCTTGCTGGGCCCTTATTGGGCCGTTGTTCGGGCCCAATAAGTGGTAGGGCTTGATCTGCGAGCCTCGTAGAGTGGGCCCATGTGAGCCCAGGCGGGCTTACCCATTTGGGCCGTTGTGCGGGCCCATGCTGCTCTGATCTGGTCCGGTACAATTTTTGCACCCACAATTTGTACGATCCATTCTAATTCATTCGCACGAATGTATCCACTCTAATTCATTCGTACGATCCATTCTAATTCATTCGTATGATCCATTCTAAATCATTCACACGAATGTATCCATTCTAATTCATTTATACGATCCATTCTGATTCATTCGCATGATCCATTCGAATTCACTCATACGATCCATTCAAATTCATTCATACGATCCATTCTAATTCATTCGCACGATCCATTCAAATTCATTCATACGATCCATTCTAATTTATTCGTACGATCCATTCTAATTCATTCGCATGATCCATTCTAATTCTTTCATACGATCCATTCTAATTCCTTCATACAATCCATTCTAATTTATTCGCACGAATGTATCCATTCTAATTCATTTGTACAATCCATTCTAATTCATTCGCACGAATGTATCCATTCTAATTCATTCGTACGATCTATTCTAATTGATTCATACGATCCATTCTAATTCATTCGCATGATCCATTCTAATTTATTCATACGATCCAATCTAATTCATTCATACGATCCATTCTAATTCATTCGTATGATCCATTCTAATTCATTCGTACAATCCATTCTAATTCCTTTGTACGATCCATTCTAATTCATTCATACGATCCACTCTAATTCATTCACACGATCCATTCTAATTCATTTGCACGATCCATTCTAATTAATTCATACGATCCAATTTAATTCCTTCGTACTATCCATTCTTACTCATACGCACAATCTATTCTAATTCATTCGTACGATCCATTCTAATTCATTCGTATGATCCATTCTAATTCATTCGCACGAATGTATCCATTCTAATTCATTCGTCCGATCCATTCTAATTCATTCATACAATCCATTCTAATTCTTTCACACGGTCCATTCTAATTCATTCGAATGAATCCATTCTAATTCATTCGTACAATCTATCCTATTTTATTCGTACAATCCATTCTTACTCATTCGTACGATCCATTCTAATTCATTCGCACGAATGTATCCATTCTAATTCATTCATACGATCCATTCTAATTTATTCGCACAATCTACTCTAATTCATTTATACGATCCATTCTAATTCATTCGTATGATCCATTCTAATTCATTCGTATGATCCATTCTAATTCATTCGCACGAATGTATCCATTCTAATTCATTCGTACGATCCATTCTAATTTATTCGTACAATCCATTCTATTTCATTCGTACGATCCATTCTTACTCATTCGTATGATCCATTCTAATTCATTCGTACGATCTATTCTAATTCCTTCGTACGAATGTATCCACTCTAATTCATTCGTACGATCCATTCTAATTCATTCGCACGATCCATTCTAATTCCTTCGTACGATCCATTCTAATTCCTTCGTACGATCCATTCTAATTCATTCGCACGAATGTATCCGATCCATTTTAATTCCTTCGTACGATCAATTAGAATGGATCGTACGAATGAATTAGAAAGGATCGTGCGAAAGAATTAGAATGGATTGTATGAATGAATTAGAATGTATCGTACGAATGAATTAGAATAGATTGTATGAATGAATTAGAATTGATCGTACGAAGGAATTAGAATGGATCGTACGAATGAATTAGAATGGATACATTCGTGTGAATGAATTAGAATGGATCGTATGAATGAATTAGATTGGATCTTATGAATGAATTAGAATGGATCGTGCGAATGAATTAGAATGGATCGTACGAATGAATTAGAATGGATAGTATGAATGAATTAGAATGGATCGTACTTATGAATTAGAAAGGATCGTACGAATGAATTAGAATGGATACATTTGTGCAAAAGAATTAGAATGGATCGTATGAATGAATTAGATTTGATCGCATGAATGAATTAGAATGGATCGTGCGAAGGAATTAGAATGGATACATTCGTGCGAATGAATTAGAATGGATCGTGCGAATGAATTGTATTGGATCGAATTAGAATGGATCATACGATTGAGTAAGAATGGATCGTACGAATGAAATAGAATAGATCGTACGGAATGTATCGTACGAAGGAATTAGAATGGATCGTACAAAGGAATTAGCGTGGATCATACGAATGAAATATAATGGGTTGTACGAATGAATGGATCATACGAATGAATCGTACGAATGAATTAGAATGGATCGTGCGAATGAATTAGAGTTGAATTAGAATGGATTCATTCTAATTCTTTCACACGTCATACGATCCATTCTAATTCATTCGTACGATTCATTCTAATTCATGAATAAGAATTATTATGAGTGAATTCGAATGAATTAGAATGGATCGTGCGAATGAATTAGAATGGATCGTACGAATGAATTAGAATGGATCGTACTAATGAAATAGAATAGATTGTGCGAATGAATTAGAATGGATCGTACGAATGAATTAGAATGGATCGTACGAATGAGTAAGAATGGATCGCACATTCGTGCGAATGAATTAGAATGGATTGTATGAATAAATTAGATTGGATCGTATAAATGGCTTAGAATGGATCGTACATATGAATTAGAATGGATACATTCATGGGAATGAATAAGAATGGATCGTACGAAGAAATTAGAATGGATTATACGAATGAAATTAGAATGGATCGTACGAAAAAATTAGAATGGATCGTACGAAGGAATTAGAATGGATCGTACGAATAAATTAGAATGGATCGTATGAATGAATAAGAATGGATACATTCGTGTGAATGAATTAGAATGGATCGTACGAATGAATTAGAATGGATCGTACGAAGGAATTAGAATGGATCGGATACATTCGTGCGAATGAATTCGAATGGATCGTGCAAATGAATTAGATGGGATACATTCGTACGAAGGAATTAGAATGGATCGTACGAATGAATTAGAATTGATACATACAATCTATTCTAATTCATTCGTACGATCCATTCTAATTCATTCGCACGATCCATTCTAATTCCTTCGTACGATCCGTACGAATGAATTAGAATGGATCGTATGAGTGAATTAGAATAGAACATACGAATGAATTAGAATAGATTGTGCGAATGAATTAGAATGGATCGTACTAATGAATTAGAATGGATAAATTCGTGCGAATGAATTAGAATGAATTATATGAATGAATTAGAATGGATCGTACGAATGCATTAGAATGGATCGTATGAATGAATTAGAATGGATCGTGCGAATGAATTAGAATGGATCGTACGAATGAATTAGAATGGATACATTCGTGCGAATGAATTAGAATGGATCGTACGAATGAACTAGAATGGATCATACGAATGAAATAGAATTGATCGTACGAATGAATTAGAATAGATCGTGCGAATGAATTAGAATGGATCGTACGAATGAATTAGATTGGATCATATCAATGAATTAGAATGGATCGTGCGAATGAATTAGAATGGATCATACGAATGAATTAGAATGGATCATATAAATGAATTAGAATGGATTGTATGAATGAATTAGAATGGATCGTACGAATTAGTAAGAATAGATCGTACGAATGAAATAGAATGGATTGTATGATCCATTCTAATTCGTTCGAATGAATCCATTCTAATTCATTCATATGATCCATTCTAATTCATTCGTATGATCCATTCTAATTTATTCACACGATCCATTCGAATTCGCACATACGATCCATTCTAATTCATTCGTATGATCTATTCTAATTCAATCGTACGATCCATTCTAATTCATTCTAATTTATTCATAATTCGTACGATCCATTCTAATTCATTAACACGATCCAAATTCATTCATTCGTACGATCCATTCTATTTCATTTGTACGATCCATTCTAATTCATTCATACGATCCATTCTAATTCATTCATATGATCTATTCTAATTCATTTGCACGAATTTATCCATTCTAATTCATTCGTATGATCTATTCCAATTCATTCCCATGAATGTATCCATTCTAATTCATACGTACGATCTATTGTAATTCATTTATACGATCCAATCTAATTCGTTCATACGATCCATTCTAATTTATTCGTACGATCCATTCTAATTCATTCGTACGATCCATTCTAATTCATTCGTACAATCCATTCTATTTCATTTATACGATCCATTCTAATTCATTCATACAATCCATTCTAATTCTTTCACACGATCTATTCTAATTCATTCGTACGATCCATTCTAATTCATTCGTACGATCCATTCTTATTTAATCGTATGATCCTATCTAATTCATTCGCACGAATGTATCCATTCTAATTCATTCATACGATCCATTCTAATTCATTCACACGATCCATTCTAATTCATTCGTACGATCCATTCTAACTCATTCATACGATCCATTCTAATTCATTCGCACGATCCATTCTAATTTATACGTACTATGCATTCTATTTAATTCGTACGATCCATTCTGATTCATTCGCACGAATGAATCCATTCTAATTCATTCGTACAATCTATTCTATTTCATTCGTACGATCCATTCTTACTCATTCGTATGATCCATTCTAATTCATTCGTACGGATGTATCCATTCTAATTCATTCGTACGATCCATTCTAATTTATTCAGACGATCCATTCTAATTCATTCGTACAATCCATTCTAATTCATTTGCACGAATTTATCCATTGTAATTCATTCGTATGATCCATTCTAATTCATTCGCACAATCTATTCTAATTCATTCGTATGATCCATTCTAATTCATTCATACGATCCATTCTAATTCCTTCGTACGATCCATTCTAATTCATTCGTACGATCCATTCTAATTCATTCGCACGATCCATTATAATTCATTCATACGATCCATTCTAATTCATTCGCACGAATGTACCCATTCTAATTCAATCGTACGATCCATTCTAATTCATAAGTACGATCCATTCTAATTCATCCATACGATCCATTGTAATTCATTTGCACGATCCATTCTAATTCCATTCTATTTCATTCGTACGATCCATTATTACGATCCATTCTAATTCATTTGTACGATCCATTCTAATTCATTCACACGAATGTATCCATTCTAATTCATTCGTACGATCCATTCTAATTCATTCATACGATCCAATCTAATTCATTCATACGATCCATTCTAATTCATTCGCACAATCTATTCTAATTCATTCGTACGATCCATTCTAATTCATTCGCACGATCCATTCTAATTCATTTGCACGATCAATTCTAATTCATTCCGTACGATCCATTCTAATTCATTCGTATGATCCATTCTAATTTATTTGTATCCATTCTATATCATTCGTACGATCCATTCTAATTCATTCGTATGATCCATTCTAACTCATTCGTACGATCAATTCTATTTCATTCGTACGATCCATTCTTACTCAATCGTATGATCCATTCTAATTCATTCGCACGAATATATCCATTCTAATTCATTCGTACGAACCATTCTAATTCATTCGCATGATCCATTCTAATTCATTAATACGATCCAATCTAATTCATTCATACGATCCATTTTAATTCATTCGCACGAATGTATCCATTCTAATTCATTCGTATGATTCATTCGCATGATCCATTCGAATTCACTCATACGATCTATTCTAATTCATTCATATGATCCATTCTAATTCATTCATACGAATGTATCCATTATAATTCATTCGTACGATCCATTCAAATTCATTCGTACGAATGTATCCAATCTAATTCAATCATACGATCCATTCTAATTCATTCGCACGAATGTATCCATTCTAATTCATTCGTACGCACGAATGTATCCATTCTAATTCATTCGTACGATCCATTCTAATTCCTTCGTACTATCCATTCTAATTCCTTCGTACGATCCATTCTAATTCCTTTGTACGACCCATTATATTTCATTCGTATTGTAGGATCCATTCTATTTCATTTGCACGATCCATTCTAATTCATTCATACGATCCATTCTAATTCATTCATACAATCCATTCTAATTCTTTCGTACGATCCATTCTAATTCATTCGTACAATCCATTCTATTTCATTCGTACGATCCATTCTTACTCATTCGTACGACCCATTCTAATTCTTTCGCACGAATGTATCCATTCTAATTCATTCGTACGATCCATTCTAATTCATTCGCACAATCTATTCTAATTCATTCATACGATCCATTCTAATTCATTCGCACGAATGTATTCGTACGAATGAATTAGAATGGATACATTCGTGCGAATGAATTAGAATGGATCATACGAATGAGTAAGAATGGATCGTACGAATGAAATAGAATGGATTGTATGAATGAATTAGAATGGATTCATTCGTGCGAATGAATTAGAATAGATTGTGCGAATGAATTAGAATGGATCGTACGAATGAATTAGAATGTATAAATTCGTGCAAATGAAATAGAATGGATTGTATGAATGAGTAAGAATGGATCGTACGAATGAATTAGAATGGATTAAATTAGAATGAATCGTACGAATGAATTAGAATGGATCGTATGAATGAATTAGAATGGATCGTGTGAAAGAATTAGAATGGATTGTATGAATGAATTAGAATGGATCGTATGAATGAATTAGATTGGATCGTATTAATGAATTAGAATGGATCGTGCGAATGAATTAGAATGGATCGTACGAATCCATTCTATTTCATTCATATGATCCATTCTAATTCCTTCGTACGATCCATTCTTATTCATTCCCATGAATGTATCCATTCTAATTCATACGTACGATCTATCCTAATTCATTTATACGATCCAATCTAATTCATTCATACAATCCATTCTAATTCATTCGCACAAATTTATCCATTCTAATTCATTCGTACGATCCATTCTAATTCATTCGCACAATCTATTCTAATTCATTCGTGCGTTCCATTCGAATTCATTCGCACAATCTATTCTAATTCATTCGTACGATCCATTCTAATTCATTCGCACAATCCATTCTAATTCATTCGTACGATCCATTTTATTTCATTCATACGATCCATTCTAATTCATTCATACGATCTATTCTAATTCATTCGTACGATCCATTCTAATTCATTCGTACGATCCATTCTAATTCATTCATATGATCCATTCTAATTCATTCGCACGAATGTATCCATCCTTTGTACGATCCATTCTAATTCATTCGCACGATCCATTCTAATTCATTCGCACGATCCATTCTAATTCATTCATACGATCCATTCTAATTCATTCGTACAATCCATTCTAATTCATTTGCACGAATATATCCATTCTAATTCATTCGTACGATCCATTCTAATTCCTTCGTACGATCCATTCTAATTCCTTCGAACAATCTATTCTAATTCATTTGTACGATCCATTCTAATTCATTCGTATGATCCATTATAATTCATTCGTTCTATCCATTCTATTTCATTCGCACGATCCATTCTAACTCATTCGCACGATCGATTCTAATTCATTCGTATGATCCATTCTAATTAATTCGTATGATCCATTCTAATTCATTCGTACAATCCATTCTATTTCATTCGTACGATCCATTCTTACTCATTCTTACGATCCATTCTAATTCATTCGCACGAATGTATCCATTCTAATTCATTCATACGATCCATTCTAATTCATTCGTACGATCCATTCTAATTCATTCGTATGATCCATTCTAATTTATTCGTACGATCCATTCTAATTCATTCGTACGATCCATTCTAACTCATTCGCACGAATGTTTCCATTCTAATTCATTCGTACAATCCTTTCTAATTCATTCGTACTATCCAATCTAATTCATTCGTATGATCCAATCTAATTCCTTCGTACGATCCATTCTAATTCATTCATACAATCCATTCTAATTCATTCGTACGATCCATTCTAATTCATTCGCACGATCCATTCTAATTCCTTCGTACGAATGTATCCGTTCTAATTAATTCGTACGATCCATTCTAATTCATTCGCACGAATGAATCCATTCTAATTCATTCGTACAATCCATTCTATTTCATTCGTACGATCCATTCTTATTCATTCGTACGATCCATTCTAATTCATTCGCACGAATGTATCTATTCTAATTCATTCATACGATCCATTCTAATTCCTTCGTACGATCCATTCTATTTCATTCATACGATTCATTCTAATTCATTCACACGATCCATTCTAATTCATTCATACGATCCATTCTAATTCATTCACACGATCCATTCTAATTCATTCGTACGATCCATTCTAATTCTTTCGTACAATCCATTCTATTTCATTCGTACGATCCATTCTTACTCATTCGTACTCGTACGATCCATTCTAATTCATTCGTACAATCCATTCTAATTCATTCGCACGAATGTATCCAGATCCATACTAATTCATTCGCACGATCCATTCTAATTCATTCATACGATCCATTCTAATTCATTCGCACAATCCATTCTAATTTAAACGTACGATCCATTCTATTTCATTCGTACCATCCATTCTAATTCATTCGTACGATCCATTCTAATTCATTCATACGATCCATTCTTATTCATTCCCATGAATGTATCCATTCTAATTCATACGTACGATCCATTCTAATTCATTTATACGATCCAATCTAATTCATTCATACAATCCATTCTAATTCATTCGCACGAATTTATCCATTCTAATTCATTCGTACGATCCATTCTATTTCATTCGTACGATCCATTCTTACTCATTCGTACGATCCATTCTAATTCATTTGCATGAATATATCCATTCTAATTCATTCGTACGATCTATTCTAATTCCTTCGTACGATCCATTCTAATTCATTCGCACAAATGTTTCCATTCTAATTCATTCGTACGATCCATTCTAATTCATTCGTACGATCCATTCTAATTCATTAATACGATCCAATCAAATTTATTCATACGATCCAATCTAATTTACTCGCACGATCCATTCTAATTCATTCATACGATCCAACCTAATTCATTCATACGATCCATTCTAATTCATTCGCACGATTGTATCGATTCTAATTCATTCATACGATCCATTCTAATTCATTCGTACGATCCATTCTAATTCTTTCGCACGATCCATTCTAATTCATTCGCACGATCTATTCTAATTCATTTATACGATCCATTCTAATTCTTTCATACGATCCAGTCTAATTCATTCATACGATCCATTCTAATTCATTCGTATGTATCCATTCTAATTCATTCATACGATCCATTCTAATTCATTCGTACGATCCATTCTAATTCATTCACACGATCTATTCTAATTCATTAATATGATCCATTCTAATTCATTCGTACGACACACGATCCATTCTAATTCATTCATACGATCCAATCTAATTCATTCATACGATCCATTCTAATTCATTCGTATGGGATCGTATGAATGAATTAGAATAGATCGTGCTAATGAATTAGAATGGATCGTATGAATGAATTAGAATAGATTGTGCGAATGAATTAGAATGGATTGTATGAATGAATTAGAATGGATTGTACGAATGAATTAGAATGGATACATTCGTTCGAATGAATTAGAAGGGATCGTATGAATGAATTAGAATGGATCGTGCGAATGAATTCGAAGGGATCGTACAAATGAATTAGAATGGATCGTATGAATGAATAAGAATGGATCTTATGAATGAATTAGAATAGATCGTGCGAATGAATTAGAATGGATCGTACGAATGAGTAAGAATGGATCGTATGGGATCATACGAATGAAATAGAATAGATCGTACGAATGAAATAGAATGGATCGTTCGAAGGAATTAGAATGGATACATTCGTGCAAATGAATTAGAATGGATCGTACGAATGAATTAGAATGGATACATTCGTGCGAATGAATTAGAATGGATCGTATCAATGAATTAGAATGGATCGTGCGAATGAATTAGAATGGATCGTACGAATGAATTAGAATGGATCGTATAAATTAATTAGAATGGATCATACAAATGAATTAGAATGGATCGTACGAATGAATTAGAATGGATACATTCGTGTGAATGAATTAGGATAGATCGTGCGAATGAATTAGAATGGACCGTACGAATGAATTAGCATGGATCGTGCTAATGAATTAGAATGGAACGTACGAATGAATTAGATTGGATCGTGTGAAAGAATTAGAATGGATTGTATGAATGAATTAGAATGGATCGTATGAATGAATTAGAATGAATCGTGCGAATGAGTTAGAATGGATCGTGCGAATGAATTAGAATGGATCGTGCGAATGATCGTACGAATGAGTAAGAATGGATCGTACGAATGAAATAGAATGGATCGTACGAATGAATTAGAATGGATCGTGCGAATGAATTAGAATGGATCGTACGAATGAATTAGAATAGATTTTGCAAATGAATTAGAATGGATCGTGCGAATTAGAATTAGAATGGATCGGACGAATGAATTAGAATAGATTGTGCAAATGAATTAGAATGAATCGTACGAATGAATTAGAAAGGATACATTCGTGCGAAAGAATTAGAATGGGTCGTATAAATGAATTAGAATGGATCGTACGTATGAATTAGAATGGATACATTCATGGGAATGAATAAGAATGGATCGTACGAAGGAATTAGAATGGATCGTGCGAATGAATTAGAATGGATCGTACGAATGAATTAGAATGGATCGTACGAATGAATTAGAATGGATCGTACGAATGAATTAGAAAGGATCGTACGAAAGAATAAGAGTGGATCGTGTGACAGAATTATAATGGATCGTACGAATGAATTAGAATGGATCGTACGAATGAATTAGATTGGATCGTATGAATTAATTAGAATGGATCGTGCGAATGAATTAGAATGGATCGTACGAATGAATTTGAATGGATCGTATGAATAAATTAGAATGGATCATATGAATGAATTAGAATGGATCGTACGAATGAATTAGAATAGATCCATTCTAATTCATTCGCACGATCCATTCTAATTCATTCGCACGTTCCTTTCCAATTCATTCGTACGATCCATTCTAATTCATTCATACGATCTGTTCTAATTCATTCGTATCATCCATTCTAATTCATTCGCACAATCTATTCTAATTCATTCGTACGATCAATTCTAATTCATTCGTATGATCCATTCTAATTCATTCGCACAATCTATTCTAATTCATTCGTACAATCCATTCTAATTCATTCGCACGCATATATCCATTCTAATTCATTCGTACGATCCATTCTAATTCCTTCATACGATCCATTCTAATTCCTTCGTACAATCCATTCTAATTCATTCGCACGATCCATTCTAATTCATTCGCACGATCCATTCTAATTCATTAATATGATCCAATCTAATTCATTTGCGAATGAATTAGAATGGATCGTACGAATAAATTAGAATGGATCGTGTGAATGAATTAGAATGGATCGTACGAAGGAATTAGAATGGATCATACGAATGAATTAGAATGGATCGTGCGAATGAATTAGAATGGATCGTACGAATGAATTAGAATGGATTGTACGAATGAATTAGAATGGATCGTGCATTCTAATTCATTCATACGATCCATTCTAATTTATTCGCACGAATGTATCCATTCTAATTCATTCGTACGATACATTCTAATTCATTCGCACGATCCATTCTAATTCATTCGTATGATCCATTCTAATTCCTTCGTACGATCCATTCTAATTCATTCACACGATCCATTCTAATTTATTCGTACGATCCATTCTAATTCATTCACAAATGAATTAGATTGGATCATATTAATGAATTAGAATGGATCGTGCGAATGAATTAGAATGGATCGTGCGAATGAATTATAATGGATTGTACGAAGGAATTAGAATGGATCGTATGAAGGATTTAGAATGGATCGTACGAATGAATTAGAATGGATATATTCGTGCGAATGAATTAGAATGGATCGTATGAATGAATTAGAATAGATTATGCGAATGAATTAGAATGGATCATACGAATGAATTAGAATTGATCGTACGAATGAATTAGAATAGATTGTGCGAATGAATTAGAATGGATGATACGAATGAATTAGAACAGATCGTATGAATGAATTAGAATGGATCGTACGAATGAATTAGAAAGGATCGTGCGAATGAATTAGAATGGATCGTGCGAATGAATTAGAATGGATCTATTCTAATTCATTCGTACGATCCATTCTAATTCCTTCGTACGATCCATTCTAATTCGATCCATTCTAATTCATTCATACGTACAAATTCATACGTATGATCCATTCTAATTCATTCGCACGAATGTATCCATTCTAATTCATACGTACGATCCATTCTAATTCCTTTGTACGATCCATTCTAATTCCTTTGTACGATCCATTCCGTACGATCTATTCTATTTCATTCGTACGATCCATTCTTACTCAATCGTATGATCCATTCTAATTCATTCGAACGAATGTATCCATTCTAATTCGATCCATTCTAATTCATTCGCACGATCCATTCTAATTCATTCGCACGAATATATCTATTCTAATTCCTTCGCATGATCCATTCTAATTCATTCATACGATCCAATCTAATTCATTCATACGATCCATTCTAATTCTTTCGCACGAATGTATCCATTCCAATTCATTCGTACGATCCATTCTAATTCATTAGCACGAAAAAACACGATCCACTCTAATTCATTCATACGATCCATTCTAATTCATTCATACAATCTATTCTAATTCTTTCACACGATCCATTCTAATTCATTCATACGATCCATTCTAATTCATTCGTATAATCCATTCTAATTCATTCGTACAATCCATTCTATTTCATTCGTACGATCCATTCTTACTCATTCGTACGATCTATTCTAATTTATTCGCACGAATGTATCCATTCTTATTCATTCATACGATCTATTCTAATTTCTTCGTACGATCCATTTTAATTCCTTCGTACGATCCATTCTAATTTCATTCGTATGATCCATTCTAATTCCTTCGTACAATCCATTCTTATTCATTCCCATGAATGTATCCATTCTAATTCATACGTACGATCCATTCTAATTCGTTTATACGATCCAAACTAATTCATTTATACACACGATCCATTCTAGAGTGGATACATTCGTACGAATGAATTAGAATGGATCATACGAATGAATCGTACGAATGAATTAGAATGGATCGTGCGAATGAATTAGAGTTGGTACATTCGTGCGAATGAATTAGAATGGATCGTACGAATGAGTAAGAATGGATCGTACGAATGAGTAAGAATGGATCGTACGATGGAATTAGAATGGATCGTACGAAGGAATTAGAATGGATCGTACGAATGAATTTGAATGGATCATATGAATGAATTAGAATGGATTGTACGAATGAATTAGAATGGTTCGTACGAATGAATTAGAATGGATAAATTCATGCGAATGAATTAGAATGGATCGTATGAATGAATTAGAATGGATCGTGCGAATGAATAAGAATAGATTGTGCGAAAGAATTAGAATGGTGCGAATGAATTAGAATGGATCGTGCGAATGAATTAGAATGGATCGTACGAATGAATTAGAATGGATCGCGTACAATCCATTTTATTTCATTTATCCATTCTAATTCATTCATACGATCCATTCTATTTCATTCGTACGATCAATTCTTACTCATTCGTATGATCCATTCTAATTCATTCGTACGATCCATTCTAATTCATTCGTACGATCAATTCTAATTCATTCGCACGATCAATTCTAATTCATTCATACAATCCATTCTAATTCTTTCACACGATCCATTCTAATTCATTCATACGATCCAATCTAATTCATTCGTACAATCCATTCTATTTCATTCGTATGATCCATTCTAATTCCTTCGTACGATCCATTCTAATTCATTCATACGATCCATTCTAATTCATTCGTATGATCTATTCTAATTCATTCATACAATCCATTCTAATTCATTCATACGATCCATTCTAATTCATTCGTATGATCCATTCTAATTCATTCGCACGATCCATTCTAATTCATTCGTATGATTCATTCTATTTCATTCGTATGATTCATTCTATTTCATTCGTATGATCCATTCTTGCACGATCAATTCTAATTCATTAATAAGATCCATTCTTACTCATTCGTACGATCCATTCTAATTCATTCGTACGATCCATTCTAATTCATTAATACGATCCAATCTAATTTATTCATGCGATCCATTCTAGTTCCTTCGTACGATCAATTCTAATTATTTCAGACGATCCATTCTAATTCACTCGTACGATCCATTCTAATTTATTCGTACAATCCATTCTATTTCATTTGTACGATCCATTATTATGATCCATTCTAATTCATTCACACAATCCATTCTAATTCATTAATATGATCCATTCTAATTCTTTCGTATGACGCACGATCCATTCTAATTCATTCATACGATCCAATCTAATTCGTTCATACGATCCATTCTAATTCCGTCGTACGATCCATTCTAATTCATTCATACGATCCATTCTAATTCATTCGTATGATCCATTCTAATTTATTCATACGATCCATTCTAATTCATTCGTACGATCCATTCTAATTCATTCGTATGATCCATTCTAATTCATTCGCATGAATGTATCCATTCTAATTCATTCGTACGATCCATTCTAATTCATAAGTATGACCCATTCTAATTCATTCATACGATCCATTCTAATTCATTTGCACGATCCATTCTAATTCATTCGTACGATCCATTCTAATTAATTCATACGATCCATTCTAATTCATTCATACGATCCTTTCTTACTCATTCGTACGATCCATTCTAATTCATTCGCACAATTGTATCAACTCTAATTCATTCGCACGATCCATTCTAATTCATTCGTACGATTCATTCGTATGATCCATTCATTCATACGATCCATTATATTTCATTCGTATGATCCATTCTAATTCCTTTGTATGATCCATTCTAATTCCTTCGTACGATCCATTCTGTATGATCTATTCTATTTCATTCGTACGATCCATTCTTACTCAATCGTATGATCCATTCTAATTCATTCGAACAAATGTATCCATTCTAATTCGATCCATTCTAATTCATTCGCACGATCCATTCTAATTCATTAGCTCGAATGTATCCATTCTAATTCATTCGCACGATCCATTCTAATTCATTCATACGATCCAATCTAATTCATTCATACAATCCATTCTAATTCTTTCGCACGAATGTATCCATTCTAATTCATTCGTACAATCCATTCTAATTCATTAGCACGAAAAAACACGATCCACTCTAATTCATTCATACGATCCATTCTAATTCATTCGTACAATCCATTCTAATTCTTTCACACGATCCATTCTAATTTATTCGTACAATCCATTCTAATTCATTCGTACGATCTATTCTAATTCCTTCGTATGATCTATTTTAATTCCTTCGTACGATCCATTCTAATTTCATTCGTATGATCCATTCTAATTCCTTCGTACGATCCATTCTTATTCATTCCAATGAATGTACCCATTCTAATTCATACGTACGATCAATTCTAATTCATCTATATGATCCATTCTAATTCATTCGCACGATCAATTCTAATTCATTCATACAATCCATTCTAATTCTTTCAAACGATCCATTCTAATTCATTTATACGATCCAATCTAATTTATTCGTACAATCCATTCTATTTCATTCATATGATCCATTCTAATTCCTTCGTACGATCCATTCTAATTTATTCATACGATCCATTCTAATTCATTTGTACGATCTATTCTAATTCATTTGTACGATCCATTCTAATTCATTCATATGATCCATTATAATTCATTCGTATGATCCATTCTAATTCATTCGCACGATCCATTCTAATTCATTCGTACGATCCATTCTATTTCATTCGTACGATCCATTCTCGCACGATCAATTAGAATGTAACCATTCTAATTCATTCGTACGATCCATTCTAATTCATTCATACGATCCATTCTAATTCATTCGCACGAATGTACAATCTATCCTAAGTCATTCATACGATCCATTCTAATTCATTCGCACGAATGTATCCATTCTAATTAATTCGTACGATACATTCTAATTCCTTTGTACGAATGTATCCACTCTAATTCATTCGTACGATCCATTCTAATTCATTCGCACGATCCATTCGAATTCATTCACACGAATGTATCCATTCTAATTCATTCGTACGATCCATTCTAATTCATGAATGAATTAGAATGGATCGTACGAATGAGTAAGAATGGATCATACGAATGAAATAGAATAGATCGTTCGAATGAATTAGAATGGATCGTGCTAATGAATTAGAATTGATCGTACGAATGAATTAGAATAGATTGTGCGAATGAATTAGAATAAATTGTACGAATGAATTAGAATGGATCGTACGAATGAATTCGATTGGATCGTATAAATGAATTAGAATGGATCATACGAATGAATTAGAATGGATACATTCGTGAAAGAATTAGAACGGAATTAGAATGGATCGTACGAAGGAATTTAAATGGATCGTACGAAGGAATTAGAATAGATCGTATGAATGAATTAGAATGGATCGTACGAATGAATTAGAATGGATTCATTCGTGCGAATGAATTAGAATTGATCGTGCGAATGAATTAGAATGGATCGTACGAATGAAATATAATGGGTCGTACAAAGGAATAAGAATGGATCGTACGAATGACTTAGAATAGATCGTATGAATGACTTAGAATAGATCGTACGAATGAATTAGAATGGATCGTACGAATGAATTAGAATGGATCGTATGAATGAATTAGAATAGATTGTGCGAATGAATTAGAATGGACCGTACGAATGAATTAGAATGGATCGTATGAATGAATTAGAATGGATATATCCATTCTAATTCATTCGTACGATCCATTCTAATTCCTTCGTACGATCCATTCTAATTCCTTCATACGATCCATTCTAATTCCTTTGTACGACCCATTATATTTCATACGTACGATCCATTCTAATTCATTCGTACGATCCATTCTAATTCGTTCGCACGATCCATTCTAATTCATTCGCACGAATGAATCCATTCTAATTCATCCATACAATCCATTCTATTTCATTCGTACGATCCATTCTTACTCATTCGTACGATCCATTCTAATTCATTCGCACGAATGTATCCATCCTAATTCATTCGTATGATCCATTCTAATTCATTCACACGATCCATTCTAATTCCTTCGTACGATCCGTACGAATGAATTAGAATGGATCGTATGAGTGAATTAGAATGGAACGTACGAATGAATTTGAATAGATTGTGCGAATGAATTAGAATGGATCGTACGAATGAATTAGAATAGATTGTGCGAATGAATTAGAATGGATTGTATGAATGGATTAGATTGGATCGTATAAATGAATTAGAATGGATCGTACGAATGAATTAGAATGGGATCCAGTCTAATTCATTCGCACGAATGTATCCATTCTAATTCATTCGTACGATCCATTCTAATTCATTCGCACGATCCATTCGAATTCACTCATACGATCCATTCTAATTCATTCGTATGATCCATTCTAATTCATTCGTATGATCCATTCTAATTCACTCGCACGAATATATCTATTCTAATTCATTCGTACGATCCATTCTAATTCATTCGTACAATCCATTCTATTTCATTCGTACGATCCATTCTAATTCATTCGTATGATCCATTCTAATTCATTTGTAACCATTCTATTTCATTCGCACGATCCATTCTAATTCATTTGCATGATCCATTCTAATTCGTTCGCATGATCTAATTCTATTTCATTCGTACGATCCATTCTAATTCATTCGTACAATCCATTCTATTTCATTCGTACGATCCATTCTTACTCATTCGTACGATCTATTCTAATTCATTCGCACGAATATATCCATCTATTTCATTCGTATGATCCATTCTAATTCATTCGTACGATCCATTCTAATTCATTCGGACAATCCATTCTATTTCATTCGCACGATCCATTCTAATTCATTCGCACAATCCATTCTAATTCATTCGCACGATCAATTCTAATTCATTCAAACGATCCATTCTAATTCATTCGTACGATCCATTCTTACTCATTTGTATGAATGGATCGTGTGAAAGAATTAGAATGGATTATATGAATGAATTAGAATGGATCGTATGAATGAATTACATTGGATCGTATTAGTGAATTAGAATGGATCGTGCGAATGAATTAGAATGGATCGTACGAATGAATTAGAATGGATCGTACGAAGGAATTAGAATGGATCATATGAATTAAGTAGAATGGATCGTATTAATGAATTAGAAAGGATCGTATGAGTGAATTCGAATGGATCGTACGAATGAGTAAGAATTGATCGTGCGAATGAATTAGAATGGATCATACTAATGAATTAGAATGGATCGTATGAATGAATTAGAATGGATCGTACTAAGGGTGGATAAATTCGTGCGAATGAATTAGAATGGATCGTATGAATGAATTAGAATGGATCGTATGAATGAATTAGATTGGATCGTATGAATGAATTAGAATGGATCGTACGAATGAATTAGAATGGATCGTACGAATGAAATAGAATGGATCGTACGAATGAATTAGAATGGATCGTGTGAAAGAATTAGAATGGATTGTATGAATGAATTAGAATGGATCGTGCGAATGAATTAGAATGGATCGTACGAATGAATTAGAATGGATACATTTGTGCGAATTAATTAAAATGGATTCTACGAATGAATTAGAATGGATCGTACGAAGGAATTAGAATGGATCGTACGAAGGAATTAGAATGGATCGTACGAATGAATTAGAATGGATCGTGCAAATGAATTAGAATGGACCATATGAATGAATTAGATTGGATCGTATGAATAAAGTAGAATGGATCGTATGAATGAATTAGAATGGATCGTACGAATGAAATAGAATGGATCGTACGTATGAATTAGAATGGATCGTGCGAATGAATTAGAATGGATCGTATGAATGAATTAGAATGGATTGTACGAATGACATAGAATGGATCGTACGAATGAATTAGAATGGATCGTACGAATGAATTAGAATAGATCGTACGAAGGAATTATAATGGATCATACGTCTAATTCATTCGTACGATCCATTCTAATTCATTCGTACGATCTATTCTAATTTATTCGTACGATCCATTCTAATTCATTCATACGATCCATTCTAATTCATTCGTACGATCCATTCTAATTCATTCGCACGAATGTAACCATCCTTTGTACGATCCATTCTAATTCATTCATACGATCCATTCTAATTCATTCGTACGATCCATTCTAATTCATTCGCACGATCCATTCTTACTCATTCGTACGATCCATTCGAATTCACTCATACGATCCATTCTAATTCATTCATACGATCCATTCTAATTCATTCATACGATCCATTCGAATTCATTCATACTATCTATTCTAATTCCTTCGTATGATCCATTCTAATTCCTTGGTACGATCCATTCTAATTCATTCGCATGAATGTATTGGACGAATGAATTAGAATGGATCATACAAATTCATACGTTCGATCCATTATTACGATCCATTCTATTTCATTCGTACGATCCATTCTAATTCATTCGCACGAATGTATCCATTCTAATTCCTTTATACGATCCATTCTAATTCCTTCGTACGATCCATTCTAATTCATTCATACGATCCATTCTAATTCTTTCGCACGACTGCATCCATTCTAATTAATTCGTACGTTCTATTCTAATTCATTCGCACGAATGTATCCATTCTAATTCATTCATACGATCCATTCTAATTCATTCGTACGATCCATTCTAATTCATTCGCACGAATGTATCCATCCTTTGTACGATCCATTCTAATTCATTCATACGATCCATTCTTACTCATTCGTACGATCCATTCTAATTCATTCTAATTCATTAACACGATCTATTCTATTTCATTCGTATGATCCATTCTTACTCATTCGTACGATCCATTCTAATTCATTCGCACGAATGTATCCATTCTAATTCATTCGTACGATCCATTCTAATTCATTCGCATGATCCATTCTAATTCATTCGCACAATCTATTCTAATTCATTCGTACGATCAATTCTAATTCATTAGCACGATCCATTCTAATTCATTCGTACGATCTATTCTATTTTATTCCTACGATCCATTCTTACTCTTTCGTACGATCAATTCTAATTCATTTGCACGAATGTATCCATTCTAATTCATTCATACGATCCATTCTAATTCCTTCGTATGATCCATTCTAATTCATTCGCACGATCCATTCTAATTCACTAATACGATCCAATCTAATTCATTCATACGATCCATTCTAATTCATTCATACAATCCTTTCTAATTTTTTCACACGATCTATTCTAATTCCTTCGTACGATCCATTCTAATTCCTTCGTACGATCCATTCTAATTCATTTGTACGATCCATTCTAATTCATTCGTACGATCCATTCTAATTCATAAGTACGATCCATTCTAATTCATTCATACGATCCATTCTAATTCATTTGCACGATCCATTCTAATTAATTCATGCGATCCATTCTAATTCATTCTTATGATCCATTCTAATTCATTCGTACGATCTATTCTAATTCATTCGAACGAATGTATCCATTCTAATTCATTCGTATGATCCATTCTAATTCATAAGTACGATTAATTCTAATTCATTCATACGATCCATTCTTACACATTCGTGTGATCAATTCGAATTCATTTGCACGAATATATCCATTCTAATTCATTCGTATGATCCATTCTATTTTATTCGTACGATCCATTCTTACTCATTCGTATGATCCATTCTATTTCATTCGCACGATCCATTCTAATTCATTCATATGATCCATTCTAATTCATTAATACGATCTATATCTAATTCATTCGCACGATCCATTCTAATTCATTCATACGATCCAATCTAATTCATTCATACGATCCATTCTAATTCCTTCGTACGATCCATTCTTATTCATTCCCATTAGTGTATCCATTCTAATTCATACGTATGATCCATTCTAATTCATTCATACGATCCATTCTAATTCTATCGCACGAATGTATCCATTCTAATTCATTCGTACGTTCCATTCTAATTCATTCACATGAATGTATCCATTCTAATTCATTCGTACGATCTATTCTAATTCATTCGCACAATCTATTCTAATTCATTCGTACAATCCATTCTATTTCACTCATGCGATCCATTCTAATTCCTTCGAACAATCCATTCTAATTCCTTCGTACGATCCATTCTAATTCATTCGTACGATCCATTCTATTTCATTCATACGATCCATTCTTACTCATTCGTACGATCCATTCTAATTCATTTGCACGAATATATCCATTCTAATTCATTCGTACGATCCATTCTAATTCCTTCGTACGATCCATTCTAATTCATTCGCACTAATGTATCTATTCTAACTCATTCGTACGATGCATTTTAATTCATTCGAACGATCCATTCTAATTCATTAATACGATCCAATCTAATTCATTCATACGATCCGTGCGAATGAATTAGAATGGATTGTACGAATGAATTAGAATAGATTGTGCGAATGAATTAGAATGGATCGTACAAATGAATTAGAATGGATCGAATGAATTAGAATGGATACATTCGTGCAAAAGAATTAGAATGGATTGTATGAATGAATTAGAATGGATTGAATGAATGAATTAGAATGGATCGTGCGAATGAATTAGATTGGATCGTATGAATGAATTAGAATGGATCGTACGAATGAATTAGAATAGATCGTACGAAGGAATTAGAATGGATCGCACGAAGGAATTAGAATGGATATATTCGTGTGAAAGAATTAGAATGGATCGTATGAGTGAATTAGAATGGATCGTAATCTAATTCATTCATACGATCCATTCTAATTCATTCGCACAATCTATTCTAATTCATTAGAATGGATTATATGAATGAATTAGAATGGATCGTGCAAATGAATTAGAATGGACCGTGCGAATGAATTAAAATGGATCGTATGAATGAATTAGAATAGATTGTGCGAATGAATTAGAATGGATCGTACGAATGAAATAGAATGGATCGGTAAGAATGGATTGTACGAATCATTTAGAATGGATCGTGCGAATGAATTAGAATGGATCGTACGAATGAATTAGAATGGATCGTACGAATGAGTAAGAATAGATCGTACGAATGAAATAGAATGGATTGTACGAATGAATTAGAATAGATTGTGCGAATGAATTAGAATAGATCATACGAATGAATTAGAATGGATACATTCGTGCGAATGAATTAGAATGGAACGTATGAATGAATTAGAATGGATACATTTGTGCGAAAGAATTAGAATGGATCGTATGAATGAATTAGAATGGATCGTACGAATGAGTTAGAATAGATCGTACGAATGAATTAGAATGGATCGTACGAATGAATTAGAATAGATACATTCGTGCGAATAAATTAGAATGGATCATACGAATGAGTAAGAATTAATCGTACTAATGAAATAGAATGGATTGTACGAATGAATTAGAATGGATCGTGCGAATGAATTAGAATGGATCGTACGAATGAGTAAGAATGGATCGTACGAATGAAATAGAATGGATCGTACGAATGAATTAGAATGGATACAGTCGTGCGAATGAATTAGAATGGATCGTATGAATGAATTAGATTGGATCCTATGAATGAAATAGAATGGATCGTATGAAGGAATTAGAATGGATCGTACGTACAAAGGAATTAGAATTAGAATGGATCGTGCGAATGAACTAGAATGGATAGTACGAATAAAATAGAATAGATCGTACGAATGAATTAGAATGGATAAATTTGTGCGAATGAATTAGAATGGATCATACGAATGAGTAAGAATGGATCGTACGAATGAGTAAGAATGGATCATAGTATGAAAGAATTAGAATGGATCGTATGAATGAATTAGAATGGATCATACGAATGAATTAGAATGGATCGTACGAATGAATTAGAATGGATACATTTGTGCATATGAATTAAAATGGATCATACGAATGAGTAAGAATGGATCCTACGAATGAATTAGAATGGATCGTACGAATGAATTAGAATGGATTGTACGAATGAATTCATACATGTACGAATGAATTAGAATAGATAAATTCGTGCGAATGAATTAGAATTAGAATGGATCGTGCGAATGAATTAGAATGAATCGTATGAATGAATTAGAATGGATCGTGCAAATGAATTAGAATAGATTGTACGAATGAATTTGAATAGATCGTACGAATGAATTAGAATGGATACATTCGTGCGAATGAATTCGAATGGAACGTACGAATGAATTAGAATGGATACATTCATGTGAAAGAATAAGAATGGATCGTATGAATGAATTAGAATGGATCGTACGAATGAATTAGAATAGATCGTACGAATGAATTAGAATGGATCGTACGAATGAATTAGAATGGATACATTCATGCGAATGAATTAGAATGGATCATACGAATGAGTGAGAATGGATCGTACGAATGAAATAGAATGGATTGTGCGAATGAATTAGAATAGATCGTGCGAATGAATTAGAATGGATCGTACGAATGAGTAAAAATAGATCGTACGAATGAAATAGAATGGATCGTACGAATGAATTAGAATGGATACATTCGTGCGAATGAATTAGAATGGATCGTATGAATGAATTAGATTAGATCGTATGAATGAAATAGAATGGATCGCACGAAGGAATTAGAATGGATCGTACGTACGAAGGAATTAGAATTAGAATGGATCGTACGAATGTATTAGAATGGATCGTACGAATGAAATTGAATGGATCATACGAATGAATTAGAATAGATAAATTCGTGTGAATGAATTAGAATGGATCATACGAATGAGTAAGAATGGATCGTACGAATGAGTAAGAATGGATCGTACGAATGAATTAGAATGGATCGTACGAATGAAATAGAATGGATTCGCACGAATGTATCCATTCTAATTCATTCGTACAATCCATTCTAATTCCTTCGTACGATCCATTCTAATTCCTTCGTATGATATATTCTAATTCATTCCCATAAATGTATCCATTCTAATTGATACGTACGATCCATTCAATTTCATTCGTACGATCCATTCTTACTCATTTGTACGATCCATTCTAATTCATTCACACGAATGTATCCACTCTAATTCATTCGTACGATCCATTCTAATTCATGTGTATGATCCATTCTAATTCATTCGCACGAATGTATCCATTCTAATTTATTCATACGATCCATTCTAATTCATTCGTATGATCCATTCTATTTCATTCGTACGATCCATTCTAATTCATTCGTACGATCCATTCTAATTCATTCATACGATCCATTCTAATTCATTCATACAATCCATTCTAATTCATTCGCATGAATATATCCATTCTAATTCATTTGTACGATCCATTCTAATTCATTCGCACGAATGTATCCATTCTAATTCATTCGTACGATCTATTCTAATTCATTCATACGATCGATTCTAATTCATTCGCACGATCCATTCTAATTCATTCATACGATCCAATCTAATTCATTCATACGATCCATTCTAATTCATTCGTACAATCCATTCTAATTCCTTTGTACGATCCATTCTAATTCATTCATACGATCCTGTCTAATTCATTCGTACGATCCATTCTAATTCATTCGAACGATCCATTCAAATTCATTCATACGATCCAATATAATTCGTTCGTACGATCCATTCTTACTAATTCGCACAATCTATTCTAATTCATTCGTACGATCCATTCTAATTCATTCGTACGATCCATTCTAATTCATTTGCACGAATGTATCCATTCTAATTCATTCGTCCGATCCATTCTAATTCATTCATACAATCCATTCTAATTCTTTCACACGATCCATTCTAATTTATTCGAATGAATCCATTCTAATTCATTCGTACAATCCATTCTATTTTATTCGTACGATCCATTCTAATTCATTCGCACGAATGTATCCATTCTAATTCATTCATACGATCCATTCTAATTCATTCACAATCTATTCTAATTCATTTATACAATCCATTCTAATTCATTCGTATGATCCATTCTAATTCATTCGTATGATCCATTCTAATTCATTCGCACGAATGTATCTATTCTAATTCATTCGTACGATCCATTCTAATTCATTTGTACAATCCATTCTATTTCATTCGTACGATCCATTCTTACTCATTCGTATGATCCATTCTAATTCATTCGTACGATCCATTCTAATTCCTTCGTACGAATGTATCCACTCTAATTCATTTGTACGATCCATTCTAATTCATTCGCACGATCCATTCTAATTCCTTCGTATGATCCATTCTAATTCCTTCGTACGATCCATTCTAATTCATTCGCACGAATGTATCCGATCCATTCTAATTCCTTCGTACGATCAATTAGAATGGATTATACGAATGAATTACAAAGGATTATGCGAAAGAATTAGATTGGATTGTATGAAGGAATTAGAATGGATCGTACGAATGAATTAGAATAGATCGTACGAATGAACTAGAGTGGATCGTACGAAGGAATTAGAATGGATCGTATGAATGAATTAGAATGGATACATTCGTGTGAATGAATTAGAATGAATCGTATGAATGAATTAGATTGGATCGTATGAATGAATTAGAATGAATCGTGCGAATGAATTAGAATGGATCGTACGAATGAATTAGTATGGATCGTATGAATAAATTAGAATGGATTGTACTTATGAATTAGAATGGATTGTACGAATGAATTAGAATGGATACATTCGTGCAAAAGAATTAGAATGGATCGTATGAATGAATTAGATTGGATCGTATGAATGAATTAGAATGGATCGTGCGAAGGAATTAGAATGGATACATTCGTGCGAATGAATTAGAATGGATCATGCGAATGAATTAGAATGGATCGAATTAGAATGGATCATATGATTGAGTAAGAATGGATCGTACGAATGAAATAGAATAGATCATACGGAATGGATCGTACGAAGGAATTAGAATGGATCGTACGAAGGAATTAGAATGGATCATACGAATGAAATATAATGGGTCGTACGAATGAATGGATCACACGAATGAATCGTACGAATGAATTAGAATGGATCGTGCAAATGAATTAGAATTGAATTAGAATGGATCCATTCTAATTCTTTCACACGTCATACGATCCATTCTAATTCATTCGTACGATTCATTCTAATTCATGAATAAGAATTATTATGAGTGAATTCGAATGAATTAGAATGGATCGTGCGAATGAATTAGAATGGATTGTACGAATGAATTAGAATGGATCATACGAATGAATTTGAATGGATCGTACTAATGAAATAGAATAGATTGTGCGAATGAATTAGAATGGATCGTATGAATGAATTAGAATGGATACATTCGTGCGAATGAATTAGAATGGATCGTACGAATGAGTAAGAATGGATCGTACATTCATGCGAATGAATTAAAATGGATTCTATGAATAAATTAGATTGGATCGTATAAATGAATTAGAATGGATCGTACATATGAATTAGAATGGATACATTCATGTGAATGAATAAGAATGGATCGTACGAAGGAATTAGAATGGATCATACGAATGAAATTAGAATGGATCGTACGAAGAAATTAGAATGGATCGTACGAAGGAATTAGAATGGATCGTACGAATGAATTACAATGGATTGTATGAATGAATAAGAATGCATACATTCGTGCGAATGAATTAGAATGGATCGTACGAATGAATTAGAATGGATCGTACGAATGAATTAGAATGGATCGTACGAAGGAATTAGAATGGATCGGATACATTCGTGCGAATGAATTCGAATGGACGTGCGAATGAATTAGAGTGGATACATTCGTACGAAGGAATTAGAATGGATCGTACGAATGAAATAGAATTGATACATACAATCCATTCTAATTCATTCGTACGATCCATTCTAATTCATTCGCACGATCCATTCTAATTCCTTCGTCCGATCCGTACGAATGAATTAGAATGGATCGTATGAGTGAATTAGAATAGAACGTACGAATGAATTAGAATAGATTGTGCGAATGAATTAGAATGGATCGTACGAATGAATTAGAATGGATAAATTCGTGCGAATGAATTAGAATGAATTGTATGAATGAATTAGAATGGATCGTACGAATGAAGTAGAATGGATCGTATGAATGAATTAGAATGGATCGTGGGAATAAATTAGAATGGATCGTACGAACGAATTAGAATGGATACATTCGTGCGAATGAATTAGAATGGATCGTACGAATGAATTAGAATGGATCGTACGAATGAAATAGAATGGATCGTACGAATGAATTAGAATAGATCGTGCGAATGAATTAGAATGGATCGTATGAATGAATTAGAATGGATCATATGAATGAATTAGAATGGATCGTACGAATTAGTAAGAAAAGATCGTACGAATGAAATCGAATGGATTGTACGATCCATTCTAATTCGTTCGAATGAATCCATTCTAATTCGTTCATATGATCCATTCTAATTCATTCGTATGATCCATTCTAATTCATTCACACGATCCATTCGAATTCACTTATACGATCCATTCTAATTCATTCGTATGATCCATTCTAATTCATTCGTACGATCCATTCGAATTCATTCTAATTTATTCGTAATTCGTATGATCCATTCTAATTCATTAGCACGATCCAAATTCATTCATTCGTACGATCCATTCTATTTCATTCGTACGATCCATTCTAATTCATTCATACGATCCATTCTAATTCATTCATACGATCTATTCTAATTTATTCGCACGAATTTATCCATTCTAATTCATTCGTACGATCCATTCTAATTCATTCCCATGAATGTATCCATTCTAATTCATATGTACGATCCATTCTAATTCATTTATACGATCCAATCTAATTCATTCGTATGATCCATTCTAATTCATTCGTACGATCCATTCTAATTCATTCGTACAATCCATTCTATTTCATTCATACGATCCATTCTAATTCATTCATACAATCCATTCTAATTCTTTCACACGATCTATTCTAATTCATTCGTACGATCCATTCTAATTCATTCGTACGATCCATTCTTATTTAATCGTATGATCCATTCTAATTCATTCGCACGAATGTATCTATTCTAATTCATTCGTACGATCCATTCTAATTCATTCGCACGATCCATTCTAATTCATTCGTACAATCCATTCTAATTCATTCATACGATCCATTCTAATTTATTCGCACGATCCATTCTAATTCATACGTACTATCCATTCTATTTAATTCGTACGATCCATTCTAATTCATTCGCACGAATGAATCCATTCTAATTCATTCGTACAATCCATTCTATTACATTCGTACGATCCATTCTTACTCATTTGTATGATCCATTCTAATTCATTCGTACGAATGTATTCATTCTAATTCATTCGTACGATCCATTCTAGTTTATTCATACGATCCATTCTAATTCATTCGTACAATCCATTCTAATTCATTCGCACGAATTTATCCATTCTAATTCATTCATACGATCCATTCTAATTCATTCGCACAATCTATTCTAATTCATTCGTACGTTTCGCACAATCTATTCTAATTCATTCGTACGATCCATTCTAATTCAGTCATACGATCCATTCTAATTCCTTCGTACGATCCATTCTAATTCATTCGTACGATCCATTCTAATTCATTCGCACGATCCATTCTAATTCATTCA
The DNA here is from genome assembly GCA_947650365.1 of Chamaelirium japonicum. Classification (NCBI taxonomy): domain Eukaryota; kingdom Viridiplantae; phylum Streptophyta; class Magnoliopsida; order Liliales; family Melanthiaceae; genus Chamaelirium; species Chamaelirium japonicum. The sequence continues at coordinate 4,088,553 of OX393550.1, read as the reverse complement.
TACGATCCATTCTAATTCATTCGCACGAATGTATCCATTCTAATTCATTTGTACGATCCATTCTAATTCATAAGTACGATCCATTCTAATTCATTCATACGATCCATTCTAATTCATTTGCACGATCCATTCCAATTCCATTCTATTTCATTCGTACGATCCATTGTTACGATCCATTCTAATTCATTCATACGATCCATTCTAATTCATTCGCACGAATGTATCCATTCTAATTCATTCATACGATCCAATCTAATTCATTCATACGATCCATTCTAATTCATTCGCACGATCTATTCTAATTCGTTGGTACGATCCATTCTAATTCATTCGCACGATCCATTCTAATTCATTTGCACGATCCATTCTAATTTATTCCGTACGATCCATTCTAATTCATTCGTATGATCCATTCTAATTCATCTGTATCCATTCTATTTCATTCGTACGATCCATTCTAATTCATTCGTACAATCCATTCTAATTCATTCGTACGATCTGTTCTATTTCATTCGTACGATCCATTCTTACTCAATCGTATGATCCATTCTAATTCATTCGCACGAATGTATCCATTCTAATTAATTCGTACGAACCATTCTAATTCATTCGCACGATCCATTCTAATTCATTAATACGATCCAATCTAATTCATTCAAACGATCCATTCTAATTCATTCACACGAATGTATCCATTCTAATTCATTCGTACGATCCAGTCTAATTCATTCGCACGATCCATTCTAATTCATTCGTATGATTTATTCGCATGATCCATTCGAATTCACTCATACGATCTATTCTAATTCATTCATATGATCCATTCTAATTCGTTCGCACGAATGTATCCATTCGAATTCATTCGTACGATCCGTTCAAATTCATTCGTACGAATGTATCCAATCTAATTCAATCATACGATCCATTCTAATTCATTCGCACAAATGTATCCATTCTAATTCATTTGTACGCACGAATGTATCCATTCTAATTCATTCGTACAATCCATTCTAATTCCTTCGTACGATCCATTCTAATTCTTTTGTACGACCCATTATATTTCATTCGTTTCGTACGATCCATTCTAATTCATTTGCACGATCCATTCTAATTCATTCATACGATCCATTCTAATTCATTCATACAATCCATTCTAATTCTTTCGTACGATCCATTCTAACTCATTCGTACAATCCATTCTATTTCATTCGTACGATCCATTCTTACTCATTCGTACGACCCATTCTAATTCATTCGCACGAATGTATCCATTCTAATTCATTCGTACGATCCATTCTAATTCATTCACACAATCTATTCTAATTCATTCATTCGATCCATTCTAATTCATTCGCACGAATGTATCTATACGAATGAATTAGAATGGATACATTCATGCGAGAGAATTAGAATGGATCATACGAATGAGTAAGAATGGATCGTACGAATGAAATAGAATGGATTGTACGAATGAATTAGAATGGACTCATTCGTGCGAATAAATTAGAATAGATTGTGCGAATGAATTAGAATGGATCGTACGAACGAATTAGAATGGATAAATTCGTGCGAATGAATTAGAATGGATTGTATGAATGAGTGAGAATGGATCGTACGAATGAATTAGAACGGATTGAATTAGAATGAATCGTACGAATGAATTAGAATGGATCATATGAATGAATTAGAATGGATCGTGTGAAAGAATTAGAATGGATTGTATGAATGAATTAGAATGGATCGTATGAATGAATTAGATTGGATCGTATTAATGAATTAGAATGGATCGTGCGAATGAATTAGAATGGATCGTACGGATCCATTCTATTTCATTCGTATGATCCATTCTAATTACTTCGTACGATCCATTCTTATTCATTCCCATGAATGTATCCATTCTAATTCATACGTATGATCTATCCTAATTCATTTATACGATCCAATCTAATTCATTCATACAATCCATTCTAATTCATTCGCATGAATTTATCCATTCTAATTCATTCGTACGATCCATTCTAATTCATTCGCACAATCTATTCTAATTCATTCGTACGTTCCATTCTAATTCATTCGCACAATCTATTCTAATTCCTTCGTACGATTCATTCTAATTCATTTGCACGATCCATTCTAATTCATTCGTACGATCCATTCTATTTCATTCATACGATCCATTCTAATTCATTCGTACGATCCATTCTAATTCATTCGTACGATCCATTGTAATTCATTCGTACGATCCATTCTAATTCATTCGCACGAATGTATCCATTCTAATTTATTCGTACGATCCATTCTATTTCATTCGTACGATCCATTCTATTTCATTCGTACGATCCATTCTAATTCATTCGTACGATCCATTCTAATTCCTTCGTACGATCCATTCTAATTCATTCGTACGATCCATTCGAATTCATTCGCACGATCCATTCTAATTCATTCGCACAATCGATTCTAATTCGTTCGTACGATCCATTCTAATTCATTCGCACGATCCATTCTAATTCATTCGCACGATCCATTCTAATTCATTCATACGATCCATTCTAATTCATTCATACGATCCAATCTAATTCATTTCAACGAATATATCCATTCTAATTCATTCGTACGATCCATTCTAATTCCTTCGTACGATCCATTCTAATTCATTCGTACAATCGATTCTAATTCCTTCGCACAATCGATTCTAATTCATTCGTATGATCCATTCGAATTCATTCGTACAATCCATTCTATTTCATTCGTACAATCCATTCTTACTCATTCGTACGATCCATTCTAATTCATTCGCACGAATGTATCCATTCTAATTCATTCGTACGATCCATTCTAATTCATTCGTACGTTCCATTCTAATTCATTCGTATGATCCATTCTAATTTTTCGCACGATCCATTCTAATTCATTCGTACGATCCATTCTAACTCATTCGCACGAATGTGTCCATTCTAATTCATTCGTACAATCCATTCTAATTCATTTGTACGATCCATTCTAATTCATTCGTATGATCTAATCTAATTCCTTCGTACGATCCATTCTAATTCATTCATACGATCCATTCTAATTCATTCGTACGATCCATTATAATTCATTCGCACGATCCATTCTAATTCCTTCGTACGAATGTATCCATTCGAATTTCATTCGTACGATCCATTCTTACTCATTCGCACGATCCATTTAATTCATTCGCACGAATGAATCCATTCTAATTTATTCGTACAATCCATTCTATTTCATTCGTACGATCCACTGTTATTCATTCGTACGATCCATTCTAATTCATTCGCACGAATGTATCCATTCTAATTTATTCATACGATCCATTCTAATTCCTTCGTACGATCCATTCTAATTCATACGATCCATTCTATTTCATTCATACGATCCATTCTAATTAATTCGCACGATCCGTTCTAATTCATTCATACGATCCATTCTAATTCATTCGCACGATCCATTCTAATTCATTCGCACGATCCATTCTAATTCATTCGCACGATCCATTCTAATTTATATGTACGATCCATTCTATTTCATTCGTACAATCCATTTTAATTCATTCGTACGATCCATTCTTATTCATTCCCTTGAATATATCCATTCTAATTCATACGTACGATCCATTCTAATTCATTTATACGATCCAATCTAATTCATTCATACAATCCAATCTAATTCATTCGCACGAATTTATCCATTCTAATTCATTCGTACGATCCATTCTATTTCATTCGTACGATCCATTCTTACTCATTCGTACGATCCATTCTAATTCATTTGCACGAATATATACATTCTAATTCATTCGTACGATCCATTCTAATTCCTTCATACGATCCATTCTAATTCATTCGCACAAATGTATCCATTCTAATTCATTCGTACGATCCATTCTAATTCTTTCGTACGATCCATTCTAATTCATTAATACGATCCAATCTAATTTATTCATACGATCCAATCTAATTCACTCGCACTATCCATTCTAATTCATTCATACGATCCAACCTAATTCATTCATACGATCCATTCCAATTCATTCGCACGAATGTATCCATTCTAATTCATTCGTACGATCCACTCTAATTCATTCGTACGATCCATTCTAATTCATTCGCACGATCCATTCTAATTCATTCGCACGATCTATTCTAATTCATTCATACGATCCAATCTAATTCATTCATATGATCCAATCTAATTCATTCATACGATCCATTCTAATTCATTCGTATGTATCCATTCTAATTCATTCATACGATCCATTCTAATTCATTCGTACGATCCATTCTAATTCATTCGCACGATCCATTCTAATTCATTAATTTGATCCATTCTAATTCATTCGTACGACACACGATCCATTCTAATTCATTCATACGATCCAATCTAATTCATTCATACGATCCATTCTAATTCATTCGTATGGGATCGTACGAATGAATTAGAATAGATCGTGCTAATGAATTAGAATGGATCATACGAATGAATTAGAATAGATTGTGCGAATGAATTAGAATTGATTGTATGAATGAATTAGAATGGATCATACGAATGAATTAGAATGGATACATTCGTGCGAATGAATTAGAATGGATCGTATGAATGAATTAGAATGGATCGTGCGAATGAATTCGAATGGATCGTACAAATGAATTAGAATGGATTGTATGAATGAATTAGAATGGATCGTATGAATGAATTAGAATAGATCGTGCGAATGAGTTAGAATGGATCGTACGAATGAGTAAGAATGGATCGTATGGGATCATACGAATGAAATAGAATAGATCGTACGAATGAAATAGAATGGATCGTACGAAGGAATTAGAATGGATACGTTCGTGCAAATGAATTAGAATAGATCGTACGAATGAATTAGAATGGATACATTCGTGCGAATGAATTAGAATGGATCGTATGAATGAATTAGAATGGATCGTGCGAATGAATTAGAATGGATCGTACGAATGAATTAGAATGGATCATACGAATTAATTAGAATGGATCGTACGAATGAATTAGAATGGATCGTACGAATGAATTAGAATGGATACATTCGTGCGAATGAATTAGAATGGATCATGCGAATGAATTAGAATGGACCGTACGAATGAATTAGCATGGATCGTGCTAATGAATTAGAATGGAACGTATGAATGAATTAGATTGGATCGTGTGAAAGAATTAGAATGGATTGTATGAACGAATTAGAATGGATCGTATGAATGAATTAGAATGGATCGTGCAATGAATTAGAATGGATCGTGCGAATGAATTAGAATGGATCGTACGAATGAGTAAGAATGGATCGTACGAATGAAATAGAATGGATCGTACGAATGAATTAGAATGGATCGTGCGAATGAATTAGAATGGATAGTACGAATGAATTAGAATATATTGTGCAATTGAATTAGAATGGATCGTGCGAATTAGAATTAGAATGGATCGTACGAATGAATTAGAATAGATTGTGCGAATGAATTAGAATGGATCGTACGAATGAATTAGAATGGATACATTCGTGCGAAAGAATTAGAATGGATAGTATAAATGAATTAGAATGGATCGTACGAATGAATTAGAATGGATACATTCATGGGAATGAATAAGAATGCATTGTACGAAGGAATTAGAATGGATCGTGCGAATGAATTAGAATGGATCGTACGAATGAATTAGAATGGATCGTACGAATGAATTAGAATGGATCGTACGAAAGAATTAGAGTGGATCGTGTGACAGAATTAGAATGGATCGTACGAATGAATTAGAATGGATCGTACGAATGAATTAGATTGGATCGTATGAATGAATTAGAATGGATCATGCGAATGAATTAGAATGGATCGTACGAATGAATTAGAATGGCTCGTATGAATGAATTAGAATGGATCGTACAAAGAATGGATACATTCGTGCGAATGAATTAGAATGGATTGTACGAATGAATTAGAATGGATCGTACGAATAAATTAGAGTGGATCGTACGAATGAATTAGAATGGATCATACGAATGAGTAACAATGGATCGTACGAATGAAATAGAATGGATTGTACGAATGAATTAGAATGGATCGTACGAATGAATTAGAATGGATACATTCGTGCGAATGAATTAGAATGGATCATACGAATGAATTAGAATGGATCGTGCTAATGAATTAGAATGGATCGTACGAATGAATTAGAATAGATTGTGCGAATGAATTAGAATTAGAATGGATCGTACGAAGGAATTAGAATGGATCGTACGAAGGAATTAGAATGGATCGTACGAATGAATTAGAATGGATCGTACGAATGAATTAGAATGGATCGTATGAATGAATTAGATTGGATCGTATGAATGAATTACAATGGATCGTGCGAATGAATTAGAATGGATCGTGTGAATGAATTAGAATGGATTGTACGAAGGAATTAGAATGGATCATACGAATGAATTAGAATGGATACATTCGTGCAAATGAATTAGAATGGATCGTATGAATAAATTAGAATGGAAATTAGAATGGATCGTACGAATGAATTCGAATGGATCGTGCGAATGAAAAAGAATGGATACAAATGAATTAGAATGGATCATACGAATGAATTAGAATGGATCGTATGAGTGAATTCGAATGGATCGTGCGAATTAATTGGAATGGATTGTATGAATGAATGAAAATGGATCGTACGAATGAATTAGAATGGATCGTATGAATGAATTAGAATGGATCGTAAGAATGAATTAGAATGGATACATTCGTGCGAATGAATTAAAATAGATCGTACGAATGAATTAGAATGGATACATTCGTGCAAAAGAATTAGAATGGATCGTACGAATGAAATAGAATGGATTGTATGAATGAATTAGATTGGATCGTACGAATGAATTAGAATGGATACATTCGTGCAAAAGAATTAGAATGGATTGTATGAATGAATTAGAATGGATCGTACGAATGAGTAAGAATGGATTGTACGAATGAATTAGAATGGATTGTGCGAATGAATTAGAATGGATCGTGCGAATGAATTAGAATGGATCTGGATACATTCGTGCGAATGAATTAGAATGGATCGTACGAATGAATTAGAATGGATCGTGTGAATTAATTAGAATGGATCGTGTGAATGAATTAGAATGGATCGTACGAAGGAATTAGATTGGATCGTACGAAGGGATTAGAATGGATCGTACGAATGAATTAGAATGGATACATTCGTGCAAAAGAATTAGAATAGATTGTATGAATGAATTAGAATGGATCGTACGAATGAGTAAGAATGGATTGTACGAATGAATTAGAATGGATCGTGCGAATGAATTAGAATAGATCGTGCGAATGAATTAGAATGGATCTGGATACATTCGTGCGAATGAATTAGAATGGATCGTACGAATGAATTAGAATGGATCATACGAATGAATTAGAATGGATCGTGTGAAAGAATTAGAATGGATTGTATGAATGAATTAGAATGGATCGTATGAATGAATTAGATTGGATCGTATTAATGAATTAGAATGGATCATGCGAATGAATTAGAATGGATCATACGAATGAATTATAATGGATCGTACGAAGGAATTAGAATGGATCATGCGAATGAATTAGAATAGATCGTACGAAGGAATTAGAATGGATCGTACAAAGGAATTAGAATGGATTGTACGAAGGAATTAGAATGGATCGTATGAATGAATTAGAATGGATCGTATGAATGAATAAGAATGGATCGTACGAATGAATTAGAATGGATCATAATAATGGATCGTACGTATGAATTTGTACGTATGAATGAATTAGAATGGATCGAATTAGAATGGATTGTACGAAGGAATTAAAATGGATCGTACGAATGAATTAGAGTGGATACATTCGTACGAAGGAATTAGAATGGATCGTACGAATGAATTAGAATGGATACATTCGTGCGAATGAATTAGAATGGATCGTATGAATGAATTAGAACAGATTGTGGGAATGAATTAGAATGGATCGTGCGAATGAATTAGAATGGATCGTACGAATGAATTAGAATGGATACATTCATGCATTCTAATTCATTCATACGATCCATTCTAATTCATTCGCATGAATGTATCCATTCTAATTCATTCGTACGATCCATTCTAATTCATTCGCACAATCCATTCTAATTCATTCGTATGATCCATTCTAATTCCTTCGTACGATCCATTCTAATTCATTCACAAGATCCATTCTAATTCATTCGTACGATCCATTCAAATTCATTCGCAAATGAATTAGATTGGATCGTATTAATGAATTAGAATGGATCATGCGAATGAATTAGAATGGATCATGTGAATAAATTAGAATGGATTGTATGAAGGAATTAGAATGGATCGTACGAAGGAATTAGAATGGATCGTACGAATGAATTAGAATGGATATATTCGTGCGAATGAATTAGAATGGATCGTACGAATGAATTAGAATAGATTGTGCGAATGAATTAGAATGGATCGTACGAATTAATTAGAATTGATCGTACGAATGAATTAGAATAGATTGTGCGAATAAATTAGAATGGATCGTATGAATGAATTAGAATGGATCGTATGAATGAATTAGAATGGATCGTACGAATGAATTAGAAAGGATCGTGCGAATGAATTAGAATGGATCGTGCGAATGAATTAGAATGGATCTATTCTAATTCATTCGTACGATCCATTCTAATTCCTTCGTACGATCCATTCTAATTCGATCCATTCTAATTCATTCATACGTACAAATTCATACGTACGATCCATTCTAATTCACTCGCACGAATGTATCCATTCTAATTCATACGTACGATCCATTCTAATTCCTTTGTACGATCCATTCTAATTCCTTTGTATGATCCATTCCGTATGATCTATTCTATTTCATTCATACGATCCATTCTTACTTAATCCTATGATCCATTCTAATTCATTCGAACGAATGTATCCATTCTAATTCGATCCATTCTAATTCATTCGCACGATCCATTCTAATTCATTCGCACGAATGTATCCATTCTAATTCCTTCGCACGATCCATTCTAATTCATTCATACGATCCAATCTAATTCATTCATACGATCCATTCTAATTCTTTCGCATGAATGTATCTATTCTAATTCATTCGTACGATCTATTCTAATTCATTAGCACGAAAAAACACGATCCACTCTAATTCATTCATACGATCCATTCTAATTCATTCATACAATCCATTCTAATTCTTTCACCCGATCCATTCTAATTCATTCATACGATCCATTCTAATTCATTCGTATAATCCATTCTAATTCATTCATACAATCCATTCTATTTCATTCGTACGATCCATTCTTACTCATTCGTACGATCCATTCTATTTCATTCGCACGAATATATCCATTCGTATTCATTCATACGATCCATTCTAATTCATTCGTACGATCCATTCTAATTCCTTCGTACGATCCATTCTAATTCCTTCGTATGATCCATTCTAATTTCATTCTTATGATCCATTCTAATTCCTTCGTATGATCCATTCTTATTCATTCCCATGAATGTATCCATTCTAATTCAAACATACGATCCATTCTAATTCATTTATACGATCCAATCTAATTCATTCATACACACGATCCATTCTAGAGTGGATACATTCGTACGAATGAATTAGAATGGATCATACAAATGAATCGTACGAATGAATTAGAATGGATCGTGCAAATGAATTAGAGTTGATACATTCGTGCGAATGAATTAGAATGGATCGTACGAATGAGTAAGAATGGATCGTATGAATGAGTAATAATGGATCGTACGATGGAATTAGAATGGATCGTACGAAGGAATTAGAATGGATCGTACGAATGAATTAGAATGGATCGTATGAATGAATTAGAATGGATCGTTTGAATGAATTAGAATGGATCGTACGAATGAATTAGAATGGAAAATTCGTGCGAATGAATTAGAATGGATCGTATGAATAAATTCATTCGTACGATCCATTCAAATTCATTCGTACGATCCATTCTAATTCATTCGTATGATCAATTCTAATTCATTCGCACGATCAATTCTAATTCATTCATACAATCCATTCTAATTCTTTCACACGATCCATTCTAATTCATTCATTCGATCCAATCTAATTCATTCGTACAATCTATTCTATTTCATTTGTATAATCCATTCTAATTCCTTCGTACGATCCATTCTAATTCATTCATACGATCCATTCTAATTCATTCGTATGATCTATTCTAATTCATTCGTACGATCCATTCTAATTCATTCATACGATCCATTCTAATTAATTTGTATGATCCATGCTAATTCATTCACACGATCCATTCTAATTCAATCGTACGATCCATTCTATTTCATTCGTATGATCCATTCTTGCACGATCAATTCTAATTCATTAATACGATCCATTCTTACTCATTCGTACAATCCATTCTAATTCATTCGTACGATCTATTCTAATTCATTAATACGATCCAATCTAATTTATTCATACGATCCATTCTAATTCCTTCGTACGATCCACTCTAATTCTTTCACACGATCCATTCTAATTCATTCGTACGATCCATTCTAATTCATTCGCACAATCCATTCTAATTTATTCGTACAATCCATTCTATTTCATTCGTACGATCCATTATTACGATCCATTCTAATTCATTCACACGATCAATTCTAATTCATTAATACAATCCATTCTAATTCATTCGTAAGACGCACGATCCATTCTAATTCATTCATACGATCCAATCTAATTCATTCATACGATCCATTCTAATTCCTTCGTACGATCCATTCTAATTCATTCATACGATCCATTCTAATTTATTCGTATGATCCATTCTAATTCATTCATACGATCCATTCTAATTCATTCGTACGATCCATTCTAATTCATTCGTACGATCCATTCTAATTCATAAGTACGATCCATTCTAATTCATTCATACGATCCATTCTAATTCATTTGCACGATCCATTCTAATTCATTCATACGATCCATTCTAATTCATTCATACGATCCATTCTAATTCATTCGTACGATCCATTCTTACTCATTCGTATGATCCATTCTAATTCATTCGCACGAATGTATCAACTCTAATTTATTCGCACGATCTATTCTAATTCATTCGTACGATTCATTCGTATGATCCATTCATTCATACGATCCATTATATTTCATTCGTATGATCCATTCTAATTCCTTTGTACGATCCATTCTAATTCCTTCGTACGATCCATTCCGTTTGATTTATTCTATTTCATTCGTACGATCCATTCTTACTCAATCGTATGATCTATTCTAAATCATTCGAACGAATGTATCCATTCTAATTCGATACATTCTAATTCATTCGCACGATCCATTCTAATTCATTCGCTCGAATGTATCCATTCTAATTCCTTCGCACGATCCATTCTAATTCATTCAAACGATCCAATCTAATTCATTCATACGATCCATTCTAATTCATTCGTACGATCCATTCTAATTCATTAGCACGAAAAAACATGATCCACTCTAATTCATTCATACGATCCATTCTAATTCATTCATACAATCCATTCTAATTCTTTCACACGATCCATTCTAATTCATTCATACGATCCATTCTAATTCATTCGTATGATCCATTCTAATTCATTCGTACAATCCATTCTATTTCATTCGTATGATCCATTCTTACTCATTCGTACGATCCATTCTAATTCATTCGCACGAATGTATCCATTCTTATTCATTCATACGATCCATTCTAATTCATTCGTACGATCCATTCTAATTCCTTCATATGATCCAATCTAATTCCTTCGTACGATCCATTCTAATTTCATTCGTATGATCTATTCTAATTCCTTCATACGATCCATTCTTATTCATTCCCATGAATGTATCCATTCTAATTCATACGTACGATCCATTCTAATTCATTTATACGATCCATTCTAATTCATTCGCACGATCAATTCTAATTCATTCATACAATCCATTCTAAATCTTACACATGATCCATTCTAATTCATTCGTATGATCCATTCTAATTCATTCGCATGATTCATTCTAATTCATTCGTACGATCCATTCTATTTCATTCGTATGATCCATTCTTGCACGATCAATTCTAATTCATTAATATGATCCATTCTTACTCCTTCGTATGATCCATTCTAATTCATTCGTACGATCCATTCTAATTCATTAATACGATCCAATCTAATTTATTCATACGATCCATTTTAATTCCTTCGTACGATCCATTCTAATTCTTTCACACGATCCATTCTAATTCATTCGTACGATCCATTCTAATTCCTTCGTATGATCCATTCTAATTCCTTCGTACGATCCATTCTAATTTCATTCGTATGATCCATTCTAATTCCTTCGTATGATCCATATCTTATTCATTCCCATGAATGTATCCATTCTAATTCATACATACGATCCATTCTAATTCATTTATACGATCCATTCTAATTCATTCACACGATCAATTCTAATTCATTCATACAATCCATTCTAATTCTTTCACACGATCTATTCTAATTCATTCGTACGATCCATTCTAATTCATTCATATGATCCATTCTAATTCATTCGTATGATCAATTCTAATTCATTCGCACGATCCATTCTAATTCATTCGTACGATCCATTCTATTTCATTCGTACGATCCATTCTCGCATGATCAACTAGAATGTAACCATTCTAATTCATTCGTACGATCCATTCTAATTCATTCATACGATCCATTCTAATTCATTCGCATGAATGTACAATCTATCCTAATTCATTCATACGATCCATTATAATTCATTCGCACGAATGTATCCATTCTAATTCATTCGTACGATCCATTCTAATTCCTTCGTACGAATGTATCCACTCTAATTCATTCGTACGATCCATTCTAATTCATTCGCACGATCCATTCTAATTCATTCGCACGAATGTATCCATTCTAATTCATTCGTATGATCCGTTCTAATTCATGAATGAATTAGAATAGATCATACGAATGAGTAAGAATGGATCATACGAATGAAATAGAATAGATCGTACGAATGAATTAGAATGGATCGTGCTAATGAATTAGAATTCATCGTACGAATGAATTAGAATAGATTGTGCGAATGAATTAGAATAGATTGTGCGAATGAATTAGAATGAATTGTACGAATGAATTAGAATGGATCGTATGAATGAATTAGATTGGATCGTATGAATGAATCAGAATGGATCGTACGAATGAATTATAATGGATATATTCGTGAAAGAATTAGAATGGAATTAGAATGGATCGTACAAAGGAATTAGAATGGATCGTACGAAGGAATTAGAATGGATCGTATGAATGAATTAGAATGAATCGTACGAATGAATTAGAATGGATTCATTCGTGCGAATGAATTAGAATGGATCGTGCCAATGAATTAGAATGGATCTTACGAATGAAATATAATGGGTCGTACAAAGGAATTAGAATGGATCGTACGAATGACTTAGAATAGATCGTACGAATGAATTAGAATAGATCGTACGAATGAATTAGAATGGATCGTACGAATGAATTAGAATAGATTGTGCGAATGAATTAGAATGGACCGTACGAATGAATTAGAATGGATCGTATGAATGAATTAGAATGGATATATCCATTCTAATTCATTCGTACGATCGATTCTAATTCCTTCGTACGATCTATTCTAATTCCTTCGTACGATCCATTCTAATTCCTTTGTACGACCCATTATATTTCATTCGTACGATCCATTCTAATTTATTCGTACGATCCATTCTAATTCATTCGCACGATCAATTTTAATTCATTCGCACGAATGAATCCATTCTAATTCATTCGTACAATCCATTCTATTTCATTCGTACGATCCATTCTTACTCATTCGTACGATCCATTCTAATTCATTCGCACGAATGTATCCATTCTAATTCATTCGTACGATCCATTCTAATTCATTCGCACGATCCATTCTAATTCCTTCGTACGATCCGTACGAATGAATTAGAATGGATCGTATGAGTGAATTAGAATGGAACGTACGAATGAATTAGAATCGATTGTGCGAATGAATTAGAATGGATCGTACGAATGAATTAGAATGGATAAATTCGTGCGAATGAAGTAGAATGTATTGTATGAATGAATTAGATTGGATCGTATAAATGAATTAGATTGGATCCGTACGAATGAATTAGAATGGGATCCACTCTAATTCATTCGCTCGAATGTATCCATTCTAATTCATTCCTACGATCCATTCTAATTCATTCGCACGATCCATTCGAATTACCTCATACGATCCATTCTAATTCATTCGTATGATACATTCTAATTCATTCGTATGATCCATTCTAATTCATTCGCACGAATGTATCCATTCTAATTCATTCGTACGATCCATTCTAATTCATTCGTACAATCCATTCTATTTCATTCGTACGATCCATTATAATTCATTTGTATGATCCATTCTAATTCATTTGTATCCATTCTATTTCATTCGCACGATCCATTCTAATTCATTGGCACGATCCATTCTAATTCATTTGCACGATCCATTCTATTTCATTCGTACAATCCATTCTAATTCATTCATACGAACCATTCTAATTCATTCGCACGATCCATTCTAATTCATACGTACGATCCATTCTATTTCATTCGTACGATCCATTCTAATTCATTCATACAATCCATTCTATTTCATTTGTACGATCCATTCTTACTCATTCGTACGATCTATTCTAATTCATTCGCACGAATGTATCCAGCTATTCCATTCGTATGATCCATTCTAATTCATTTGTACGATCCATTCTAATTCATACGTACGATCCATTCTATTTTATTCGCACGATCCATTCTAATTCATTCGCACAATCCATTCTAATTCATTCACACGATCAATTCTAATTCATTCATACGATCCATTCTAATACATTCGTACGATCCATTCTTACTCATTCGTATGAATGGATCGTGTGAAAGAATTAGAATGGATTATATGAAAGAATTAGAAAGGATCGTATGAATGAATTAGATTGGATTGTATTAGTGAATTAGAATGGATCGTGCGAATGAATTAGAATGGATCGTACGAATGAATTAGAATGGATCGTACGAAGGAATTAGAATGGATCATATGAATGAATTCGAATGGATCATATTAATGAATTAGAAAGGATCGTATGAGTGAATTCGAATGGATCGTACGAATGAGTAAGAATGGATCGTGCGAATGAATTAGAATGGATCGTACTAATGAATTAGAATGGATCGTATGAATGAATTAGAATGGATCGTACAAAGGATGGATACATTTGTGCGAATGAATTAGAATGGATCGTACGAATGAATTAGAGTGGATCATATGAATGAATTAGATTGGATCGTATGAATGAATTAGAATGGATCGTGCGAATGAATTAGAATGGATCGTACGAATGAATTAGAATGGATCGTATGAATGAAATAGAATGGATTGTACGAATGAATTAGAATGGATCGTGTGAAAGAATTAGAATGGATTCTATGAATGAATTAGAATGGATCGTGCGAATGAATTAGAATGGATCGTACGAATGAATTAGAATGGATACATTCGTGCGAATGAATTAGAATGGATTCTACGAATGAATTAGAATGAATCGTACGACGGAATTAGAATGGATCGTACGAAGGAATTTGAATGGATCGTACGAATGAATTAGAATGGATCGTGCAAATGAATTAGAATGGATCGTATGAATGAATTAGATTGGATCGTATGAATGAATTAGAATGGATCATATGAATGAATTAGAATGGATCGTACGAATGAAATAGAATGGATCGTACGTATGAATTAGAATGGATCGTGCGAATGAATTAGAATGGATCGTATGAATGAATTAGAATGGATCGTATGAATGAATTAGAATGGATTGTACGAAAGAAATAGAATGGATCGTACGAATGAATTAGAATGGATCGTACGAATGAATTAGAATAGAACGTACGAAGGAATTAGAATGGATCATACGTCTAATTCATTCGTACGATCCATTCTAATTAATTCGTACGATCTATTCTAATTTATTCGTACGATCCATTCTAATTCATTCATACGATCCATTCTAATTCATTCATATGATCCATTCTAATTCATTCGCACGAATGTATCCATCCTTTGTACGATCCATTCTAATTCATTCGTACGATCCATTCTAATTTATTTGCACGATCCATTCTTACTCATTCGTACGATCCATTCGAATTCACTCATACGATCCATTCTAATTCATTCATACGATCCATTCGAATTCATTCGTATGATCCATTCTAATTCCTTCGTACGATCCATTCTAATTCCTTCGTACGATCCAATCTAATTCATTCGCACGAATGTATTATACGAATGAATTAGAATGGATCATACAAATTCATACGTATGATCCATTATTATGATCCATTCTATTTCATTCGTATGATCCATTCTAATTCATTCGCACGAATGTATCCATTCTAATTCATTCGTACGTTCCATTCTAATTCATTCGGACGAATGTATCCATTCTAATTCATTCATACGATCCATTCTAATTCATTCGCACGACTATATCCATTCTAATTCATTCGTACGTTCCATTCTAATTCATTCGGACGAATGTATCCATTCTAATTCATTCATACGATCCATTCTAATTCATTCCTACGATCCATTCTAATTCATTCGCACGAATGTATCCATCCTTTGTACGATCCATTCTAATTCATTCATACGATCCATTCTTACTCATTTGTACGATCCATTCTAATTCATTCTAATTCATTAGCACGATCCATTCTATTTCATTCGTATGATCCATTCTTACTCATTCCTACGATCCATTCTAATTCATTCGCACGAATGTATCCATTCTAATTCATTCGTATGATCCATTCTAATTCATTCGCACAATCTATTCTAATTCATTCGTACGATCAATTCTACTTCATTAGCACGATCCAATCTAATTCATTCGCACGATCAATTCTACTTCATTCGCACGAATGTATCCATTCTAATTCCTTCGTACAATCCATTCTAATTCATTCATACGATCCATTCTAATTCATTCATACGATCCATTCTAATTCCTTCGTATGATCCATTCTAATTCATTCGTACGATCCATTCTAATTCATTCGCACGATCCATTCTAATTTACAAATACGATCCAATCTAATTCATTCATACGATCCATTCTAATTCATTCATACAATCCTTTCTAATTCTTTCACACAATCCATTCTAATTCCTTCGTACGATCCATTCAAATTCCTTCGTACGATCCATTCTAATTCATTTGTATAATCCATTCTAATTCATCCGTACGATCCAATCTAATTCATAAGTACGATCCATTCTAATTCGTTCATATGATCCATTCTAATTCATTTGCACGATCCTTTCTAATTCATTCATACGATCCATTCTAATTCATTTATACGATCCATTCTAACTCATTCGTCCGATCTATTCTAATTCATTTGCATGAATGTCTCCATTCTAATTCATTCGTACGATCCATTCTAATTCATAAGTACGATCCATTCTAATTCATTCATACGATCCATTCTTACACATTCGTTTGATCCATTCTAATTCATTTGCACGAATATATCCATTCTAATTCATTCGTACGATCCATTCTATTTCATTCGTACGATCCATTCTTACTCATTCCTACGATCCATTCGATTTCATTCGCACGATCCATTGTAATTCATTCATACGATCCATTCTAATTCATTAATACGATCTATATCTAATTCATTCGCACGATCCATTCTAATTCATTCATACGATCCAATCTAATTCATTCATACGATCCATTCTAATTCCTTCGTACGATCCATTCTTATTCATTCCCATGAATGTATCCATTCTAATTCATACGTACGATCCATTCTAATTCATTCATACGATCCATTCTAATTCTTTCGCACGAATGTATCCATTCTAATTCATTCGTACGTTCCATTCTAATTCATTCGCACGAATGTATCCATTCTAATTCATTCGTACGATCTATTCTAATTCATTCGCACAATCTATTCTAATTCTTTCGTACAATCCATTCTATTTCACTCATACGATCCATTCTAATTCCTTCGTACGATCCATTCTAATTCCTTCGTACGATCCATTCTATTTCATTCGTACAATCCATTCTTACTCATTCGTACGATCCATTCTAATTCATTTGCACGAATATATCCATTCTAATTCATTCGTATGATCTATTCTAATTCCTTCGTAGGATCCATTCTAATTCATTCACACGAATGGATCTATTCTAACTCATTCGTACGATCCATTCTAATTCATTCGTACGATCCATTCTAATTCATTAATACGATCCAATCTAATTCATTCATACGATCCGTGCGAATGAATTAGAATGGATCGTACGAATGAATTAGAATAGATTGTGCGAATGAATTAGAATGAATCGTACGAATGAATTAGAATGGATCGAATGAATTAGAATGGAAACATTCGTGCAAAAGAATTAGAATGGATTGTATGAATGAATTAGAATGGATCGAATGAATGAATTAGAATGGATCGTGCGAATGAATTAGATTGGATCGTATGAATGAATTAGAATGGATCGTACGAATGAATTATAATAGATCGTACGAAGGAATTAGAATGGATCGTACGAAGGAATTAGAATGGATATATTCGTGCGAATGACTTAGAATGGATCGTATGAGTGAATTAGAATGGATCGTAATCTAATTCATTCATACGATCCATTCTAATTCATTCGCACAATCTATTCTAATTCATTAGAATGGATTGTATGAATGAATTAGAATGGATCGTGCAAATGAACTAGAATGGATCGTGCGAATGAATTAGAATGGATCGTACGAATGAATTAGAATAGATTGTGCGAATGAATTAGAATGGATCGTACGAATGAAATAGAATGGATCGGTAAGAATGGATTGTACGAATGAATTAGAATGGATCGTGCGAATGAATTAGAATGGATCGTACGAATGAATTTGAATGGATCGTAAGAATGAGTAAGAATGGATCGTACGAATGAAATAGAATGGATTGTACGAATGAATTAGAATAGATTGTGCTAATGAATTAGAATAGATCATACGAATGAATTAGAATGGATACATTCGTGCGAATAAATTAGAATGAAATGTACGAATGAATTAAAATGGAGACATTCGTGCGAAAGAATTAGAACGGATCGTATGAATGAATTAGATTGGATCGTACGAATGAATTAGAATAGATCGTACGAATGAATTAGAATGGATCGTACGAATGAATTAGAATAGATACATTCATGCGAATGAATTAGAATGGATCATACGAATGAGTAAGAATTAATCGTACGAATGAAATAGAATGGATTGTACGAATGAATTAGAATGGATCGTGTGAATGAATTAGAATGGATCGTACGAATGAGTAAGAATGGATCATACGAATAAAATAGAATGGATCGTACGAATGAATTAGAATAGATACAGTCGTGCGAATGAATTAGAATGGATTGTATGAATAAATTAGGTTGGATCGTGTGAATGAAATAGAATGGATCGTACGAAGGAATTAGAGTGGATCGTACGTACAAAGGAATTAGAATTAGAATAGATCGTGAGAATGAATTAGAATGGATCTTACGAATGAAATAGAATGGATCGTACGAATGAATTAGAATGGATAAATTCGTGCGAATGAATTAGAATGGATCATACGAATGAGTAAGAATGGATCGTACGAATGAGTAAGAATGGATCGTAGTGTGAAAGAATTAGAATGGATTGTATGAATGAATTAGAATGGATCGTACAAATGAATTAGAATGGATCGTACGAATGAATTAGAATGGATACATTTGTGCGAATGAATTAGAATGGATCATACGAATGAGTATGAATGGATCGTACGAATGAATTAGAATAGATCGTACGAATGAATTAGAATGGATCGTACGAATGAATTCATACATGTATGAATGAATTAGAATGGATACATTCGTGCGAATGAATTAGAATTAGAATGGATCGTGCGAATGAATTAGAATGAATCGTATGAATGAATTAGAATGGATCGTGCGAATGAATTAGAATAGATTGTGCGAATGAATTAGAATAGATCGTACGAATGAATTAGAATGGATACATTCGTGCGAATGAATTAGAATGGATACATTCGTGCGAATGAATTAGAATGGAACGTACGAATGAATTAGATTGGATCGTATGAATGAATTAGAATGGATCGTGCGAATGAATTAAATGGATCGTACAAATAAATTAGAATGGATCGTATGAATGAATTAGAATGGATCGTATGAATGAATTAGAATGGATCGTACGAATTAGTAAGAATAGATCGTACGAATGAAATAGAATGGATTGTACAATCCATTCTAATTCGTTCGAATTAATCTATTCTAATTCATTCGCATGATCCATTCTAATTCATTCGTACGATCCATTCTAATTCATTCGTACGATCTATTTTAATTCATTCGTACGATCCATTCTAATTCATTCGCATGAGCCATTCTAATTCATTCATATGATCCATTCTAATTCATTCGTACGATCCATTCTAATTCATTCGCACGATCCATTCTAATTCATTCGCACGATCGATTCTAATTCATTCGCACGATCCATTCTAATTCATTCGCACGATCTATTCTAATTCATTTGTATGATCCATTCTAATTCATTCTAATTTATTCGTAATTCGTACGAGCCATTCTAATTCATTAGCACGATCCAAATTCATTCATTCTTACGATCCATTCTATTTCATTCGTACGATTCATTCTAATTCATTCATATGATCCATTCTAATTCATTCGCACGAATTTATCCATTCTAATTCATTCGTACGATCCATTCTAATTCATTCCCATGAATGTATCCATTCTAATTTATACGTACGATCCATTCTAATTCATTTATACGATCCAATCTAATTCATTCATACGATCCATTCTAATTCATTCGTACGATCCATTCTAATTCATTCGTACGATCCATTCTAATTCATTCGTACAATCCATTCTATTTCATTCATACGATCCATTCTAATTCATTCATACAATCCATTCTACTTCTTTCACACGATCTATTCTAATTCATTCGTACGATCCATTCTAATTCATTCGTACGATCCATTCTTATTTAATCGTATGATCCATTCTAATTCATTCGCACGAATGTATCCATTCTAATTCATTCGTATGATCCATTCTAATTCATTCGCACGATTCATTCTAATTCATTCGTACGATCCATTCTAATTTATTCATACGATCCATTCTAATTCATTCGCACGATCCATTCTAATTCATACGTACGATCCATTCTATTTAATTCGTACGATCCATTCTAATTCATTCGCACGAATGAATCCATTCTAATTCATTCGTACAATCCATTCTATTTCATTCGTACGATCCATTCTTACTCATTCGTATGATCCATTCTAATTCATTCGCACGATCCATACTTACTCATTCGTATGATCCATTCTTACTCATTCGTACGAATGAAATAGAATGGATTGTACAATCCATTCTAATTCGTTCGAATTAATCCATTCTAATTCATTCGCTTGATCCATTCTAATTCATTCGTACGATCCATTCTAATTCATTCGTACGATCCATTCTAATTCATTCGTACGATCCATTCTAATTCATTCATACGATCTATTCTAATTCATTCATACGATCCATTCTAACTCATTCGCACGATCCATTCTAATTCATTCATACGATCCATTCTAATTCATTCGCACGAATGTATCCATTCTAATTCATTCGTACGATCCATTCTAATTCATAAGTACGATCCATTCTAATTCATTCATACGATCCATTCTAATTCATTTGCACGATCCATTCTAATTCCATTCTATTTCATTCGTACGATCCATTATTACGATCCATTCTAATTTATTCGTACGATCCATTCTAATTCATTCGCACGAATGTATCCATTCTAATTCATTCGTACGATCCATTCTAATTCATTCATACGATCCAATCTAATTCATTCATACGATCCATTCTAACTCATTCGCACAATCTATTCTAATTCATTCGTACGATCCATTCTAATTCATTCGCACGATCCATTCTAAATCATTTGCACGATCCATTCTAATTCATTCCGTACGATCCATTCTAATTCATTCGTATGATCCATTCTAATTAATTTGTATCCATTCTATTTCATTCGTACGATCTATTCTAATTCATTCGTACGATCCATTCTAATTCATTCGTACGAATATATGATCCATTCTAATTCATTCGCACGAATATATCCATTCTAATTTATTCGTACGATCCTTTCTAATTCATTCGCACGATTCATTCTAATTCATTCGTACGATCCATTCTAATTTATTCATACGATCCATTCTAATTCATTCGCACGATCCATTCTAATTCATACGTACGATCCATTCTATTTAATTCGTACGATCCATTCTAATTCATTCGCACGAATGAATCCATTCTAATTCATTCGTACAATCCATTCTATTTCATTCGTACGATCCATTCTTACTCATTCGTATGATCCTTTCTAATTCATTCGTACGAATGTATCCATTATAATTCATTCGTACGATCCATTCTAATTCATTCGTACAATCCATTCTAATTCATTCGCACGAATTTATCCATTCTAATTCATTCGTACGATCCATTCTAATTCATTCGCACAATCTATTCTAATTCATTCGTACATTTTGCACAATCTATTCTAATTCATTCATACGATCCATTCTAATTCCTTCGTACGATCCATTCTAATTCATTCGTACGATCCATTCTAATTCATTCGCACGATCCATTCTAATTCATTCATACGATCCATTCTAATTCATTCGCACGAATGTATCCATTCTAATTCATTCGTACGATCCATTCTAATTCATAAGTACGATCCATTCTAATTCATTCATACGATCCATTCTAATTCATTTGCACGATCCATTCTATTTCATTCGTACGATCCATTATTACGATCCATTCTAATTCATTCGTACGATCCATTCTAATTCATTCGCACGAATGTATCCATTCTAATTCATTCGTACGATCCATTCTAATTCATTCATACGATCCAATCTAATTCATTCATAGGATCCATTCTAATTCATTCGCACAATCTATTCTAATTCATTCGTACGATCCATTCTAATTCATTCGCACGATCCATTCTAATTCATTTGCATGATCCATTCTAATTCATTCCGTACGATCCATTCTAATTCATTCGTATGATCCATTCTAATTCATTTGTATCCATTCTATTTCATTCGTACGATCCATTCTAATTCATTCGTACGATCCATTCTAATTCATTCGTACGATCTATTCTATTTCATTCGTACGATCCATTCTTACTCGATCGTATGATCCATTCTAATTCATTCGCACGAATGTATCCATTCTAATTCATTCGTACGAACCATTCTAATTCATTCGAACGATCCATTCTAATTCATTAATACGATCCAATCTAATTCATTCATATGATCCATTCTAATTCATTCGAACGAATATATCCATTCTAATTGATCCGTACGATCCAGTCTAATTCATTCGCACGATCCATTCTAATTTATTCGTATGATTCATTCGCACGATCCATTCGAATTCACTCATACGATCCATTCTAATTCATTCATATGATCCATTCTAATTCATTCGCACGAATGTATCCATTCTAATTCATTCGTACGATCCATTCAAATTTATTCGTACGAATGTATCCAATCTAATTCAATCATACGATCCATTCTAATTCATTCGCACGAATGTATCCATTCTAATTCATTCGTACGCACGAATGTATCCATTCTAATTCCTTCGTATGATCCATTCTAATTCCTTCGTATGATCCATTCTAATTCCTTTGTACGACCCATTATATTTCATTCGTATCGTACGATCCATTCTAATTCATTCGCACGATCCATTCTAATTCATTCATACGATCCATTCTAATTCATTCATACAATCCATTCTAATTCTTTCGTACGATCCATTCTAATTCATTCGTACAATCCATTCTATTTCATTCATATGATCCATTCTTACTCATTCGTATGACCCATTCTAATTCATTCGCACGAATGTATCCATTCTAATTTATTCGTACGATCCATTCTACGAATGAAATAGAATGGAATTGTACGAATGTATCCATTCTAATTCCTTCGTACGATCCATTCATTCGTGCAAATGAAATCGAATGGATTGTACGTATGAATTAGAATGGATTCATTCGTGCGAATGAATTAGAATAGATTGTGCGAATGAATTAGAATGGATCGTACGAATGAATTAGAATGGATAAATTTGTGCGAATGAATTAGAATGGATCGTATGAATGAGTAAGAATGGATCGTACGAATGAATTAGAATGGATTGAATGTGAATAAATCGTACGAATGAATTAGAATAGATCGTATGAATGAATTAGAATGTATCGTGTGAAAGAATTAGAATGGATTGTATGAATGAATTAGAATGGATCGTATGAATGAATTAGATTGGATCGTATTAATAAATTAGAATGGATCGTGCGAATGAATTAGAATGGATCGTACGGATCCATTCTATTTCATTCGTATGATCCATTCTAATTCCTTCGTACGATCCATTCTTATTCATTCCCATGAATGTATCCATTCTGATTCATACGTACGATCCATACTAATTCATTTATACGATCCAAGCTAATTCATTCATACAATCCATTCTAATACATTCGCACGAATTTATCCATTCTAATTTATTCGTACGATCCATTCTAATTCATTCGCACAATCTATTCTAATTCATTCGTACGATCCATTCTAATTCATTCGCACAATCTATTCTAATTCATTCGTACGATCCATTCTAATTCATTCGCACGACCCATTCTAATTCATTCGTACGATCCATTCTATTTCATTCATACGATCCATTCTAATTCATTCATACGATCCATTCTAATTCATTCGTACGATCCATTCTAATTCATTCGCATGAATGTATCCATTCTATTTCATTCGTACGATCCATTCTATTTCATTCGTACGATCCATTCAATTCCTTCGTACGATCCATTCAAATTCATTCGTACGATCCATTCGAATTCATTCGCACGATCCATTCTAATTCATTCGCACAATCTATTCTAATTCATTCATACGATCCATTCTAATTCATTCGTACGATCCATTCTAATTCATTCACACAATCCATTCTAATTCATTCATATGATCCATTCTAATTCATTCGTACGATCCATTCTAATTCATTTGCACGATTATATCCATTCTAATACATTCGTACAATCCATTCTAATTCCTTCGTACGATCCATTCTATTTCATTCGTACAATCCATTCTTATTTCATTCGTACGATCCATTCTAATTCATTCGTACGATCCATTCTTATTCATTCGTACGATCCATTCTAATTCATTCGCACGAATGTATCCATTCTAATTCATTCATACAATCTATTCTAATTCCTTCGTACGATCCATTCTAATTCATACGATCCATTCTATTTCATTCATACGATCCATTCTAATTCATTCGCACGATCCATTCGAATTCATTCGCACGATCGATTCTAATTCATTCGCACAATCTATTCTAATTCATTCATATGATCCATTCTAATTCATTCGCACGATCCATTCTAATTCATTCACACAATCCATTCTAATTCATTCATATGATCCATTCTAATTCATTCGTACGATCCATTCTAATTCATTTGCACGATTATATCCATTCTAATACATTCGTACGATCCATTCTAATTCCTTCGTACGATCCATTCTAATTCCTTCGCACAATCTATTCTAATTTATTCGTATGATCCATTATAATTCATTCGTACGATCTATTCTATTTCATTCGCACGATCCATTCTAATTCATTCGCACGATCCATTCTAATTCATTCGCACGATCGATTCTAATTCATTCGTACGATCCATTCTACTTCATTCGTATGATCCATTCTAATTCATTCGTACAATCCATTCTATTTCATTCATACGATCCATTCTTACTCATTCGTACGATCCATTCTAATTCATTCGCACGAATGTATCCATTCTAATTCATTCGTACGATCCATTCTAATTCATTGGTACGATCCATTCTAATTCATTCGTATGATCCATTCTAATTAATTCGCACGATCCATTCTAATTCATTCGTACGATCCATTCTAACTCATTCGCACGAATGTATCCATTCTAATTCATTCGTACAATCCATTCTAATTCATTCGTACGATCCATTCTAATTCATTCGTATGATCCAATCTAATTCCTTCGAACGATCCATTCTAATTCATTCATACGATCCATTCTAATTCATTCGTACGATCCATTCTAATTCATTCGCACGATCCATTCTAATTCCTTCGTACGAATGTATCCATTCTAATTCTTTCGTACGATCCATTCTAATTCATTCGCACGATCCATTCTAATTCATTCGCACGAATGAATCCATTCTAATTCATTCGTACAATCCATTCTATTTCATTTGTACGATCCATTCTTATTCATTCGTACGATCCATTCTAATTCATTCGCACGAATGTATCCATTCTAATTCATTCATACAATCTATTCTAATTCCTTCGTACGATCCATTCTAATTCATACGATCCATTCTATTTCATTCATACGATCCATTCTAATTTATTCGCACGATCCATTCTAATTCATTCATACGATCCATTCTAATTCATTCACACGATCCATTCTAATTCATTCGTACGATCCATTCTAATTCTTTCGTACAGTCCATTCTATTTCATTCGTACGATCCATTCTTACTCATTCGTACTCGTACGATCCATTCTAATTCATTCGTACGATCCATTCTAATTCATTCGCACGAATATATCCAGATCCATTCTAATTCATTCGCACGATCCATTCTAATTCATTCGCACGATCCATTCTATTTAATTCGTACGATCTATTTTAATTCATTCATACGATCCATTCTAATTCATTCGTACGATCTATTCTAATTTATTCATACAATCCATTCTAATTCATTCGCACAAATTTATACATTCTAATTCATTCGTACGATCCATTCTATTTCATTCGTACGATCCATTCTTACTCATTCGTACGATCCATTCTAATTCATTTGCACGAATATATCCATTCTAATTCCTTCGTACGATCCATTCTAATTCCTTCGTATGATCCATTCTAAT
Source organism: Chamaelirium japonicum (assembly GCA_947650365.1). NCBI lineage: Eukaryota > Viridiplantae > Streptophyta > Magnoliopsida > Liliales > Melanthiaceae > Chamaelirium > Chamaelirium japonicum. The sequence continues at coordinate 4,061,193 of OX393550.1, read as the reverse complement.
TCATTCGCACAAATATATCCATTCTAATTCATTCGTACGATCAATTCTAATTCATTCGTATGATCCATTCTAATTCATTAATACGATCCAATCTAATTTATTCATACGATCCAATCTAATTCACTCGCACGATCATTCTAATTCATTCATACGATCCAACCTAATTTATTCATACGATCCATTCTAATTCATACGATCCAACCTAATTCATTCATACGATCCATTCTAATTCATTCTAATTCAGTCGTACGATCCATTCTAATTCATTCGTACGATCCATTCTAATTCATTCATACGATCCATTCTAATTCATTCGTACGATCCATTCTAATTCATTCGCACGATCCATTCTAATTCATTCGCACGATCTATTCTAATTCATTCATACGATCCAATCTAATTCATTCATACGATCCAATCTAATTCATTCATACGATCCATTCTAATTCATTCGTATGTATCCATTCTAATTCATTCATACGATCCATTATAATTCATTCGCACGATCCTTTCTAATTCATTAATACGATCCATTCTAATTCTTTCGTACGACACACGATCCATTCTAATTCATTCATACAATCCAATTTAATTCATTCATACGATCCATTCTAATTCATTCGTATGGGATCGTATGAATGAATTAGAATAGATCGTGCTAATGAATTAGAATGGATCGTACGAATGAATTAGAATAGATTGTGCGAATAAATTAGAATGGATTGTATGAATGAATTAGAATCGATCGTACGAAGGAATTAGAATGGATACATTCGTGCGAATGAATTAGAATGGATCGTACGAATGAATTAGAATGGATACTTTCGTGCGAATGATTTAGAATGGATCCTATGAATGAATTAGAATGGATCGTGCGAATGAATTCGAATGGATCGTACAAATGAATTCGAATGGATCGTATGAATGAATTAGACTGGATCATATGAATGAATTAGAATAGATCGTGCGAATGAATTAGAATGGATCGTACGAATGAGTAAGAATGGATCGTATGGGATCATACGAATGAAATAGAATAGATCGTACGAATGAAATAGAATGGATCGTACGAAGGAATTAGAATGGATACATTCGTGCAATGAATTAGAATGGATCGTACGAATGAATTAGAATGGATACATTCGTGCGAATGAATTAGAATGGATCGTATGAATGAATTAGAATAGATCGTGCGAATGAATTAGAATGGATCGTACGAATGAATTAGAATAGATCGTATGAATGAATTAGAATGGATCGTACGAATGAATTAGAATGGATCGTACGACTGAATTAGAATGGATACATTCGTGCGATTGAATTAGAATGGATCGTGCTAATGAATTAGAATGGACCGTACGAATGAATTAGCATGGATCATGCTAATGAATTAGAATGGAACGTACGAATGAATTAGATTGGATCGTGTGAAAGAATTAGAATGGATTGTATGAATGAATTAGAATGGATCGTATGAATGAATTAGAATGAATCGTGCGAATGAATTAGAATGGATCGTGCGAATGAATTAGAATGGATCGTACGAATGAAATAGAATGGATCGTATGAATGAATTAGAATGGATCGTGCAAATGAATTAGAATGGATCGTACGAATGAATTAGAATAGATTGTGCAAATGAATTAGAATGGATCGTGCGAATTATAATTAGAATGGATCGTACGAATAAATTAGAATAGATTGTGCAAATGAATTAGAATGGATCGTACGAATGAATTAGAATGGATACATTCGTGCGAAAGAATTAGAATGGATTGTATAAATGAATTAGAATAGATCGTACGTATGAATTATAATGGATACATTCATGGGAATGAATAAGAATAGATCGTACGAAGGAATTAGAATGGATCGTGCGAATGAATTAGAACGGATCGTACGAATGAATTAGAATGGATCGTATGAATGAATTAGAATGGATCGTACGAATGAATTAGAATGGATCGTACGAAAGAATTAGAGTGGATCGTGTGACAGAATTAGAATGGATCGTACGAATGAATTAGAATGGATCATACGAATTAATTAGATTGGATCGTATGAATGAATTAGAATCGATCGTGCGAATGAATTAGAATGGATCGTACAAATGAATTAGACTGGATCGTATGAATGAATTAGAATGGATCGTACAAAGGATGGATACATTCGTGCGAATGAATTAGAATGGATTGTACGAATGAGTTAGAATGGATCGTACGAATAAATTAGAATGGATCGTATGAATGAATTAGAATGGATCATACGAATGAGTAAGAATGGATCGTACGAATGAAATAGAATGGATTGTACGAATGAATTAGAATGGATCGTACGAATGAATTAGAATGGATACATTCGTGCGAATGAATTAGAATGGATCATACGAAAGAATTAGAATGCATCGTGCTAATGAATTAGAATGGATCGTATGAATGAATTAGAATAGATTGTGCGAATGAATTAGAATTAGAATGGATTGTACGAAGGAATTAGAATGGATTGTACGAAGGAATTAGAATGGATCGTACGAATGACTTAGAATGGATCGGACGAAGGAATTAGAATGGATCATACGAATGAATTAGAATAGATCGTATGAATGAATTAGATTGGATCGTATGAATGAATTAGAATAGATCGTGCGAATGAATTAGAATGGATCGTGTGAATGAATTAGAATGGATTGTATGAAGGAATTAGAAAGGATCATACGAATGAATTAGAATGGATACATTCATGCGAATGAATTAGAATGGATCGTATGAATGAATTAGAATGGAAATTAGAATGGATCGTACGAATGAATTCGAATGGATCGTGCGAATGAAATAGAATGGATACAAATGAATTAGAATGGATCATAAGAATGAATTAGAATGGATCGTATGAGTGAATTCGAATGGATCGTGCGAATTAATTGGAATGGATTGTATGAATGAATTAGAATGGATCGTACGAATGAATTAGAATGGATCGTATGAATGAATTAGAATGGATCGTATGAATAAATTAGAATGGATACATTCGTGCGAATGAATTAGAATGGATACATTCGTGCAAAAGAATTAGAATGGATCGTACGAATGAAATAGAATGGATTGTATGAATGAAGTAGATTGGATCGTACGAATGAATTAGAATGGATACATTCATGTAAAAGAATTAGAATGGATTGTATGAATGAATTAGAATGGATCGTACGAATGAGTAAGAATGGATTGTACGAATGAATTAGAATGGATCGTGCGAATGAATTAGAATGGATCGTGCGAATGAATTAGAATGGATCTGGTTACATTCGTGCGAAAGAATTAGAATGGATCGTACGAATGAATTAGAATGGATCGTGTGAATGAATTAGAATGGATCGTGTGAATGAATTAGAATGGATCGTACGAAAGAATTAGAATGGATCGTACGAAGGAATTAGAATGGATCGTACGAATGAATTAGAATGGATACATTCGTGCAAAAGAATTAGAATGGATTGTATGAATGAATTAGAATGGATCGTACGAATGAGTAAGAATGGATTGTACGAATGAATTAGAATGGATCATGCGAATGAATTAGAATGGATCGTGCGAATGAATTAGAATGGATCTGGATACATTCGTGCGAATGAATTTGAATGGATCGTACGAATGAATTAGAATGGATCGTGTGAAAGAATTAGAATAGATTGTATGAATGAATTAGAATGGATCGTATGAATGAATTAGATTGGATCGTATTAATGAATTAGAATGGATCGTGCGAATGAATTAGAATGGATCATACGAATGAATTAGAATGGATCGTACGAATGAATTGGAATGGATAATGTGAATGAATTAGAATAGATCGTACGAAGGAATTAGAATGGATCGTACGAAGGAATTAGAATGGATCGTACGAAGGAATTAGAATGGATCGTATGAATGAATTAGAATGGATCATAGGAATGAATTAGAATGGATCGTATGAATGAATTAGAATGGATCGTACGAAGGAATTAGAATGGATCGTACGAATGAATTAGAATGGATCATAATAATGGATCGTACGTATGAATGAATTAGAATTGATCGAATTAGAATGGATCGTACGAAGGAATTAGAATGGATCGTACGAATGTATTAGAGTGGATACATTCGTACGAAGGAATTAGAATGGATCGTACGAATGAATTAGAATGGATACATTCGTGCGAATGAATTAGAATGGATCGTATGAATGAATTAGAATAGATTGTGCGAATGAATTTGAATGAATTGTGCGAATGAATTAGAATGGATCGTACGAATGAATTAGAATGGATACATTCGTGCATTCTAATTCATTCATACGATCCATTCTAATTCATTCGCACGAATGTATCCATTCTAATTCATTCGTACGATCCATTCTAATTCATTCGCACGATCCATTCTAATTCATTCGTATGATCCATTCTAATTCCTTCGTACGATCCATTCTAATTCATTCACACGATCCATTCTAATTCATTCGTACGATCCATTCTAATTCATTCAAAAATGAATTAGATTGGATCGTATTAATGAATTAGAATGGATCGTGCGAATGAATTAGAATGGATCGTGCGAATGAATTAGAATGGATTGTACGAAGGAATTAGAAAGGATCGTACGAAGGAATTAGAATGTATCGTACGAAGGAATTAGAATGGATATATTCGTTCGAATGAATTAGAATGGATTGTACGAATGAATTAGAATAGATTGTGCGAATGAATTAGAAAGGATCGTACGAATGAATTAGAATTGATCGTACGAATGAATTAGAATAGATTGTGCGAATGAATTAGAATGGATCGTACGAATGAATTAGAATGGATCGTACGAATGAATTAGAATGGATCGTATGAATGAATTAGAATGGATCGTATGAATGAATTAGAAAGGATCGTGCGAATGAATTAGAATGGATCGTGCGAATGAATTAGAATGGACCGTATGAATGAATTAGAATGGATCGTGCGAATGAATTAGAATGGATCGTATGAATGAAATAGAATGGATCGTATGAATTAGAATGGATCGTACGAAGGAATTAGAATGTATCCATTCTAATTCATTCGTACGATCCATTCTAATTCCTTCGTACGATCCATTCTAATTCCTTTGTACGATCCATTCTAATTCATTCGCACAATCTATTCTAATTCCTTCGTATGATCCATTCTAATTCATTCGCAAGATCCATTCTAATTCATTCGTACGATCCATTCTATTTCATTCGTACGATCCATTCTAATTCATTCATACGATCCAATCTAATTCATTCATACGATCCATTCTAATTCATTCGTACGATCCATTCTAATTCATTCATACAATCCATTCTAATTCATTCGTATGATCCTTTCTAATTCATTCGCACGATCCATTCTAATTCATTCATACAATCCAATCTAATTCATTCGTACGATCCATTCCTTCGTACGACGAATGAATTAGAATGGATCGTGCGAATGAATTAGAATGGATCATACGAATGAATTAGAATGGATCGTGCGAATAAATTAGAATGGATCGTATAAATGAATTAGAATAGATCGTACGAATGAATAAGAATGGATCGTACGAATGAATTTGAATGGATCGTGCGAATGAATTAGAATGGATCGTATGAATGAATTAGAATGGATAAATTCCTGCGAATGAATTAGAATGGATTGTATGAATGAATTAGATTGGATCGTATAAATGAATTAGAATGGATCGTACCACGATCCATTCTAATTCATTCATACGATCCATTCTAATTTATTCGTACGATCCATTCTAATTCATTCGCACGATCCATTCTAATTCATTCATACGATCCATTCTTATTCATTCGTAGAATCTATTCTAATTCATTCGCACGATCCATTCGAATTCACTCATACGATCCATTCTAATTCATTCATACGATCCATTCTAATTTATTCGCACGATCCATTCTAATTCATTCATACAATCGATCCAATCTAATTCACTGATACGATCCATTCTAATTCATTCGCACGAATGTATCCATTCTAATTCAATCGCACAATCCATTCTAATTCTTTCACACGCACGAATACATTCGTACGATCCATTCTTACTCATTCGTACGATCCATTCTAATTCATTCGCCCGATCCAGTTTAATTCATTCGTACGATCCATTCTAATTCATTAGCACGAATGTATCCATTCTAATTCATTCGTACGATCTATTCTATTTCATTCGTACGATCCATTCTAATTCATACGATCCATTCTATTTCATTCATACGATCCGTTCTAATTCATTCGTACGATCCATTCTAATTCATTCGTACGTGCGAATGAATTAGAATGGATCGTATGAATGAATTAGAATGGATCGTCACGAATGTATCCATTCTATTTCATTCATACAATTCATTCTATTTCATTCGTACGATCCATTCTTACTCATTCGTATGATCCATTCTAATTCATTCGCACGAATGTATCCATTCTAATTCACTCGTACGATCCATTCTAATTCCTTCGTACGATCTATTCTAATTCATTTGTACGATCCATTCTAATTCATTCGCACGAATGTATCCAATCTAATTCATTCATACGATCCATTCTAATTCATTCGCACGATCCATTCTAATTCATTCGCACGAATGAATCCATTCTAATTCATTCGTACACTCCATTCTATTTCATTCATACGATCCATTCTTACTCATTCGTACAATCCATTCTAATTCATTCGCACGAATGTATCCATTCAAATTCATTCGTACGATCCATTCTAATTCATTCGTACGATCCATTCTAATTCATTCACACAATCTATTCTAATTCATTCGTACGTTCCATTCTAATTCATTAGCACGATCCATGCTAATTCATTCGTACGATCCATTCTATTTCATTCATACGATCCATTCTAATTAATTCGTACGATCCATTCTAATTCATTTGCATAATTTATTCTAATTCATTCGTACGATCCATTCTAATTCATTAGCACGATCCATTCTAATTCATTCATACAATCCATTCTAATTCTTTTGCACGAATGTATCCATTCTAATTCATTCGCACGATCCATTCTAATTCCTTTGTACGACCCATTATATTTCATTCGTATGATCCATTCTAATTCCTTTGTACAATCCATTCTAATTCATAAGTACGATCCATTCTAATTCATTCGTACGATCCATTCTAATTCATTCGCACGAATGTATCCATTCTAATTCATTCATACGATCCATTCTAATTCATTCGCACGATCCATTCTAATTCATTCGCATGAATGAATCCATTCTAATTCATTTGTACAGTCCATTCAATTTCATTCGTACGATCAATTCTTACTCATTCGTACGATCCATTCTAATTCATTCGCACGAATGTATCCATTCTAATTCATTCGTACGATCCATTCTAATTCATTCGCACAATCTATTCTAATTCATTCGTACGATCAATTCTAATTCATTAGCACGATCCATTCTAATTCATTCGTATGATCCATTCTATTTCATTCGTACGATCCATTATTACGATCCATTCTTATTCATTCGTACGATCCATTCTAATTCATTCGCATGAATGTATCCATTCTAATTCATTCGTACGATCCATTCTAATTCCTTCGTACGATCAATTCTAATTCCTTCGTACGATCCATTCTAATTCATTCCCATGAATGTATCCGTTCTAATTGATACGTACGATCCATTCTATTTCATTCGTACGATCCATTCTAATGCGATCCATTCTTACTCATTCATACGTACAAATTCATACGTACGATCCATTATTATGAACCATTCTATTTCATTCGTACGATCCATTCTAATTCATTTGCACCAATGGATCCATTCTAATTCGTTTGCACAATCTATTCTAATTCATTCGAATGATCAATTCTAATTCCTTCGTACGATCCATTCTAATTCATTCGTATAATCCATTCTAATTCATACGTACGATCTATTCTAATTCCTTCGTCCGTACGAGCCATTCTAATTCCTTCGTACGATCCATTCTAATTCATTCGCACGAATGTATCTATTCTAATTCATTCGTATGATCAATTCTAATTCATTAGCACGATCCATTCTAATTCATTCGCACGAATGTATCCATTCTAATTCATTCGTACGATCCATTCTAATTTATTCGTACAATCCATTCTATTTCATTCGTACGATCCATTCTTACTCATTCGTATTATCCGTTCTAATTCATTCGCACAATCTATTCTAATTCATACGTACGATCCATTCTAATTCATTCACACGAATGTATCCATTCTAATTCATTCGTACGATCTATTCTAATTCATTTATACGATCCAATCTAATTCATTCATACAATCCATTCTAATTCATTCGTACGATCTATTCTAATTCATTCGTACGATCCATTCTAATTCATTTGCACGAATATATCCATTCTAATTCATTCGTACGATCCATTCTAATTCATTCGTATGATCCATTCTAATTCATTCGCACGATCCATTCTAATTCATTCGCATGATCCATTCTAATTTATTCGCACGATCCATTCTTATTCATTCGTACAATCCATTCTAATTCATTCGTACGATCCATTCTAATTCATTCGCACAATCCATTCTAATTCATTCATACGATCCATTCTAATTCTTTCATACGATCTATTCTAATTCATTCGCACGATCAATTCTAATTCATTCGTACGATCCATTCTAATTCATTCGCACGAATGTATCCATTCTAATTCATTCGTACGATCCATTCTATTTCATTCGTACGATCCATTCTAATTCATTAGCACGATCCATTCTAATTCATTCGTACAATCTATTCTAATTCATTAGCACGTGGATCATACGAATGAAATATAATGGGTCGTACAAAGGAATTAGAATGGATTGTATGAATGAATTAGAATGGATCGTGCGAATGAATTAGAATGAATCTTTATGAATGAAATAGAATAGATCGTATGAATTAGAATGGATCGTACACGTACGAATTAATTAGAATGGATACATTCGTGCGAATGAATTAGAATGGATCGTAGAATGGATCGTATGAATGAATTAGATTGGATCGTATGAATGAATTAGAATGGATCGTATGAATGAATTAGAATAGATTGTACGAAGGAATTAGAATGGATCGTACGAAGGAATTAGAATGGATACATTCGTGCGAATGAATTAGAATGGATCGTACGAATGAGTAAGAATGGATCGTACGAATGAAATAGAGTGGATTGTATGAATGAATTAGAATGGATCGTACGAATGAATTAGAATGGATACGTTCGTGCGTATGAATTAGAATGGATCGTATGAATGAATTAGAATAGATTGTTCGAATGAATTACAACAGATCGTGCGAATGAATTAGAATGGATCGTGCGAATGAAATAGAATGGATACAAATGAATTAGAATGGATCATACGAGTGAATTAGAATGTATCGTATGAGTGAATTCAAATGGATCGTACGAATGAATTAGAATGGATCGTATGAATGAATTAGAATGGATCGTACGAATGAATTAGAATGGATCGTATGAATGAATTAGAATGGATCGTGCGAATGAATTAGAATGGATCGTACGTATGAATGAATTAAAATGGATCATGCGAATGAATTAGAATGGATCGTACGAATGAATTAGAATGGATACATTCGTGCGAATGAATTCGAATGGATTGTACGAATGAATTAGAATGGATCGTACGAATAAAATAGAATGGATCGTACGAATGAATTAGAATGGATCGTGCGAATGAATTAGAATGGATCATACGAATGAATTAGAATAGATTGTACGAATGAATTAGAATGGATCATACGAATGAGTAAGAATGGTTCGTACGAATGAAATAGAATGGATTGTACGAATAAATTAGAATGGATCGTATGAATTAATTAGAATGGATACATTCGTGCGAATGAACTAGAATTAATCGTACGAATGAGTAAGAATGGATCGTACGAATGAAATAGAATGGATTGTACGTATCAATTAGAATGGATACATTCGTGCGAATGAATTAGAATGGATCGTGTGAATAAATTAGAATGGATCGTACTAATGAATTAGAATGGATCGTACGAAGGAATTCGAATGGATCGGATACATTCGTGCGAATGAATTTGAATGGATCGTGCGAATGAATAAGAATGGATCGTACGAATAAATTATAATGGATCGTACGAAGGAATTAGAATGGATAAGATACATTCGTGCGAATGAATTAGAATGGATCGTGCGAATGAATTAGAATGGATCGTACGAATGAATTAGAATGGATCGTACGAAGAAATTAGAATGGATCGGATACATTCGTGCGAATGAATTAGAATGGATCATGCGAATGAATTAGAATGGATCGTACGAATGAATTAGAATGGTTCGTACGAAGGAATTAGAATGGATCGGATACATTCGTGCGAATGAATTAGAATGGATCGGATACATTCGTGCGAATGAATTAGAATGGATCGTGCGAATGAATTAGAATGGATCGTACGAATGAATTAAAATGGATCGTATGAAGGAATTAGAATGGATCGAATACATTCGTGCATATGAATTAGAATGGATCGTGCGAATGAATTAGAATGGATCGTACGAATGAATTAGAATGGCTCGTACGAAGGAATTAGAATGGATCGGATAGATTCGTGCGAATGAATTAGAATGGATCGTGCGAATGAATTAGAATGGATCGTATGAATGAATTAGAATAAATTGTACGAAGGAATTAGAATGGATCGTATACATTCGTGCGAATGAATTAGAATGGATCGTGCGAATGAATTAGAATGGATCGTACGAATGAATTAGAATGGATCGTACGAAGGAATTAGAATGGATCGGATACATTCGTGCGAATGAATTAGAATGGATCGTGCGAATGAATTAGAATGGATTGTACGAATGAATTAGAATGGATCGTATGAATGAATTAGAATGGATCGTATGAATGAATTAGATTAGATACATTCGTGCGAATGAATTAGAATGGATCATACGATTGAGTAAGAATGGATCGTACGAATGAAATAAAATGGATACATTCGTGCGAATGAATTAGAATGGATCATACGAATGAATTAGATTGGATCGTATGAATGAATTAGAATGGATCGTACGATTGAATTAGAATGGATCGTACAAATGAATTAGAATGGATCGTGTGAAAGAATTAGAATGGATTGTATGAATGAAGTAGAATGGATCGTATGAATGAATTAGAATGGATCGTGCGAATGAATTAGAATGGATTGTACGAATGAATTAGAATGGATCGTATGAATGAATTGGAATGGATCGTATGAATGAATTAGATTGGATACCTTCATGCGAATGAATTAGAATGGATCATACGATTGAGTAAGAATGGATCGTACGAATGAAATAGAATGGATACATTCGTGCGAATGAATTAGAATGGATCGTACGAATGAATTAGATTGGATCGTATGAATGAATTAGAATGGATCGTACGAATGAATTAGAATGGATCGTACGAATGAATTAGAATAGATTGTACAAATGAATTAGAATGGATCGTGTGAAAAAATTAGAATGGATTGTATGAATGAATTAGAATGGATCGTATGAATGAATTAGAATGGATCGTGCGAGTAAATTAGAATGGATTGTACGAATGAATTAGAATGGATCGTATGAATGAATTAGAAGAGATCGTATGAATGAATTAGATTGGATACATTCATGCGAATGAATTAGAATGGATCATACGATTGAGTAAGAATGGATCGTACGAATGAAATAGAATGGATACATTCGTGCGAATGAATTAGAATGGATCGTATGAATGAATTAGATTGGATCGTATGAATGAATTAGAATGGATCGTACGAATGAATTAGAATGGATCGTACGAATGAAATAGAATAGATTGTACGAATGAATTAGAATGGATCGTGTGAAAGAATTAGAATGGATTGTATGAATGAATTAGAATGGATCGTATGAATGAATTAGAATGGATCGTGCGAATGAATTAGAATGGATCGTACGAATGAATTAGAATGGATCGTACGAATGAATTAGAATGAATCGTATGAATGAATTAGATTGGATACATTCGTGCGAATGAATTAGAATGGATCATATGATTGAGTAAGAATGGATCGTACGAATGAAATAGAATGGATACATTCGTGCGAATGAATTAGAGTGGATCGTACGAATGAATTAGATTGGATCGTATGAATGAGTTAGAATAGATCGTACGAATGAATTAGAATGGATCATACGAATGAATTAGAATAGATTGTACGAATGAATTAGAATGGATCGTGTGAAAGAATTATAATGGATTGTATGAATGAATTAGAATGGATCGTATGAAAGAATTAGAATGGATCGTGCGAATGAATTAGAATGGATTGTACGAATGAATTAGAATGGATCGTATGAATGAATTAGATTGGATACATTCGTGCGAATGAATTAGAATGGATCATGCGATTGAGTAACAATGGATCGTACGAATGAAATAGAATGGATACATTCGTGCGAATGAATTAGAATGGATCGTACGAATGAATTAGATTGGATCGTATGAATGAATAAGAATGGATCGTACGAATGAATTAGAATGGATCGTACGAATGATATAGAATAGATTGTACGAATGAATTAGAATGGACCGTACGAAAGAATTAGAATGAATTGTATAAATGAATTAGAATGGATCAAATGAATGAATTAGAATGGATCGTGCGAATGAATTAGAATGGATTGTATGAATGAATTAGAATGGATCGTATGAATGAATTAGAATGGATCGTATGAATGAATTAGATTGGATACATTCGTGCGAATGAATTAGAATGGATCATACGATTGAGTAAGAATGGATCGTATGAATGAAATAGAATGGATATATTCGTGCGAATGAATTAGAATGGATCGTACGAATGAATTAGATTGGATCGTATGAATGAATTAGAATGGATCGTACAAATGAATTAGAATGGATCGTACGAATGAATTAGAATAGATTGTACGAATGAATTAGAATGGATCGTGTAAAAGAATTAGAATGGATTGTATGAATGAATTAGAATGGATCGTATGAATGAATTAGAATGGATCGTGCGAATGAATTAGAATGGATTATACGAATGAATTAGAATGGGTCGTATGGATGAATTAGAATGGATCGTATGAATGAATTAGATTGGATACATTCGTGCGAATGAATTAGAATGGATCATACACGTGCGAATGAATTAGAATGGATCGCACGAAGGAATTAGAATGGATCGTACGAATGAATTAGAAGGGATCGTACGAATGAAATAGAATGGATCGTACGAATGAATTACAATGGATCGTACGAATGAATTAGAATGGATACATTCGTGCGAATGAATCAGAATGAATCATACGAATGAATTAGAATGGATCGTATTAATGAATTAGAATGTCTAATTCATTCGTACGATCCATTCTATTTCATTCATATGATCCATTCTAATTCATTCGCACAATCTATTCTAATTCATTCGTACGATCCATTCTAATTCATTAGCACGATCCATTCTAATTTCATTCATACGATCCATTCTAATTCATTCATATGATCTATTCTAATTCATTCGTACGATCCATTCTAATTTCATTCATACGATCCATTCTAATTCATTCGTACGATTCATTCGTACAATCCATTATATTTCATTCGTACGATCCATTCTAATTCATTCGTACGATCCATTCTAATTCCTTCGTACAATCCATTCTAATTCATTCACACGATCCATTCTAATTCATTCGTACGATCCATTCTAATTCATTCGCACGAATGTATCCATTCCAATTCATTCGTACGATCCATTCTAATTCCTTCGTACGATCCATTCTAATTCATTAGTACGATCCATTCTAATTCATTCATACGATCCATTCTAATTCATTCATACAATCCATTCTAATTCTTTCACACGATCCATTCTAATTCATTCGTACGATCCATTCTAATTCATTCGTTCCATCCATTCTATTTCATTCATACGATCCATTCTTACTCATTCATACGATCCATTCTAATTCATTCATACAATCCATTCTAATTCTTTCACACGATCCATTATAATTCATTCGTACGATCCATTCTAATTCATTCGTACAATCCATTCTATTTCATTCGTGCGATCCATTCTTACTCATTCGTATGATCCAATCTAATTCATTCGCATGAATGTATCCATTTGTACAATCCATTCTAATTCATTCGCATGATCCAATCTAATTCATTCGTATAATCCATTCAAATTCCTTCGTACGAATGAATTAGAATGGATTGTATGAATGAATTAGAATAGATCATACGAATGAATTAGAATGGATCGTACGAAGGAATTATAATGGATACATTCGTACGATCCATTCTAATTTATTAAAATTCATACATACGATCCATTCTAATTCATTTATACGATCCATTCTAATTCATTCGCACAATCTATTCTAATTCATTTACTCATTCGTACGATCCATTCTAATTGATCTATTCTAATTCATTCATACAATCCATTCTAATTCTTTTGCACAATCTATTCTAATTCATTCGTACGATCCAATCTTACTCAATCGTATGATCCATTCTAATTCATTCGTACGAATATATGCATTCTAATTAATTCATACGATCCATTCTAATTCGTTCGCACGATCCATTCTAATTCATTAATACGATCCAATCTAATTCATTCATTCGATCCATTCTAATTCATTCGCACGAATGTATCCATTCTAATTCATTCGTACATGTATGAATGAATTAGAATGGATCGTGCGAATGAATTAGAATGGATCGTACGAATGAATTAGAATGGATCATACGAATGAATTAGAATGGATCGTACGAATGAATTCGAATGGATCGTACGAATGAATTAGAATGGATACATTCGTGCGAATGAATTAGAATGGATCGTGCGAATGAATTAGAATGGATCGTACGAATGAATTAGCATGGATCAAGCTAATGAATTAGAATGGAACGTACGAATGAATTAGAATGGATCGTGCGAATGAATTTGAATGGATCGTACAAAGGAAATAGAATCGATCGTACGAATGAATTAGAATGGATCGTACGAATGAATTAGAATAGATTGTATTAATGAATTAGAATGGATACATTCGTGCGACTAAATTAGAATGGATCATACGAATGAGTAAGAATGGATCGTACGAATGAAATAGAATGGATTGTACGAATGAATTAGAATAGATCGAACGAATGAATTAGAATGGATCGTACAAATGAATTAGAATGGATCGTACGAATGAATTAGAATAGATTGTGCGAGTGAATTAGAATGGATCGTACGAATGAATTAGAATGGATCGTACGAATGAATTAGAATGGATCATACGAATGAGTAAGAATGGATCGTACGAATCTAATAGAATGGATTGTACGAATGAATTAGAATGGATCGTACGAATGAATTAGAATAGATTGTATGAATGAATTAGAATGGATACATTCGTGCGAATGAATTAGAATGGATCGTACGAATGAAATAGAATAGATCGTATGAATGAATTAGAATGGATCGTACGAATGAATTAGAATAGATCGTACGAAGGAATTAGAATGGATCATACGAAGGAATTAGAATAGATCGGACGAATGAATTAGAATGGATACATTCGTGCGAAAGAATTAGAATAGATCGTATGAATGAATTAGAATGGATCGTACGAATGAATTAGAATTGATCGTACGAATGAATTTGAATGGATCGTACGAATGAATTAGAATGGATACATTCGTGCGAATGAATTAGAATGGATCATACGAATGAGTAAGAATGGATCGTACGAATGAAATAGAATGGATTGTACGAATGAATTAGAATGGATCGTACGAATGAATTAGAATAGATTGTATGAATGAATTAGAATGGATACATTCGTGCGAATGAATTAGAATGGACCGTACGAATGAATTAGAATAGATCGTACGAATGAATTAGAATAGATCGTATGAATGAATTAGAATAGATCGTACGAAGGAATTAGAATGGATCGTACGAAGGAATTAGAACGGATCGTACGAATGAATTAGAATGGATACATTCGTGCGAAAGAATTAGAATAGATCGTATGAATGAATTAGAATAGATCGTACTAATGAATTAGAATAGATTGTACGAATGAATTAGAATGGATCGTACGAATGAATTAGAATGGATACATTCGTGCGAATGAATTAGACTGGATCGTATGAATGAATTAGAATGGATCGTATGAATGAATTAGAATGTATCGTACGAATGAATTAGAATAGATACATTCGTGCGAATAAATTAGAATAGATCATATGAATGAGTAAGAATGGATCGTACGAATGAAATAGAATGGATCTTACGAAGGAATTATAATGGATCATACGAATGAGTAAGAATGGATCGTACGAATGAAATAGAATGGATTGTACGAATGAATTAGAATGGATCGTACGAATGAATTAGAATGGATACATTCGTGCGAATGAATTAGAATGGATCATACAAATGAGTAAGAATGGATCGTAAGAATGAAATAGAATGGATTGCACGAATGAATTAGAATGGATCGTACGAACGAATTAGAATGGATACATTCGTGCGAATGAATTAGAATGGATCATACGAATGAGTAAGAATAGATCGTACGAATGAAATAGAATGGATTGTACGAATGAATTAGAATGAATTAGAATGAATTAGATTATGATCCATTCTATTTCATTCGTACGATCCATTCTAATTCATTCGTACAATCCATTCTATTTCATTCGTACGACGCATGATCCATTCTAATTCATTCGTATGATCCATTCTAATTCATTCGCACGATTGTATCCATTCTAATTCATTCGTACGATCCATTCTAATTCATTCGTACAATCCATTCTAATTCATTTGTACGATCCATTCTAATTCGTTCATACAATCCATTCTAATTCATTCATACAATCAATTCTAATTCTTTCACACGATCCATTCTATTTCATTCGTACAATCCATTCTAATTCATTCGTACAATCCATTCTATTTCATTCGTACGACGCACGATCCATTATAATTCATTCGTATGATCCATTCTAATTCATTCGCATGAATGTATCCATTCTAATTCATTCGTAAGATCCATTCTAATTCATTCGTACAATCCATTCTAATTCATTCATACGATCCATTCTAATTCATTCATACGATCCATTCTAATTCATTAATACGATCCATTCTAATTCTTTCACATGATCCATTCTAATTCATTCGTACGATCCATTCTAATTGATACATACAATCCATTCTATTTCATTCGTACGATCCATTCTTACTCATTCGTACGATCCATTCTAATTCATTAGCATGAATGTATCTATTCTAATTCATTCGTACGATCCATTCTAATTCATTCATACGATCCATTCTAATCCATTCATACAATCCATTCTAATTCTTTCACACGATCCATTCTAATTCATTCATACGATCCATTCTAATTCATTCGTACGATCCGTTCTAATTCATTCGTACAATCCATTCTATTTCATTCGTACGATCCATTCTTACTCATTCGTATGATCCATTCTAATTCATTCACACGAATGTATCCATTCTAATTCATTCGTCCGATCCATTCTAATTCATTCGTACGATCCATTCTAATTCATTCAAACGATCCATTCTAATTCATTCATATGATCCATTCTAATTCATTCACACGAATGTATCCATTCTAATTCATTCGTACGATCCATTCTAATTCATTCGTACGATCTATTCTAATTCATTAGCACGATCCATTCTAATTCATTCGTACAATCCATTCTATTTCATTCGTACTATCCATTTTTACTCATTCGTATGATCCATTCTAATTCTTTCGCACGAATGTATCCATTCTAATTCATTCGTACGATCCATTCTAATTCATTCGCACGATCAATTCTAATTCATTCGTACGATCCATTCTAATTCATTCATACAATCCATTCTTACTCATTCGTATGATCCATTCTAATTTATTTGCACGAATATATCTATTCTAATTCAATGGATCGTATGAATGAATTAGAATGGATACGTACGAATGAATTAGAATGGATCTTATGAATGAATTAGAATAGATCGTACGAAGAAATTAGAATGGATCGTACGAATGAATTAGAATTGATCGTACGAATGAATTAGAATAGATTGTGCGAATGAATTAGAATGGTGCGAATGAATTAGAATGGATCGTGCGAATGAATTAGAATGGATAGTACGAATGAATTAGAATGGATCACGTACAATCCATTCTATTTCATTCGTACGATCCATTCTTACTCATTAGAACTATCCATTCTAATTCATTCGTACAATCCATTCTAATTAATTTGCACGATACATTCGAATTCACTCATATGATCCATTCTAATTCATTCGTATGATCCATTCTAATTCATTTGTATCCATTCTATTTCATTCGCACGATCCATTCGAATTCAATCGCACGATCCATTCTAATTCATACATACGATCCATTCCAATTCATTCGTATGATCCATTCTAATTCATTTGCACGAATATATCCATTCTAATTCAATGGATCGTATGAATGAATTAGAATGGATACATAGGAATGAATTAGAATGGATCGTACGAATGAATTAGATTGGATCGTATGAATGAATTAGAATGGATCGTGCGTCATGCGAATGAATTAGAATGGATCGTAGTAATGAATTAGAATGGATCGTGCGAATGAATTAGAATGGATCATACGAATGAGTAAGAATGGATCGTACGAATGAATTAGAATGGATCATATGAATGAATTAGAATTCATCGTGCGAATGAATTAGAATGGATACGTTAATGCGAATGAATTAGAATGGATCGTACGAATGAATTAGATTGGATACATTCGTGCGAATGAATTAGAATGGATCATACGAATGAGTAAGATTGGATCGTACGAATGTATTCGTGCAAATGAATTAGAATGGATCGTATGTACGAATGAATTAGAATGGATCGTACGAATGAGTAAGAATGGATCATACGAATGAAATAGAATGGATTGTACGAATGAATTAGAATGGATCGTACGAATGAATTAGAATGAATGTATCCATTCTAATTCATTTGTACGATCCATTCTAATTCATTCATATGATCCATTCTAATTCATTCATACGATCCATTCTAATTCATTCATACAATTCATTCTAATTCTTTCACACGATCCATTCTAGTTCATTCGTACGATCCATTCTAATTCATTTGTATGATCTATTCTAATTCATTCGTACGATCCATTCTAATTCATTCGCACGAATGTATCCATTCTAATTCATTCGTACGATCCATTCTAATTCCTTCGTATGATCCATTCTAATTCCTTCGTACGATCCATTATAATTCATTCGTACGATCCATTCTATTTCATTCGCACGATCCATTCTAATTCATTCGCTCGATCCATTCTAATTCATTCGCACGATCCATTCTAATTCATTCGTACGATCCATTCTAATTCATTCGTATAATCCATTCTATTTCATTCATACGATCCATTCTTGCTCATTCGTCCGATCCATTCTAATTCATTCGCACGAATGTATCCATTCTAATTCATTCGTACGATCCATTCTAATTCATTCGTACGATCCATTCTAATTTATTCGTACAATCCATTCTAATTCATTCGTACGACGCACGATCCATTCTAATTCATTCATACGATCCAATCTAATTCATTCATACGATCCATTTTAATTCATTCGTACGATCCATTCTAATTCATTCGCACGATCCATTCTAATTCATTCATACGATCCATTCTAATTCATTCGCACGATCAATTCTAATTCATTCATACAATCCATTCTAATTCCTTCACATGATCCATTCTAATTCATTCGTACGATCCATTCTAATTCATTCGTACAATCCATTCTATTTCATTCGTACGATCCATTATTACTCATTCGTACGATCTATTCTAATTCATTCGTACGATCCATTATAATTCATTCGTACGATCTATTCTAATTCATTCGTACTATCCATTCTAATTCATTCGAACGATCCATTCTAATTCATTCGCATGAATGTATCCATTCTATTTCATTCGTACGATCCAGATCCACTCTAATTCATTCCTACGATCCATTCTAATTCATTCGTACAATCCATTCTATTTCGTTCGTACGATCCATTCTTACTCATTCGAACGATCCATTTTAATTCATTCGTGCGAAGGAATTAGAATGGATCGTACGAAGGAATTAGAATGGATACATTCGTGCGAATGAATTAGAATGGAGCGTACGAATGAATTAGAATTGATCGTATGAATGAATTAGAGTGGACCGTGTGAAAGAATTAGAATGGATTGTATGAATGAATTAGAATGGATCGTATGAATGAATTAGAATGGATCGTGCGAATGAATTCGAATGGATCGTGCGAATGAAATAGAATGGATACAAATGAATTAGAATGGATTATACGAATGAATTAGAATGGATCGTATGAGTGAATTCGAATGGATCGTGCGAATGAATTAGAATGGATCGTACGAATGAATTTGAATGGATACATTCGTGCTAATGAATTAGAATGGATCATGCGAATGAATTAGAATGGATCGTACGAATGAATTAGAATGGATACGAATGAATTAGAATGGATACATTCGTGCGAATGAATTAGAATGGATCATACGAATAAGTAAGAAAGGATCGTACGAATGAATTAGAATGGATTGTATGAATGAATTAGAATTGTTCGTGCGAATGAATTAGAATGGATTGTGCGAATGAATTACAATGAATCGTACGAATGAATTAGAATGGATAAATTCATACGAATGAATTAGAATGGATCATACGAATGAGTAAGAATGGATCGTTCGAATGTATTCGTGCAAATGAATTAGAATGGATCGTATGTACGAATGAATTAGAATGGATCGTATGAATGAGTAAGAATGGATCGTACGAATGAAATAGAATGGATTGTACGAATGAATTAGAATGGATACATTCATGCGAAAGAATTAGAATAGATCGTAAGAATGAATTAGAATGGATCGTATGAATAAATTAGAATGGGTCATACGAATGAGTAAGAATGGATCGTATGAATGAATTAGAATGGATCGTATGAATGAATTAGAATGAATTAGAATGGATCGTTCGAATGAATTAGAATGGATACATTCGTGCAAATGAATTAGAATAGATCGTACGAATGAATTAGAATGGATCGTACGAATGAGTAAGAATGGATCATACGAATGAAATAGAATGGATTGTACGAATGAATTAGAATGGATCGTACGAATGAATTAGAATAGATTGTATGAATGAATTAGATTGGATACATTCGTGCGAATGAATTAGAATGGATCGTACGAATGAATTAGAATGGATCGTACGAAGGAATTAGAATGGATACATTCGTGCGAATGAATTAGAATGGAGCGTACGAATGAATTAGAATTGATCGTATAAATGAATTAGAGTGGATCGTGTGAAAGAATTAGAATGGATTGTATGAATGAATTAGAATGGATCGTATGAATGAATTAGAATGGATCGTGCGAATGAATTCGAATGGATCGTGCGAATGAAATAGAATGGATACAAATGAATTAGAATGGATTATACGAATGAATTAGAATGGATCGTATGAGTGAATTCGAATGGATCGTGCGAATGAATTAGAATGGATCGTACGAATGAATTTGAATGGATACATTCGTGCTAATGAATTAGAATGGATCATGCGAATGAATTAGAATGGATCGTACGAATGAATTAGAATGGATACGAATGAATTAGAATGGATACATTCGTGCGAATGAATTAGAATGGATCATACGAATAAGTAAGAAAGGATCATACGAATGAATTAGAATGGATTGTATGAATGAATTAGAATTATTCGTGCGAATGAATTAGAATGGATTGTGCGAATGAATTACAATAAATCGTACGAATGAATTAGAATGGATAAATTCATACGAATGAATTAGAATGGATCATACGAATGAGTAAGAATGGATCGTTCGAATGTATTCGTGCAAATGAATTAGAATGGATCGTATGTACGAATGAATTAGAATGGATCGTATGAATGAGTAAGAATGGATCGTACGAATGAAATAGAATGGATTGTACGAATGAATTAGAATGGATACATTCATGCGAAAGAATTAGAATAGATCGTAAGAATGAATTAGAATGGATCGTATGAATAAATTAGAATGGGTCATACGAATGAGTAAGAATGGATCGTATGAATGAATTAGAATGGATCGTATGAATGAATTAGAATGAATTAGAATGGATCGTTCGAATGAATTAGAATGGATACATTCGTGCAAATGAATTAGAATAGATCGTACGAATGAATTAGAATGGATCGTACGAATGAGTAAGAATGGATCATACGAATGAAATAGAATGGATTGTACGAATGAATTAGAATGGATCGTACGAATGAATTAGAATGGATCGTGTGAAAGAATTAGAATGGATTGTATGAATGAATTAGAATGGATCGTATGAATGAATTAGAATGGATCGTACAAATGAACTAGAATGGATCGTACGAATGAATTAGAATGGATACATTCGTGCGAATGAATTAGAATGGATCATACGAATGAGTAAGAATGGATCGTACGAATGAAATAGAATGGATTGTACGAATGAATTAGAATGGATCGTACGAATGAAATAGAATGGATCGTAATCTAATTCATTCATACGATCCATTCTAATGCGAATGAATTAGAATGGATCGTATGAATGAATTAGATTACGATCCATTCTATTTCATTCGTACAATCCATTCTAATTCATTCGTAGAATCCATTCTATTTCATTCGTACGACGCACGATCCATTCTAATTCATTCGTATGATCCATTCTAATTCATTCGTACGATCCATTCTAATTCATTCGTACAATCCATTCTAATTCATTCGTACGATCCATTCTAATTCATTCATACAATCCATTCTAATTCATTCATACCATCCATTCTAATTCTTTCGTACAATCCATTCTATTTCATTCGTACGATCCATTCTAATTCATTCATACCATCCATTCTAATTCATTCGTACAATCCGTTCTATTTCATTCGTACGATCCATTCTTACTCACTCGTACGATCCATTCTAATTCATTCGCATGAATGTATCCATTCTAATTCATTCGTACGATCCATTCTATTTCATTCGTATAATCCATTCTATTTCATTCGTACGATCCATTCTTACTCTTTCGTACGATCCATTCTAATTCATTTTTACAATCTATTCTAATTCATTTGCACGAATGTATCCATTCTAATTCGTAAGAATGATTCGTACGATCCATTCTAATTGATTCGCACGATCCATTCTTATTCATTCTTACTCTTTAGCACGATCCATTCTAATTCATTCGTACAATCCATTCTAATTTATTTGTACGATCCATTCGAATTCACTCATACGATTCATTCTAATTCCTTTGTATGATCCATTCTAATTCATTTGTATCCATTCTATTTCATTCGCACGATCCATTCGAATTCATTCGCACGATCCATTCTAATTCATTCATACGATCCATTCTAATTCATTCATACAATCCATTCTTACTCATTCGTATGATCCATTCTAATTCATTTGCACGAATATATCCATTCTAATTCATTCATACGATCCATTCTAATTCATTCATACGATCCATTCTAATTCATTCGCACAATCTATTCTAATTCATTCGTACGATCCATTCTAATTCATTAGCACGATCCATTCTAATTCATTTATACAATCCATTCTAATTCTTTCACACGATCCATTCTAATTTATTCGTACAATCTATTATAATCATTCAAATGGATCATTGTATGAATGAGTAAGAATTAGAATGGATTGTATGAATGAATTAGAATGAATTAGAGTGGATCGTACGAATGAAATAGATCGTATGAATGAATTAGATTGGATCGTGGATACATTCGTGCGAATGAATTAGAATAGATCGTACGAATGAATTAGAATGGATCGTACGAATGAAATACAATGGATTAGTGTGAGGGTTGAGGATGGTAACAGATGAAAATGGCAATTTGGGCGAAGGTGTTAGGGTCTCGTGCTTTTATGGGGATTCTTCTTCTCTTGCGGAGCTGATTCGAGATTCCCAGATCTCTGGGGCCTTGAACCCTAGGGCGAAGACTTCTCAGCACTATAATGCTCCAATAAATGATGATTCTAGACCTTCGATCGATGAAATTCCTCAGGATCTTCCTACGAATGTTTCAAAGAATTTCTCAGTTCTGCATAACACAAAGCCATCATCTTATTCCCCATTACCAAAAACATGCAAAATCACTTTTTCAAAGAGACCCTACCTCCTCCTCTCTGCTATTCTCGCAGCCTTTGATTCTTGATGGAGATCGGTTAGGAGCAGATATATCCCAAGAGGATATAGATGAAGTGCAAAATCATTGGCAATTCAGCATCTTGGGTCATCTTATGGGGAAAAAACCATTTTACAAAGCTTTGAGATCATCTCTTCTTCGAGCATGGCGTTGCAAAGGAATTTTCTCTATGTCATCCTTGGAAAATGGCATGCTGATTTTTAAATTCTCTGATGAAGATGATTTCAAAAGAGTCCTACAATCTGGCCCATGGAATTTTGAAGGTCAACCTTTGTTTCTATGGGAATGGAAGCCTGGTGATGATCTTGCTTGGAAAGTGTTTGATAAATTTCCTATATGGATTCGGCTACCAAATCTCCCCTTGGAATTCTATGCTTGGAATAGCTTTTGCAAAATTGGCAGTGTGTTGGGTACACCCCTAAGAATAGATGAACCAACAATGAAGGAAATCAGGCCAAGCTTTGCAAGACCGTGTGTAGAAATTTCCTCTTCTTCTAAGTTGGTGGACACTATTCCTATCTTTATCAAAGGTGTTTTTGCTTTTGATCAACCAGTTGTTTATGAATGGAAACCTCCTATTTGTGCACATTGTTCTTCTTTTGGACATGCAGCTTTTGATTGTCCCTCCAATATTAGCAAGCCTAAAGTCTGCAGAAGCAAATGGATTCCCAAAATCAGTAAACAATCTCAGCCTTTGCATCTATCTAACCCTTTTGGTGCTTTAACTGAAGAATCTGAGCCTAAATCTACAAATCCTGCTGATATGGTGAAATTGAATTCAGCTAGTCATGCTCAAGAGGGTGATAAATATATAAATACAAACCTTGCAGAGGTTTCATATCCCACACCAATCCTTGGCACTCTTAAATCAGGAGAAAAAGTTGTACCAAATTCTATGAAAGCACCTGAGTTCAATGTTCAGTTTGATGCTAGACAGAATACTATGACAGGGGAAATCCCAAATGATATAGAGGTGGATGTAATATTAGCGCCTGGCTTAATTGTTTCTCCAAGTAAAGGAGCTTCTACTACTACTACAGATTTTCCTTCCACATCTTCTTTTGAATTACAAGACTCTTCTAGTCAAGTCAGTACAGAATTATCTCATTCAAATACAAATGCATTACTCAAGCCAATTCGCAAAGGTAAAGGCTCACCTTATCCCTATAAAGAACTCTCAGATTTACATAAGGGGGATGATGAGGATGATTTAGTAAGATCTTTGAAATCTAAAGCTAGCACAGAATACTTGATGGCTATTAAGACAACACATATTGAAGCTCCTCGAACAGAAGCACAAGCTTACAAAATGGAATGTAGAGGTGTCATTCTTGATACTATTCAGCATAAAGGGCATCCAACAGTTTTAGAATCTGATCCTTATGATGAGATGAGTGCACCCTTAGTCACTAATGATATTAGTGCTGATGGAAGGTCATCCCCCTCTTACTTGGGCACAATTAATGCCCGAAAAATTTCTCCCCAATGAATCTGGGTGTTTGGAATGTTCGAGGCCTGAATAGTGCTAATAGATGCAAGGATGTATGCAAGCTTATATCTAAATACAATATTGGATTGATTGGCTTGGTAGAAATTAAAGTGAAAGAGAAGAATATCTATAGGATTCATCACAACATCATGCCCCAGTGGAGTATTTTTACAAATCACCAATTTCATGCTGCAGGTAGAATTATGCTCATTTGGGACCATATGAATTTTGAGGTCCAATTAGTCCTAATGACAGATCAAATCATCCACTGCTCTGTTAAATATATTCCAAGTAATAAAGTGTTCCTATTCTCTGTCATTTATGGTCATAATCTAGCCTCAGATAGAACAAGTTTATGGTCTACATTAAATGTTATTTGCCCAAATATTTCTGGACCTTGGTTAGTAGCTAGAGACTTTAATGTGATCAATGCTGCTAGTGACAAAGCAGGAGGAAATGCAGTCCCAACCAGCATTTTGAGAGAATTTAATACTGTTCTAGAGAATTGCAATCTTGAAGATATGGAGCATCATGGAGCGCACTTTACTTGGAACAATAAAGCAGTAACCACTCGTATCGCAGCAAAATTGGATCGTGTCCTTATTAATCATCATTGGTTATTTGGTTTCCCAAATTGTTTCACAAATTTCCTCACACAAGGTACATCAGATCATTCTCCAATGGTTATTCTCATGAATCGTTCTTGGTCTTTTGGCTCCCCTCCATTCAGGTATCTGCAGATTTGGGAAACACATGAGGAGTACCTCTCTATAGTCTATAACTCATGGAACCAGTCAGCTCCTGGTGATCCTTTTAAGAGATTGTGCTGTAAGCTGAAGAGACTCAAGATTCTGTTTAAAGTTTGGAATAAAGAGAGTTTTGGCCATACTAAACTCAGATGTGATAATGCTGAACGTGCTTTAGAGAAGATCCAAGAGAAGATAAATCTTGACCCGTTAGACCTCAAAGTAGCTGAAGATGAGAAAAAAGCTCTAGTTCATCTTAGATATGAACGAAATATTCATACAGAATTGCTTAGGCTTAAGTCTAAAGTGCAATGGTTATCTAAAGGTGACACGAACTCCAAATTCTATCATGCCGCTATCAGAGGAAGAAGGTCCAAAACCAAAATTCTTTCTATTCTATCTTCTACTGGGGACATGTTGGATGAACCTGAAAACATCAAAGCTGAAGGTGTTCAATATTTTACAAACCTCTTTAGACAGATCAGCACCAAAGATTTAAATTGCAGGGTTCTAGCACAGCTCAATCAAGAACAAAGTGAAGAGATTAGTCAATCTTTCTCTGAAGACGAGATATATTCTGCTATCCACAGCTCCCCCCCTGATAAAGCCCCAGGTCCAGATGGATATATTGCTTCCTTCTTTATAAAGAACTGGATGGTCATCAAAAATGACTTCATAGATATGATACACTATTTCTGTATACATCCTGAGAAGATATCTTCCCTTAATCATTCTTTCATAGCTCTTATACCAAAAGAGGATCGAATTACAAGCTTTGCGAATTGCCGGCCTATCTCGCTCTGCAATTTTTCCTATAAAATTATCACTTCTATTCTTGCAAGCAGAATGAAGACAGTCCTTCCGCAGTTGATATCTGAAAATCAACTAGCTTTCCTTAGTGGCAGACATATACAAGATGCAGTAATGATTGCCCATGAGCTTCTAAATAAATTCCATCTTTCGATAGGAACTCCCAGAATGTGTCTTAAAGTTGATCTACGTAAAGCTTTTGATTCTGTCAGCCATTCCTTCATACTTCAAACTTTGAAGGCTATGAATTTTCCAGCAAAATGGATACAATGGATTAATTGTTGTATCTCTACGGTCAAATTCTCATTGCTTATAAATGGAGCCGCAGTTGGATATTTTCAGACTTATAGAGGAATCAGACAAGGAGACCCCATCTCCCCTTATTTGTTCACTATTGTTATGAATACTCTTTCCTGTTTGATTCAAGAGGCAGTTGAAACCAAGAGAATCTCTATCCCAAAGGTGGGCAGTTTTCCTATCTCACACTTAGCCTATGCAGATGATTTACACATTTTTTGCAAAGCTGATATACATTCTGCATCAGAGCTTGCTCAAGTTTTTTGAGAGTTCAATCAACAGTCGAGATTGGAAATTAACCATGACA
Source organism: Chamaelirium japonicum (assembly GCA_947650365.1). Lineage (NCBI taxonomy): Eukaryota > Viridiplantae > Streptophyta > Magnoliopsida > Liliales > Melanthiaceae > Chamaelirium > Chamaelirium japonicum. The sequence continues at coordinate 4,033,082 of OX393550.1, read as the reverse complement.
AGTCAATGATTTTTTTTAATCAAAGTGTGGAAGACAAGCAGATCTTGAGTAATATTCTGGGTTTTGGTGAAGCTAAACTCCCAGTTAAATACCTTGGACGTCCTCTTAATTCCAAAGGATTAAAACATGCTGATTGCCAAGTTCTTTTAGACAGAATCAGGGCTAGGATTGGATCTTGGAACATGCAACTTCTGTCCCTAGCAGGACGGGTAGAATTGATTAAATCAGTGCTAAACTCATTACACATCTATTGGTCTGGAGTTTTTCTCTTTCCTTAATCTGTGATATCAGAAATTGAAAGAATGAATAGTAGGTTCCTATGGGGTGGCCCAACTCTTGCTAAAAAGATGGTTCTCATTGCTTGGAAAAAACTATGCTTACCCAAAGATGAAGGAGGCCTTGGCTTCAGAACTTTTGAGGATTGGAATATTGCAGCATTATCAAAGCATTTGTGGAGAATTTGCTCAAAAGAGAACTCTCTATGGGTTCGTTGGATCACAGCAAAATACCTTAAGAAACAAGGTATATGGGACTGTAAAACTAGTTCTACTGCATCAAATATTTGGAGAGGAATACTCAGTATTAGGTAGCACATTAAACCTCTGATTCAAAAGGTGGTAGGTGATGGTCATAACACTTCTTTTTGGCTTGACAATTGGCACCCAAATGGCAGACTAATTGATCTTTTCGACAAAAGGGCAATATATGACATGGGCTTAGGAGAAGATGTTATGGTGAGTAATTTTCTACAGGAAGGCGTTTGGTCATTCCCATATCCTTCTTCAGCAGATCTATTCTCTGTTTTTGAGATGGTTAGTGAGCACAATGTCTTATACCCTGAAGTTCCTGACCTCATAGTTTGGAGACCTTCCTCTAGTGGATCATTTACCTTAAAATCAGCTTGGGATGCAATTCGTGTGAAAGGATCCCCCTTTGCTGAATCTAATTGGATCTGGCACAAGGAAAGAATAGAAAAGCATGCCTTCTGCCTTTGGAGAGCAACTCTAAGCAAGCTTCTTACTTGTGATAAACTTCATAGAAGAGGTATGCAAATTCCATCCCTATGCTCCCTTTGTTGGTCTGACAGTGAAAGCCATGATCACTTATTTTTCAAATGCTCATATTCTGGATGGATTTGGAGATCGGTGCTAGCTAGGATGGGTATTAAGGCCACAACACTTGGTAATCTTTGTGCTGAGATTAGCAGGCTTAAATCCAAATTTCATGGCATAGGCATGATTGCTTCTATTGCCCGCATAGCAACAGCCTGTGCTGTCTATCTTATTTTGGAGGAAAGAAATAAAAGGATTTTCGAAAGAACTTCTAGGCACAAACGTTTACTCTTGGCTCTTATTACAAAATCAATTATTCTCAGATTATCAGACTCTCACACTTGTGATATAGACTCTCTTGAAAATCGAATATGTGCTGCAAAGTGGGGTTGTGATCTCACTCCTTTTCAAGCGAATCATCAAACCATCTCTTGGCAGAAACCCTCAAAAGAATGGATCAAGCTGAATACTGATGGAGCTATGGAGTCTACTAATGCCTCAATTGGAGGTGTCCTCAGAGATAATGAAGGTTTAGCTATACTTGGATATTATGGCTCTTCTAAATACAATAGCATATTGAGTGCAGAGATGGAAGCAATCGAACAAGGCCTTTCTATTGCTGCTGAAATAGGTATTTCTAAGCTTTGGATAGAATCTGACTCACTTATTGCTGTAACCTGCATTCAAAATACTTGCACTATTCCTTGGACTAACTATCAACAAGTCCAAAAGATCAGACATCAAATGGATCAGTTTGATCAAGTTAAAATATCCCATATATGGAGAGAAGGGAATCAGGTAGCTGACATCTTGTCTAAAATGGGACTCCATTCTACTCCTCTGATCAAAATCTATCCAAGTGAATTTCGAGAAAATCTTCGTATTGCAATTGCAGCTGATCAAGAGGGCAGAATTTATGACAGACTTAAGAACATGGGAAGCTAGAATTCTGACCAAGGTGACATGTGATGCTTCTATCAGATATTGATGTGTCTGCCCTTTAGCATAAGGTCTAGTCTTTGGTGATGGCAACAACACTGCTACTGGTAAAGTCTTTGCTCTGTCTACTTCAGAGAACCTTAGATCTGAGAGATCTTTACTATTTTTGTTTTGTTTTCCTATTCTCTCTCTGATGCCTTGTTTTATAAAAGGCCAGAGGTGTAAGGTACTTTTTTGTACTTCTTTTTCTGCTTCATGGGCGGGGTCCCTAATAAAATCCCATGACTTTGACTAAAAAAAAAATAAAAAATACAATGGATTGTACGAATGAATTAGAATGGATCGTACGAATGAATTAGAATGGATCGTGTGAAAGAATTAGAATGGATTGTATGAATGAATTAGAATCGATCGTATGAATGAATTAGATTGGATACATTCGTGTGAATGAGTTAGAATGGATCGTGCGAATGAAATTGAATGGATCGTACGAATGAGTAAGAATAGATCGTACGATTGAAATAGAGTGGATCGTATGAATGAATTAGAATGGATACATTCGTGCGGATGAATTAGAATGGATCGTACGAATGAATTAGAATGGATCGTACGAATGAATTAGAATGGATCATACGAATGAAATAGAATGGATCGTACGATTGAATTAGAATGGATCGTATGAATGAAATAGAATGGATTGTACGAATGAATTAGAATGGATCGTACGAATGAATTAGAATGGATCGTATGAATGAAATAGAATGGATCGTGTGAATGAATTAGAATGAATCGTACGAATGAATTAGAATGGATTGTATGAATGAATTAGAATGGATCGTATGAATGAATTAGAATGGATCGTGCGAATGAATTCGAATGGATCGTGCGAATGAAATAGAATGGATACAAATGAATTAGAATGGATCATACGAATGAATTAGAATGGATCGTATGAGTGAATTCGAATGGATCGTGCGAATGAATTAGAATGGATCGTACGAATGAATTAGAATGGATACATTCATGCGAATGAATTATAATGGATCGTACGAATGAATTTGAATGGATCGTACGAATGAATTAGAATTGATACGAATGAATTAGAAATGATACATTCGTGCGAATGAATTAGAATGGATCATACGAATGAGTAAGCATGGATCGTACGAATGAATTAGAATGGATCGTATGAATGAATTAGAATTGATCGTGCGAATGAATTAGAATGAATTGTGCGAATGAATTAGAATGGATCGCACGAATGAATTAGAATGGATACATTCGTGCGAATGAATTAGAATGGATCATACGAATGAGTAAGAATGGATCGTACGAATGTATTCATGCAAATGAATTAGAAAGGATCGTATGTACGAATGAATTAGAATAGATCGTACGAATGAGTAAGAATGGATCGTACGAATGAAATAGAATGGATTGTATGAATGAATTAGAATGGATACATTCGTGCGAAAGAATTAGAATAGATCGTATGAATGAATTAGAATGGATCGTACGAATGAATTGGAATGGATCATACGAATGAGTAAGAATGGATCGTATGAATGAATTAGAATGGATCGTACGAATGAATTAGAACGAATTAAAATGGATCGTACGAATGAATTAGAATGGATACATTCATGCAAATGAATTAGAATAGATCGTACGAATGAATTAGAATGGATCGTACGAATGAGTAAGAATGGATCGTACGAATGAAATAGAATGGATTGTACAAATGAATTAGAATGGATCGTACGAATGAATCAGAATGGATCATGTGAAAGAATTAGAATGGATTGTATGAATGAATTAGAATGGATCGTATGAATGAATTAGAATGGATTGTACGAATGAATTAGAATGGATCGTACGAATGAATTAGAATAGATACATTTGTGTGAATGAATTAGAATGGATCATACGAATGAGTAAGAATGGATCGTACGAATGAAATAGAATGGATTGTACGAATGAATTAGAATGGATCGTACGAATGAAATAGAATGGATCGTAATCTAATTTATTCATACAATCCATTCTAATGTGAATGAATTAGAATGGATCGTATCAATGAGTAAGAATGGATCATACGAATGAAATAGAATGGATTGTACGAATGAATTAGAATGGATCATATGAATGAATTATAATGGATCGTATGAATGAATTAGAATGGATACATTCGTGCGAATGAATTAGATTGGATCATACGAATGAGTAAGAATAGATCGTATGAATAAATTAGAATGGATCGTACAAATGAATTAGAATGGATACATTCGTGCGAATGAATTAGAATGGATCATAGGAATGAGTAAGAATGGATCGTACGAATGTATTCGTGTGTGTGAAAGAATTGGAATGGATTGTATGAATGAATTAGAATGGATCGTATGAATGAATTAGAATGGATCGTACGAATGAATTAGAATGGATCGTACGAATGAATTAGAATGGATACATTCGTGCGAATGAATTAGACTGGATCGTACGAATGAGTAAGAGTGGATCGTACGAATGAAATAGAATGGATTGTACGAATGAATTAGAATGGATCATACGAATGAATTAGAATGGATCGTACGAATGAATTAGAATGGATCGTGCGAATGAATTAGAATGGATCGAGCGAATGAATTAGAATGAAATAGAATGGATCGTGCGAATGAAATAGAATGGATCGTACGAATGAATTAGAATGGATCGTACGAAGGAATTAGAATGGATCGTACGAAGGAATTAGAATGGATCGTACGAATGAATTAGAATGGATACATTCGTGCGAATGAATTAGAATGGATCGTACGAATGAATTAGAATAGATCGTACGAATGAATTAGAATGGTTCGTACGAATAAATTAGAATGGATCGTGTGAAAGAATTAGAATGAATTGTATGAATGAATTAGAATGGATCGTATGAAAGAATTAGAATGGATCGTATGAATGAATTAGAATGGATCGTACAAATGAATTAGAATGGATACATTCATTCTAATTCATTCGTACGATCCATTCTAATTCATTCATATGATCCATTCTAATTCATTCGTACGATCCATTCTAATTCATTCGCACGATCCATTCTAATTCATTCATACGATCCATTCTAATTCATTCGCACGAATGTATCCATTCTAATTCGTTCGTACGATCCATTCTAATTCATTCGTACAATCCATTCTATTTCATTCGTACGATCCATTCTTACTCATTCGTATGATCGATTCTAATTCATTCGCACGAATGTATCCATTCTAATTCATTCGTACGATCTATTCTAATTCCTTCGTACGATCCATTCTAATTCGTTTGCACGAATGTATCCGTTCTAATTCATTCGTACGATCCATTCTAATTCATTCGTACGATCTATTCTAATTCATTCGTACGATCCATTCTAATTCATTAATTAGAATGGATCGTACGAATGAATTAGAATGGATACATTCGTGCAAATGAATTAGAATGGATCGTATGAATGAATTAGATTGGATCTACGATCCATTCTAATTCATTCGTACAATCCATTCTATTTCATTCGTACGATCCATTCTTACTCATTCGTACGATCCATTCTAATTCATTCGCACGAATGTATCCATTCTAATTCATTCGTACGATTCATTCTAATTCATTTGTACGATCCATTCTAATTCATTCATACGATCCATTCTAATTCATTCATACTATCCATTCTAATTATTTCACACGCACGAATACATTCGTACGATCCATTCTTACTCATTCGAACGATCCATTCTAATTCATTCGCACGAATGTATCCATTCTAATTCATTCGTACGATCCATTCTAATTCATTCATACGATCCATTCTTACTCATTCGTACGATACATTCTAATTCATTCTTACGAATGTATCCATTCTAATTCATTCGTACGATCCATTCTAATTTATTCGTACGATCCATTCTAATTCATTCGTACAATCCATTCTATTTCATTCGTACGATCCATTATTACTCATTCGTACGATCCATTCTAATTCATTCGCACGAATGTACCCATTCTAATTCATTCGTACGATCCATTCTTACTCATTCGTACGATCCATTCTAATTCATTCTTACGAATGTATCCATTCTAATTCATTCGTACGATCCATTCTAATTTATTCGTACGAACCATTCTAATTCATTCGTACAATCCATTCTATTTCATTCGTACGATCCATTCTTACTTATTCTACGATCCATTCTAATTAATTCGCACGATGAATTAGAATTGATCGTGCGAATGAATTAGAATGGATCGTACGAATGAATTAGAATGGATCATACGAAGGAATTATAATGGATCGTACGAATGAATTAGAATAGATTGTGCGAATGAATTAGAATGGATCGTACGTAATGAATTAGAATGGAACGTATGAATGAATTAGAATAGATTGTGCGAATGAATTAGAATGGATCGTACGAATGAATTAGAATGGATAAATTCGTGCGAATGAATTAGAGTGGAATGTACGAATGAATTACAATGAACGTATGAATGAATTAGAATGGATCGTACGAATGAATTAGAATGGATACATTTGTGCGAATGAATTAGAATAGATCATACAAATGAATTAGAATGGATCGAACGAATAAATTAGAATAGATCATACGAATGAATTAGAATGGATCGTACGAATGAATTAGAATAGATCGTACGAATGAGTAAGAATGGATCATACAAATGAAATAGAATGGATTGTACGAATAAATTAGAATGGATCGTACGAATGAATTAGAATGGATCATGTGAAAGAAATAGAATGGATTGTATGAATGAATAAGAATTGATCGTGCGAATGAATTAGAATGGATCGTATGAATGAATTAGAATGGATCATACGAATGAATTAGAATAGATCGTACGAATGAATTAGAATGGATCGTACGAATGAATTAGAATGGATACATTCATGCAAATGAATTAGAATAGATCGTACGAATGAATTAGAATGGATCGTACGAATGAATTAGAATGGATACATTCATGCAAATGAATTAGAATAGATCGTACGAATGAATTAGAATGGATCGTACGAATGAGTAAGAATGGATCGTACGAATGAAATTGAATGGATTGTACGAATGAATTAGAATGGATCGTAAGAATGAATTAGAATGGATCGTGTGTAAGAATTAGAATGGATTGTATGAATGAATTAGAATGGATCGTATGAATGAATTAGAATGGATTGTACGAATGAATTAGAATGGATCGTACGAATGAATTAGAATAGATACATTCGTGTGAATAAATTAGAATGGATCATACGAATGAGTAAGAAAGGATCGTACGAATGAAATAGAATGGATTGAACGAATTAATTAGAATGGATCGTACGAATGAAATAGAATGGATCGTAATCTAATTCATTCATACAATCCATTCTAATGCGAATGAATTAGAATGGATCGTATGAATGAGTAAGAATGGATCGTACGTATGAAATAGAATGGATTGTACGAATGAATTAGAATGGATCATACGAATGAATTAGAATGGATCGTACGAATGAGTTAGAATGGATACATTCGTGCGAATGAATTAGATTGGATCGTACGAATGAGTAAGAATAGATCGTATGAATGAATTATAATAGACCATACGAATGAATTAGAATGGATACATTCGTGCGAATGAATTAGAATGGGTCGTAGGAATGAGTAAGAATGGATCATACGAATGTATTCATGTGTGTGAAAGAATTAGAATGGATCGTATGAATGAATTAGAATGGATCGTACGAATGAATTAGAATGGATCGTACGAATGAATTAGAATGGATACATTCGTGCGAATGAATTAGACTGGATTCTACGAATGAGTAAGAGTGGATCGTACGAATGAAATAGAATGGATTGTACGAATGAATTAGAATGGATCATATGAACGAATTAGAATGGATCGTATGAATGAATTAGAATGGATCGTGCGAATGAATTAGAATAGATCGAGCGAATGAATTAGAATGAAATAGAAAGGATCGTGCGAATGAAATAGAATGGATCGTACGAATGAATTAGAATGGATCGTACGAAGGAATTAGAATGGATCGTACGAATGAACTAGAATGGATACATTCGTGCGAATGAATTAGAATGGATCGTACGAATGAATTAGAATAGATCGTACGAATAAATTAGAATGGATCGTACGAATGAATTAGAATGGATCATGTGAAAGAATTAGAATGAATTGTATGAATGAATTAGAATGACTCGTATGAAAGAATTAGAATGGATCGTATGAATGAATTAGGATGGATCGTACAAATGAATTAGAATGGATACATTCATTCTAATTCATTCATACGATCCATTCTAATTCATTCATACGATCCATTCTAATTCATTCGTACGATCCATTCTAATTCATTCGCACGATCCATTCTAATTCATTCATACGATCCATTCTAATTCATTCACACAAATGTATCCATTCTAATTCGTTCGTACGATCCATTCTAATTCATTCGTACAATCCATTCTATTTCATTCGTATGATCCATTCTTACTCATTCGTATGATCCATTCTAATTCATTCGCACGAATATATCCATTCTAATTCATTCGTACGATCCATTCTAATTCCTTCGTACGATCCATTCTAATTCATTCGCACGAACGTATCCATTCTAATTCATTCGTACGATCCATTCTAATTTATTCGTACGATCTATTCTAATTCATTCGTACGATCCATTCTAATTCATTAATTAGAATGGATCGTACGAATGAATTAGAATGGATACATTCGTGCGAATGAATTAGAATGGATCGTATGAATGAATTAGATTGGATCTACGATCCATTCTAATTCATTCGTACAATCCATTCTATTTCATTCGTACGATCCATTCTTACTCATTCGTACGATCCATTCTAATTCATTCGCATGAATGTATCCATTCTAATTCATTCGTACGATCCATTCTAATTGATTTGTACGATCCATTCTAATTCATTCATACGATCCATTCTAATTCATTCATACAATCCATTCTAATTCTTTCACACGGACGAATACATTCGTACGATCCATTCTTACTCATTCATACGATTCATTCTAATTCATTCGCACGAATGTATCCATTCTAATTCATTCGTACGATCCATTCTAATTCATTCATACGATCCATTCTTACTCATTCGTACGATCCATTCTAATTCATTCTTACGAATATATTCATTCTAATTCATTCGTACGATCCATTTAAATTTATTCGTACGATCCATTCTAATTCATTCGTACAATCCATTCTATTTCATTCGTACGATCCATTATTACTCATTCGTACGATCCATTCTAATTCATTCGCACGAATGTACCCATTCTAATTCATTCGTACGATCCATTCTTACTCATTCGTACGATCCATTCTAATTCATTCTTACGAATGTATCCATTCTAATTCATTCGTATGATCCATTCTAATTTATTCGTACGATCCATTCTAATTCATTCGTACAATCCATTCTATTTCATTCGTACGATCCATTCTTACTTATTCGTACGATCCATTCTAATTCATTCGCACGATGAATTAGAATTGATCGTGCGAATGAATTAGAATGAATCGTACGAATGAATTAGAATGGATCATACGAAGGAATTAGAATGGATCGTACGAATGAATTAGAATAGATTGTGCGAATAAATTAGAATGGATCGTACGTAATGAATTAGAATAGAATGTATGAATGAATTAGAATAGATTGTGCGAATGAATTAGAATGGATCGTACGAATGAATAAGAATGGATAAATTCGTGCGAATGAATTAGAATGGAATGTACGAATGAATTAGAATGGATCGTATGAATGAATTAGAATGGATCGTACGAATGAATTAGAATGGATACATTCGTGCGAATGAATTAGAATAGATCATACAAATGAATTAGAATGGATCGAACGAATAAATTAGAATAGATCGTACGAATGAATTAGAATGGATCGTACGAATGAATTAGAATAGATCGTACGAATGAGTAAGAATGGATCATACGAATGAAATAGAATGGATTGTACGAATAAATTAGAATGGATTGTACGAATGAATTAGAATGGATCATGTGAAAGAATTAGAATGGATTGTATGAATGAATTATAATTGATCGTGCGAATGAATTAGAATGGATCGTACGAATGAATTAGAATGGATCATACGAATGAATTAGAATGGATCGTGCGAATGAATTAGAATGGATCGTACGAATGAATTAGAATGGATCATATGAATGAATTAGATTGGATTGTATGAATGAATTAGAATGGATCGTGCGTCGTACGAATGAATTAGAATGGATCGTATTACTGAATTAGAATGGATCGTGCGAATGAATTAGAATGGATCGTGCGAATGAATTAGAATGGATCGTGCTAATGAGTAAGAATGGATCGTACGACATACAATCCATTCTAATTCATTCGCACGAATTTATCCATTCTAATTCATTCGTACGATCCATTCTAATTCATTCGCACAATCTATTCTAATCCATTCGTACGTTCCATTCTAATTCATTAGCACGATCCATGCTAATTCATTCATACGATCCATTCTAATTCATTCGTATGATCCATTCGTACGATCCATTCTAATTCATTCGCACAATCTATTCTAATTCATTCGTACGATCCATTCTAATTCATTCGTACGATCTATTCTAATTCATTCGTACGATCCATTCTAATTCATTCGCACGAATGTATCCATTCTAATTCATTCATACAATGTATTCTAATTCATTCGTACGATCCATTCTAATTCATTCGTACAATCCATTCTATTTCATTCGTACAATCCATTCTTACTCATTCATATGATCCATTCTAATTCATTCGCACGAATGTATCCGTTCTAATTCATTCGTACGATCCATTCTAATTCATTCGTACAATCCATTCTATTTCATTCGTACGATATATTCTTACTCATTTGTATGATCCATTCTAATTCATTCGCACGAATGTATCCATTCTAATTCATTCGCACGATCCATTCTAATTCATTCAGACAAATGTATCCATTCTAATTCATTCGAACGAATGAATCCATTCTAATTCATTCGTACAATCCATTCTATTTCATTCGTACGATCCATTCTTATTCATTCATACGATCCATTCTAATTCATTCGCACGAATGTATCAATTCTAATTCATTCGTACGATCCATTCTAATTCATTCGCACAATCTATTCTAATTCATTCGTACGATCCATTCTTATTCATTCGTACGATCTATTCTAATTCATTCGTACGATCCATTCTAATTCACTAGCGCGATCGTACGAATTAATTAGAATGGTTCGTGCAAATGAATTAGAATGGATCATACGAATAAATTAGAATGGATCGTGCGAATGAATTAGAATAGATTGTGCGAATGAATTAGAATGGATCGTACGAATGAATTAGAATGGATACATTCGTGCGATCGTGCGAATGAATTCGAATAGATCAAACGAATGAGTAAGAATGGATCGTATGAGTGAATTCGAATGGATCGTACGAATGAATTAGAATGGATCGTGTGAAAGAATTAGAATGGATCGTATGAATGAATTAGAAAGGATCGTATGAATGAATTAGAATGGATCGTACGAATGAATTAGAATGGATCGTATGAATGAATTAGAATGGATACATTCGTGCGAATGAATTAGAATGGATCGTACGAATGAAATAGAATGGATTATACGAATGAATTAGAATGGATCGTACGAAGGAATTACAATGGATACATTCGTGCGAATGAATTAGAATGGATCGTACGAATGAGTAAGAATGATTCGTACGAAGGAATTAGAATGGATCGTACGAAGGAATTAGAATGGATACATTCGTCCGAATGAATTCGAATGGATCGTGCGAATGAAATAGAATGGATACAAATGAATTAGAATGGATCATACGAATGAATTAGAATGGATCGTATGAGTGAATTCGAATGGATCGTGCGAATGAATTAGAATGTATCATACGAATGAATTAGAATGGATCGTACGAATGAATTAGAATAGATCGTACGAATGAATTAGATTGGATCGTACGAATAAATTAGAATAGATCGTACGAATGAGTAAGAATGGATCGTACGAATGAAATTGAATAGATTGTACGAATGAATTAGAATGGATCGTACGAATGAATTAGAATGGATCGTGTGAAAGAATTAGAATGGATTGTATGAATGAATTAGAATAGATCGTGCGAATGAATTAGAATGGATCATACGAATGAGTAAGAATGGATCGTACGAATGAAATAGAATGGATACAAATGAATTAGAATGGATCATACAAATGAATTATAATGGATCGCACGAATGAAAAAGAATGGATCGTGCGAATGAATTAGAATGGATCATGAGAATGAATTAGAATAGATTGTATGAATGAATTAGAATGGATACATTCGTGCGAATGAATTAGAATGGATCGTACGAATGAATTAGAATAGATCGTACGAATGAATTAGAATGGATCGTATGAATGAATTATAATGGATCGTACGAAGGAATTAGAATGGATCGTACGAATGAATTAGAATGGATCGTACGAATGAATTAGAATGGATACATTCATGTGAATGATTTAGAATGGATCATACGAATGAGTAAGAATGGATCGTACTTATGAATTAGAATGGATCGTACAAATGAATTTGAATGGATCGTACGAATGAATTAGAATGGATCGTGTGAAGGAATTAGAATTGATTGTATGAATGAATTAGAATGGATCGTATGAATGAATTATAATGGATCGTGCGAATGAATTAGAATAGATTGTACGAATGAATTAGAATGGATCGTACGAATGAATTAGAATGGATCGCACGAATGTATCCATTCTAATTCCTTCGTACAATCCATTCTAATTCATTCGTACGATCCATTCTATTTCATTCGTACGATCTATTATTACGATCCATTCTAATTCATTCGTACGATCCATTCTAATTCATTCGTATGATCCATATTGCAAAAGAATGAATTAGAATGGATTGTACGAATGAATTAGAATGGATCGTGCGAATGAATTAGAATGGATCGTACGAATGAATTAGAATGGATACATTCGTGCGAATGAATTAGAATGGATCATACGAATGAGTAAGAATGGATCGTATGAATGAATTAGAATGGATCGTACGAATGAATTAGAATAGATTGTATGAATGAATTAGAATGGATCGTACGAATGAATTAGAATGGATTGTGCGAATGAATTAGAATGGATCGTACGAATGAATTAGAATGGATACATTCGTGCGAATGAATTAGAATGGATCGTACGAATGAGTAAGAATGGATCGTACGAATTGAATAGAATGGATTGTACGAGTGAATTAGAATGGATTCATTCGAATGAATTAGAATGGATCGTATGAATGAATTAGAATGGATCGTACGAATGAATTAGAATGGATACACGATCCATTCTAATTCATTCATACAATCCATTCTAATTCATTCGTACGATCCATTCTAATTCTTTCACATGATCCATTCTATTTCATTCATACGATCTATTCTAATTTATTCGCACGATCCATTCTAATTAATTCATACGATCCATTCTAATTCATTCGTACGATCCATTCTAATTCATTCGCACGATCCATTCTAATTCATAAGTGCGATCCATTCTATTTCATTCATACGATCCATTCTAATTCATTTGCACGATCCATTCTAATTCCATTCTATTTCTTTCGTACGATCCATTCCTACTCAATCGTATGATCCATTCTAATTCATTCGCATGAATGTATCTATTCTAATTCATTCGTACGATCCATTCTAATTCATTCGTACGATCCATTCTAATTCATTAATACGATCCAATCTAATTCATTCATACGATCCATTCAAATTCATTCGCATGAATGTATCCATTCTAATTCATTCGTACGATTCTAATTCATTCATACAATCCATTCTAATTCTTTCACACGTCATACGATCCATTCTAATTCATTCGTACGATTCATTCTAATTCATGAATAAGAATGGATATGAGTGAATTCGAATGAATTAGAATGGATAGTGCGAATGAATTAGAATGGATCGTACAAATGAATTAGAATGGATCGCACGAATGAATTAGAATGGATCGTACGAATGAAATAGAATAGATTGTGCGAATGAATTAGAATGGATCGTACGAATGAATTAGAATGGATACATTCGTGCGAATGAATTAGAATGGATCGTACGAATGAGTAAGAATGGATCGTACATTCGTGCGAATGAATTAGAATGGATTGTATGAATGAATTAAATTGGATCATATAAATGAATTTGAATGGATCGTACGTATGAATTAGAATGGATACATTCATGGGAATGAATAAGAATGGATCGTACGAAGGAATTAGAATGGATCATACGAATGAAATTAGAATGGATCGTACGAAGGAATTAGAATGGATCATACAAAGGAATTAGAATGGATAGTACGAAGGAATTAGAATGGATCGTACGAATGAATTAGAATGGATCGTATGAATGAATAGAATGGATACATTCGTGCAAATGAATTAGAATGGATCGTACGAATGAGTAAGAATAGGTCGTACGGATGAAATAGAATGGATTGTATGAATAAATTAGAATGGATCGTATGAATGAATTAGAATGGATCGTATGAATGAATTAGAATGGATCGTGTGAAAGAATTAGAATGGATTATATGAATGAATTAGAATGGATCGTATGAATGAATTGGATTGGATCGTATGAATGAATTAGAATGAATCATGCGAAGGAATTAGAATGGATACATTCGTGCGAATGAATTAGAATGGATCGTGCGAATGAATTACAATGGATCGAATTAGAATGGATCATACAATTGAGTAAGAATGGATCGTACGAATGAAATAGAATAGATCGTACGGAATGGATCGTACGAAGGAATTAGAATGGATCGTACGAATGAATTAGAATGGATACATTCGTACGAATGAATTAGAATAGAACGTACGAATGAATTAGAATAGATCGCACGAATGAAATAGAATGGATTGTACAAATGAATTAGAATGGATACATTCGTGCGAATGAATTAGAATGGATCATATGAATGGGTAAGAATGGATCGTACGAATGAAATAGAATGGATCGTACGTATGAATTAGAATAGATTGTATGAATGAATTAGAATGGATACGTTCGTGCGAATGAATTAGAATAGATTGTGCGAATGAATTAAAATGGATCATACGAATGAATTAGAATGGATCGTGCGAATGAATTAGAATGGATCGTACGAATGAATTAGAGTGGATACATTCGTACGAAGGAATTAGAATGGATCGCACGAATGGATTAGAATGGATACATTCGTGCTAATAAATTAGAATGGAACGTACGAATGAATTAGAATGGATACATTCGTGCGAATGAATTAGAATGGATCGTACGAATGAGTAAGAATGGATCGTACATTCGTGCGAATGAATTAGAATGGATTGTATGAATGAATTAGATTGGATCGTATAAATGAATTAGAATGGATCGTACGTATGAGTAAGAATGGATCGTACGAATGAATAAGAATGGATCGTACGAATGAATTCATATATGTACGAATGAATTAAAATAGATACATTCGTGCGAATGAATTACAATTAGAATGGATCGTGCGAATGAATTAGAATGGATCGTATGAATGAATTAGAATGGATCGTGCGAATGAATTAGAATAGATTGTGCGAATGAAGTAGAATAGATCGTACGAATGAATTAGAATGGATACATTCATGCGAATGAATAAGAATGGATCGTATGAATGAGTAAGAATGGATCGTACGAATGAAATAGAATGGATTGTACGAATGAATTAGAATGGATTGTACGAATGAATTAGAATGGATCGTACGAATGAATTAGAATGGATACATTCATACGAATGAATTAGAATGGATCATACGAATGAGTAAGAATAGATCGTACGAATGAAATAGAATGCATTGTACGAATGAATTAGAATAGATTGTGTGAATGAATTAGAATGGATCGTACGAATGAATTAGAATGGATAAATTCATGCGAATGAATTAGAATGGATTGTATGAATGAATTAGATTGGATCGTATAAATGAATTAGAATGGATCGTACGAATGAATTAGAATGGATCGTGTGTGCGAATGAATTAGAATGGATCGTATGAAGGAATTAGAATGGATCATACGAATGAATTAGAATGGATATATTCATGCAAATGAATTAGATTGGATCATATGAATGAATTAGAATGGATCGTGCGAATGAATTAGAATGGATCGTGCGAATGAATTAGAATGGATTGTACGAATGAATTAGAATGGATCGTATGAATGAAATAGAATGGATCGTATAAATGAATTAGAATAGATCGTACGAATGAATTAGATTGGATCGTATGAATGAATTAGAATGGATTGTGCGAATGAATTAGAATGGATCGTACGAATGAATTAGAATGGATCATACAAAGGATGGATACATTCGTGCGAATGAATTTGAATGGATCGTACGAATGAATTAGAATGGATCGTATGAATGAATCAGATTGGATCGTATGAATGAATTAGAATGGATCGTGCGAATGAATTAGAATGGGATCGTACGAATGAATTAGAATGGATATATTCATGCAAATGAATTAGAATGGATCGTATGAATGAATTAGAATGGATCGTATGAATGAATTAGAATGGATCGTACGAATGAATTAGAATGAATTAGAATGGATCGTACGAATGAATTAGAATAAATTGTACGAATGAATTAGAATGGATCGTACGAATGAATTAGAATGGATCGTACGAATAAAATAGAATGGATCATACGAATGAATTAGAATGGATACATTCGTGCGAATGAATTAGAATGGATCGTATGAATGAATTAGAATAGATCGTACTTATGAATTAGAATGTATCGTACGAATGAATTAGAATGGATAAATTCGTGCGAATGAATTAGAATGGATCGTATGAATGAATTAGAATGGATCGTGCGAATGAATTAGAATAGATTGTGTGAATGAATTAGAATGGTGCGAATGAATTAGAATGGATCGTACGAAGGAATTAGAATGGATTATACGAATGAATTAGAATGGATTCATTCGTGCGAATGAATTAGAATGGATCGTGCGAATGAATTAGAATGGATCGTACGAATGAATTAGAATGGATCATACGAAGGAATTAGAATGGATCGTACGAATGAACTAGAATGGACATATTCGTGCAAATGAATTAGAATGGATCGTACGAATGAATTAGAATAGATCGTACGAATGAATTAGAATGGATTGTATGAATGAATTAGATTGGATCGTATAAATGAATTAGAATGTATCGTACAAATGAATTAGAATGGATACATTCGTGCGAATGAATTAGAATGGATCGTACGAATGAATTAGAATAGATTGTGCGAATGAATTAGAATGGATCCTACGAATGAGTAAGAATGGATCGTATGAATGAAATAGAATGGATTGTACGAATGAATTAGAATGGATCGTACGAATGAATTAGAATCGATACATTTGTGCGAATGAATTAGAATGGATCGTGCTAATCAATTAGAATTGATCGTACGAATGAATTAGAATGGATCGTGCGAATGAATTAGAATGGATCGTACGAATGAATTAGAATGGATACATTCATGTGAATGAATTAGAATGGATCGTACGAATAAATTAGAATGGATCGTACGAATGAATTAGAATAGATCGTATGAATGAATTAGAATGGATTGTACGAAGGAATTAGAATGGATACATTCGTGCAAATGAATTAGAATGGATCGTACGAATGAGTAAGAATGGATCGTATGAATAAAATAGAATAGATCGTACGAATGAATTAGAATAGATCGTGCTAATGAATTAGAATTGATCGCATGAATGAATTAGAATAGATTGTGCGAATGAAATAGAATGGATCGTACGAATGAATTAGAATGGATCGTACGAATGAATTAGATTGGATTGTATGAATGAATTAGAATGGATCGTACGAATGAATTAGAATGGATACATTCGTGAAAGAATTAGAATGGATCGTATGAATGAATTAGAATGGATCGTATGACTGAATTAGAATGGATGGTACGGATGAATTAGAATGGATTGTATGAATGTATCCATTCGAATTCATTCGTACGATCCATTCTAATTCCTTCGTACGGATCCATTCTAATTCCTTCGTACGATCCATTCTAATTCCTTCGTACGATCCATTCTAATTTTATTCGTATTATCCATTCTAATTCCTTCATACGACCTATTCTAATTCATTCGCACGAATGTATCTATTCTAATTAACTCATACGATCCATTCTAATTCATTCATACGATCCATTTTAATTCATTCGCACGAATGTATCTATTCTAATTCACTCATACGATCCATTCTAATTCATTCATACGATCCATTCTAATTCATTCGCACGAATATATCCATTCTAATTCATTCGTACAATCCATTCTAATTCATTCGTACAATCTATTCTAATTCATTCGCACGAATGTATCCTTTCTAATTCATTCGTACGAACCATTCTAATTCATTCGTACGATCCATTCTAATTCATTCATACCATCCATTCTAATTCATTCGTACGATCCATTCTAATTCATTAGCACGAAAAAACACGATCCACTCTAATTCATTCATACGACCCATTCTAATTCATTCATACAATCCATTCTAATTCTTTCACACGATCCATTCTAATTCATTCATATGATCCATTCTAATTCATTCGTACGATCCATTCTAATTCATTCGCACGAATGTATCCATTCTTATTCATTCATACGATCCATTCTAATTCATTCATACGATCCAATCTAACTCATTCATATAATCGTACGAAGGAATTAGAATGGATCGTACGAAGGAATTAGAATGGATCGTACGAATGAATTAGAATGGATCGTACGAATGAATTAGAATGGATACATTCGGGCGAATGAATTAGAATGGATCATACGAAGGAAATATAATGGATCGTACGAATGAATTAGAATAGATCGTACGAATGAATTAGAATGGATCATACGAATGAGTAAGAATGGATCGTATGAATGAAATAGAATGGATTGTACGAATGAATTAGAATGGATCGTATGAATGAATTAGAATCTATCGTATGAATGAATAAGAATGGATCGTAGAATGAAATAGAATGGATTGTATGAATGAATTAGAATGGATCGTACGAATGAATTAGAATGGATCGTACGAATGAATTAGAATGGATCGTGTGAATGAAATAGAATGGATCGTACGAATGAGTAAAAATGGAGCGTACAAATGAAATAGAATGGATCGTACGAATGAATTAGAATGGATATATTCGTGCAAATGAATTAGAATGGATCATACGAATGAGTAAGAATGGATTGTATGAATGAATTAGAATGGATCGTACGAATGAATTAGAATTGATCGTACGAATGAATTTGAATGGATCGTACGATTGAATTAGAATGGATACATTCGTGCGAATGAATTAGAATGTATCATACGAATGAGTAAGAATGGATCATACGAATGAAATAGAATGGATTGTACAAATGAATTAGAATGGATCGTGCTAATGAATTAGAATGGATCGTACGAATGAATTAGAATGGATCGTACGAATGAATTAGAATGGATACATTCGTGCGAATGAATTAGAATGGATCGTATGAATGAATTAGAAAGGATCGTATGAATGAATTAGAATGGATCGTTCGAATGAATTAGAACGGATACATTCGTGAGAATGAATTAGAATGGATCATACGAATGAGTGAAAATGGATCGTACGAATGAAATAGAATGGATTGTACGAATGACTTAGAATGGATCGTACGAATGAATTAGAATGGATTGTGTGAATGAATTAGAATGGATACATTCGTGCGAATGAATTAGAATGGATCATACGAATGAGTAAGAATGGATCGTACGAATGAAATAGAATGGATTGTACGAATGAATTAGAATGGATCGTACGAATGAATTAGAATAGATTGTATGAATGAATTAGATTGGATACATTCGTGCGAATGAATTAGAATGGATCGTACGAATGAATTAGAATAGATCGTACGAATGAATTAGAATGGATCGTACGAATGAATTAGAATAGATTGTGCGAATGAATTAGAATGGATTGTACGAATGAATTAGAATAGATCGTACGAATGAATTAGAATGGATCGTACGAATGAATTAGAATAGATTGTGCGAATGAATTAGAATGGATCGTGCGAATGAATTAGAATGGATCGTACGAATGAATTAGAATGGATCGTACGAATGAATTAGAATGGATACATTCGTGCGAATGAATTAGAATGGATCGTACGAATGAGTAAAAATGGATCGTACGAATGAAATAGAATGGATTGTACGAATGAATTAGAATGGATCGTACGAATGAATTAGAATAGATTGTATGAAAGAATTAGATTGGATACATTCGTGCGAATGAATTAGAATGGATCGTACGAATGAATTAGAATAGATCGTACGAATGAATTAGAATGGATCGTATGAATGAATTAGAATAGATTGTGCGAATGAATTAGAATGGATCGTACGAATGAATTAGAATAGATCGTACGAATGAATTAGAATGGATCGTACGAATGAATTAGAATAGATTGTGTGAATGAATTAGAATGGATCGTGCGAATGAATTAGAATGGATTGTACGAATGAATTAGAATGGATACATTCGTGCGAATGAATTAGAATGGATCGTACGAATGAACTAGAATGGATCGTATGAATGAATTAGAATGGATACATTCGTGTGAATGAATTAGAGTACGATCCATTCTTACTCATTCGTATGATCCATTCTAATTCATTCGCACGAATGTATCCATTCTAATTCATTCGTACAATCCATTCTAATTCATTCATACGATCCATTCTAATTCATTCGCCCGATCCATTCTAATTCATTAATATGATCCATTCTAATTCATTCGTACGACGCAGGATCCATTCTAATTCATTCGGACGATCCATTCTAATTAATTCGTACGATCGTGCTAGTTAATTAGAATGGATACATTCGTACGATCTATTCTAATTCCTTCGTACGATCATTCATTCGCACGAATGTATCCATTCTAATTCATTCATACGATCCATTCTAATTCATTCATACGATTCATTCTAATTCATTTCCACGAATATATCCATTCTAATTCATTCATACAATCCATTCTAATTCATTCATACGATCTATTCTAATTCGTTCGCACGAATGTATCCATTCTAATTCATTCGTATGATCCATTCTAATTCATTCATACAATCCATTCTAATTCATTCATACAATTCATTCTAATTCTTTCACACGATCCATTCTAATTCATTCGTACGATCCATTCTAATTTATTCGTACGATCCATTCTAATTCATTCGTACAATCCATTCTAATTCATAAGCACGATCCATTCTTACTCATTTGTATGATCCATTCTAATTCATTCACACGAATGTATCCCTTCTAATTCATTCGTACGATCCATTCTAATTCATTCGTACGATCCATTCTAATTCATTCATACGATCCATTCTAATTCATTCTTACGATCTATTCTAATTCATTCGTATGATCCATTCAATTCATTCGCACGAATGTAACCATTCTAATTCATTCATACAATCTATTCTAATTCATTCGCATGATCCATTCTAATTCATTCGCACGATCCATTCTATTTCATTCGTACGATCCATTCAAATTCATTCGTATGATCCATTCTAATTCATTTGTATCCATTCTATTTCATTCGTACGATCCATTCTTACTCATTCGTACGATCCATTCTAATTCGTTCGCACGATCTATTCTAATTCATTCATACAATCCATTCTAATTCTTTCACACGATCCATTATAATTCATTCGTACGATCCATTCTAATTCATTCATACAATCCATTCTATTTCATTCGTACGATCCATTCTTACTCATTCGTACGATCTATTCTAATTCTTTCGTACGATCCAATCTAATTCATTCGTACGATCTATTCTAATTCATTCGTACGATCCATTCTAATTCATTCGTATGATCCATTCTAATTCATTCGCACGATCCATTCGAATTCACTCATACGATCCATTCTAATTCATTCATATGATCCATTCTAATTCATTTGTATCCATTCTATTTCATTCGCACGATCCATTCGAATTTATTCGGACGAATGTATCCATTCTAATTCCTTCGTACGATCCATTCTAATTCCTTCGTACGAATCATTCTTACTCATTCGTACGATCCATTCTAATTCATTCGCACGAATGTATCCATTCTAATTCCTTCGTACGATCCACTCTAATTCCATTCTAATTCATTCATACAATCCATTCTATTTCATTCGTATGATCCATTCTTACTCATTCGTACGATCCATTCTAATTCATTCGTACGATCCATTCTAATTCATTCATACGATCCATTCTAATTCATTCATACGATCCATTCTAATTCTTTCACACGATCCATACTAATTCATTCGTACGATCCATTCGAATTCACTCATACGATCCATTCTTACTCATTTGTATGATCCATTCTAATTCATTCGCACGATCGCACGAATGTATCCATTCTAATTCATTCGTACGATCAATTCTAATTCATTCGCACAATCTATTCTAATTCATTCGCACGATCCATTCTAATTCATTCGTATGATCTATTCTAATTCATTCTCACAATCTATTCTAATTCATTCGCACGAACCATTCTAATTAATTCGTACGATCATGCTAGTGAATTAGAATGGATCGTACGAATGAATTAGAATAGATCGTACGAATGAATAAGAATGGATCGTACGAATGAATTAGAATAGATTATGCGAATGAATTAGAATGGATCGTATGAATGAATTAGAATTGATACATTCGTGCGAATGAATTAGAATGGATCATACGATTGAGTAAGAATGGATCGTACGAATGAAATAGAATGGATCGTGCGAATGAAATTAGAATGGATACATTTGTATGAATGAATTAGAATGGATCGTGCGAATGAATTGGAATGGATCATACGAATGAATTAGAATAGATCGTACGAATGAATTAGAATAAATACATTCATGCAAATTAATTAGAATGGATCATACGAATGAGTAAGAATGGATCGTACGAATGAAATAGAATGGATCGTATGAATGAAATAGAATGGATTGTACGAATGAATTAGAATGGATTCATTCGTATGAATGAATTAGAATGGATACATTTGTATAAATGAATTAGAATGGATCATGCGAATAAATTATAATAGATTGTACGAATGAATTAGAATGGATCGTACGAATGAATTAGAATGGATCGTACGAATGAATTAGAATGGATACATTCATACGAATGAATTAGAATGGATCATATGAATGAGTAAGAATGGATCGCACGAATGAAATAGAATGGATTATCCGAATGAATTAGAATGGATCGTACGAATGAATTAGAATGGATCGTACGAATGAATTAGAATGGATACATTCGTGCGAATGAATTAGAATGGATCATACGAATGAGTAAGAATGGATTGTACGAATGAAATAGAATGGATTGTACGAATGAATTAGAATGGATCGTACGAATGAATTAGAATAGATTGTATGAATGAATTAGAATGGATATATTCGTGCGAATGAATTAGAATGGATCGTACGAATGAATTAGAATAGATCGTACGAATGAATTAGAATGGATCGTACGAATGAATTACAACAGATTGTGCGAATGAATTAGAATGGATCGTACGAATGGATCATACGAATGAATTAGAATGCATCGTATGAATGAATTAGCATGGATCGTGCTAATGAATTAGAATGGAACGTACGAATGAATTAGAATAGATTGTGCGAATGAATTAGAATGGATCGTACGAATGAATTAGAATGGATAAATTCGTGCGAATGAATTAGAATGGATTATATGTCGTACGATCCATTCTTACTCATTAGCACGATCCATTCTAACTCATTCGCACGATCCATTCTAATTTATTAATACGATCCATTCTAATTCATTCGTACGACGCATGATCCATTCTAATTCATTCATACAATCCAATCTAATTCATTCATACGATCCATTCTAATTCATTCGCACGATCCATTCTAATTCATTCGTACGATCCATTCTAATTCATTTGTACGATCCATTCTAATTCATTCGCACGATCAATTCTAATTCATTCATACAATCCATTCTAATTCTTTCACATGATCCATTCTAATTCATTCGTACGATCCTTTCTAATTCATTCGTACAATCCATTCTATTTCATTCGTACGATCCATTTTTACTCATTCGTACGATCTATTGTAATTCATTCGTACGATTCATTCTAATTCATTCGTACGATCTATTCTAATTCATTCGTTCGATCCAATCTAATTTATTCGTATGATCCATTCTAATTCATTCACACGAATGTATCCATTCTATTTCATTCGTACGATCCATTCTAATTCAATCATACGATCCATTCTAATTCATTCGTACAATCCATTCTAATTCATTCTCACGAATTTATCCATTCTAATTCATTCGTACGATCCATTCTAATTCATTCGCACAATCTATTATAATCCATTCGTACGTTCCGTTCTAATTCAATCCGCACGATCCATTCTAATTCATTCACATAATCTATTCTAATTTATTCGTACGATCCCTTCTAATTCCTTCATATGATCCATTCTAATTCATTTGTACGATCCATTCTAATTCATTCGCACGATCAATTCGAATTCATCGTGCGATTGAATTAGAATGGATCGTACGAATAAGTAAGAATGGATCGTACGATGAAATAGAATGGATGGTACGAATGAATTAGAATGGATCGTACGAATGAATTAGAATGGATACATTCGTGCGAATGAATTAGAATGGATCGTACGAATGAGTAAGAATCGATCGTACGAATGAAATAGAATGGATTGTACGAATGAATTAGAATGGATCATACGAATGAATTATAATGGATCGTGTGAAAGAATTAGAATGGATCGTATGAATGAATTAGAATGGATCGTATGAATGAATTAGAATGGATCGTACGAATGAATTAGAATGGATCGTACGAATGAATTAGAATGGATACATTCGTGTGAATGAATTAGAATGGATCGTACGAATGAGTAAGAATGGATCGTATGAATGAAATAGAATGGATTGTGCAAATGAATTAGAGTGGATCGTACGAATGAATTAGAATGGATCGTACGAATGAATTAGAATGGATACATTCGTAAGAATGAATTATAATGGATCGAATGAATGAGTAAGACCGGATCGTAAGAATGAATTAGAATGGATCGTACGAATGAATTAGAATGGATACATTCGTGTGAATGAATTAGAATGGATCGTACGAATGAGTAAGAATGGATCGTACGAATGTATTCGTGCGTGTAAAAGAATTAGAACGGATTGTATGAATAAATTAGAATGGATCGTATGAATGAATTAGAATAGATCGTACAAATAAATTAGAATGGATCGTACGAATAAATTAGAATGGATACATTCGTGCGAATGAATTAGAGTGGATCGTACGAATGAGTAAGAATGGATCGTACGAATGAAGTAGAATGGATTGTACGAGTGAATTAGAATGTATCGTAGATCCAATCTAATTCATTCGTACGATCCATTCTAATTCATTCGCACGAATGTATCCATTCTAATTGATTCGTACGATCCATTCTAATTAATGAATTAGAATGGATCCTACGAATGAATTAGAATAGATCATACGAATGAATTAGAATGGATCGTACGAATGAATTAGAATGGATACATTCGTGCGAATGAATTAGAATGGATCGTACGAAGGAATTAGAATGGATCGTACGAATGAATTAGAATGGATCGTACGAATGAATTAGAATGGATCGTATGAATGAATTAGAATGGATACATTCGTGCGAATTAATTAGAATTGATCATACGAATGAATTAGAATGGATAGTACGAACGAATTAGAATGGATCGTACGAATAAATTAGAATGGATCGTATGAATGAATTAGAATGGATCGTGCGAATGAATTAGAATGGATCGTACGAATGAATTAGAATGGATACATTCGTGCAAATGAATTAGAATGGATCGTATGAATGAATTAGATTGGATCTACGATCCATTCTAATTCATTCGTACAATCCATTCTATTTCATTCGTACAATCCATTCTTACTCATTCGTACGATCCATTCTAATTCCTTCGCACGAATGTATCCATTCTAATTCATTCGTACGATCCATTCTAATTCATTTATACGATCCATTCTAATTCATTCATACAATCCATTCTAATTCTTTCACACGCACGAATACATTCGTACGATCCATTCTTACTCATTCGGACGATCCATTCTAATTCATTCGCACGAATATATCCATTCTAATTCATTCGTACGATCCATTCTAATTCATTCATACGATCCATTCTTACTCATTCGTACGAACCAATCTAATTCATTCGCACGAATGTATCTATTCTAATTCATTCGTACGATCCATTCTAATTCATTCGTATGATCCATTCTAATTCATTCGTACAATCCATTCTATTTCATTCATACGATCCATTCTTACTCATTCATACGATCCATTCTAAATCATTCGCATTAGAATGGATCATATGAATGAATTAGATTACGATCCATTCTATTTTATTCATACAAACCATTCTAATTCATTCATACAATCCATTCTATTTCATTCGTACGATCCATTCTTACTCATTCGTATGATCCATTCTAATTCATTCGTACAAATGTATCCATTCGAATTAATTCATACGATCCATTCTAATTCATTCGTACAATTCATTCTATTTCATTCGTACGATCCATTCTAATTCATTCATACGATCCATTCTAATTCATTCATACAATCCATTCTAATTCTTTCACACGATCCATTCTAATTCATTCGTACGATCCATTCTAATTCATTCGTACAATCCATTCTATTTCATTCGAACGATCCATTCTTACTCATTCATACGATCCATTCTATTTCATTCGTACAATCTATTCTAATTCATTTGCATGAATGTATCCATTCTAATTCATTCGTACGATCCATTCTAATTCATTCTAATTCATTCGTACGATCCATTCAAATTCATTCATACGATCTATTCTTACTCATTCGTATGATCCATTCTAATTCTTTCATACGATCCATTCTAATTCATTCATACGATCTATTCTAATTCTTTTGCACGAATGTATCCATTCTAATTCATTCGTACAATCCATTCTATTTCATTCGCACGATCCATTCTTACGCATTCGTACGATCTATTCTAATTCATTCGTACATACGATCCATTCTAATTCATTTGCACGAATACATTCGTACGATCCATTCTAATTCATTCGCGCGAATGTATCCATTCTAATTCATTCGTACGATCCATTCTAATTCATTCGCACAATCCATTCTAATTAATTCGCACGATCAATTCTAATTCATTCATACGATCCATTCTAATTCATTCGTACGATCCATTCTTACTCATTCGTATGATCCATTCTAATTCATTCGTATCCATTCTAATTCATTCATACGATCCATTCAAATTCATTCGTACGATCCATTCTAATTCATTCGCACGATCCATTCGAATTCACTCATACGATCCATTCTAATTCATTCGTATGATCCATTCTAATTCATTTGTATCCATTCTATTTCATTCGCACGATCCATTCGACTTCATTCGCACGATCCATTCTAATTTATTCATATGATCCATTCTAATTCATTCATACAAGCCATTCTAATTCATTCGTACGATCCATTCTAATTCATTCACACGATCCATTCTAATTCATTCATACGATCCATTCTAATTCATTCGTATGATCCATTCTAATTCATTCGTACAATCCATTCTATTTCATTCGTACGATCCATTCTAATTCAATCGTACGATCCATTCTATTTCATTCGTACGATCCATTCTAATTCATTCCTACGATCCATTCTAATTCATTCGTACGATCCATTCTAATTCATTCGTACGATCCATTCTAATTCATTCATACGATCCATTCTAATTCATTTGTACGATCCATTCTAATTCATTTGCATGAATATATCCATTCTAATTCATTCGTACGATCCATTCTATTTCATTCGTACGATCCATTCTTACTCATTCGTACGATCCATTCTATTTCATTCGCATGATCCATTCTAATTCATTCACACGAATGTATCCATTCTAATTTATTCATACGATCCATTCTAATTCATTCATACAATCCATTCTAATTCTTTCACACAATCCATTCTAATTCATTCGTACAATCGATTCTATTTCATTCGTACGATCCATTCTAATTCATTCGTACGATCTATTCTAATTCATTTGCACGAATGTATCCACGATCCAATCTAATTCATTCATACGATCTATTTCATTCGTACGATCCACTCTAATTCATTCTAATTCATTCATACAATCCATTGTAATTCTTACTCATTCATACGATGATCCATTCGAATGAATTATAATAGATTGTACGAATGAATTAGAATGGATCGTGTGAAACAATTAGAATGGATTATATGAATGAATTAGTATGAATGAATTAGAATGGATCGTGCTAATGAATTAGAATGGATCATACGAATGAATTAGAATAGATTGTGCGAATGAATTAGAATGGATCGTATGGATGAATTAGAATGGATCAAATGAATGAATTAGAATGGGTATATTCGTGCAAATGAATTAGAATGGATCATACGAATGAGTAAGAATGGATAGTATGAATGAATTAGAATGGATCGTATGAATGAATTAGAATGGATCGTGCGAATGAATTCGAATGGATCGTGCGAATGAAATAGAATAGATACAAATGAATTAGAATGGATCATACGAAGGAATTAGAATGGATCGTATGAGTGAATTCGAATGGATCGTGCGAATAAATTAGAATGGATTGTACGAATGAATTAGAATGGATCGTGCTAATGAGTAAGAATGAATAAGAATGGATCGTGCGAATGAATTAGAATGGATCGTATGAATCATTCTTACGAATTAGAATGGATACTTTCGTGCAAATGAATTAGAATAGATCATACGAATGAATTAGAATGGATCATACGAATGAATAAGAATGGATCGTACGAATGAAAAAGAATGGATTGTACGAATGAATTAGAATGGATCGTACGAATGAATTAGAATAGATCGTGTGAAAGAATTAGAATGGATGGTATGAATGAATTAGAATGGATCGTATGAATGAATTAGAATGGATCGTATGAATGAATTAGAATGGATTGTACGAATGAATTAGAATGGATCGTACGAACGAATTAGAATAGATACATTCGTGCGAATGAATTAGAATGGATCATGCGAATGAATTAGAATGGATCGTGCATCATACGAATGAAATAGAATGGATTGTCCGAATGAATTAGAATGGATCGTACGAATGAAATAGAATGGATCGTAATCTAATTCATTCATATGATCCATTCTAATTCATTCGCATTAGAATGGATCGTATGAATGAATTAGATTACGATCCATTCTATTTCATTCATACGATCCATTCTAATTCATTCGTACAATCCATTCTATTTCATTCGCACGATCCATTCTTACTCATTCGTATGATCCATTCTAATTCATTCTTACTCATTCGTATGATCCATTCTAATTCATTCATATGATCCATTCTAATTCATTCGTACGATCCATTCTAATTCATTCGTACAATCCATTCTATTTCATTCATACGATCCATTCTTACTTATTCGTACGATCCATTCTAATTCATTCGTACGATCTATTCTAATTCATTTGCACGAATGTATCCATTCTAATTCATTCGTACGATCCACATTCTAATTCATTCTAATTTATTCGTACGATCCATTCGAATTTATTCATACGATCCATTCTTACTCATTCGTATGATCCATTCTAATTCATTCATATGATCCATTCTAATTCATTCTTACGATCTATTCTAATTCTTTCGCACGAATGTATCCATTCTAATTCATTCGTATAATCCATTCTATTTTATTCGTACGATCCATTCTTACTCATTCGTACGATCTATTCTAATTCATTCGTACATACGATCTATTCTAATTCATTTGCACGAATACATTCGAACGATCCATTCTTACTCATTCGTATGATCTATTATAATTCATTCGCACGAATGTATCCATTCTAATTCATTCGTACGATTCATTCTAATTCATTCGCACAATCCATTCTAATTCATTCGCACGATCAATTTTAATTCATTCATATGATCCATTCTAATTCATTCGTATGATCCTTTCTTACTCATTCGTATGATCCATTCTAATTCATTCGCACGAATGTATCCATTCTAATTCATTCGTATCCATTCTAATTCATTCGTACGATCCATTCTTATTCATTCGTACGATCCATTCTAATTCATTCGCACGATCCATTCTAATTCATTCGCACGAATGTATCCATTCTAATTCATTCGTACGATCCATTCTAATTCATTCGCACGATCCATTCGAATTCACTCATACGATCCTTTCTAATTCATTTGTATGATCCATTCTAATTCATTTGTATACATTCTATTTCATTTGCACGATCCATTCGAATTCATTCGCATGATCCATTCTAATTCATTCATACGATCCATTCTAATTCATTCATACAATCCATTATAATTCTTTCATACGATCCACTCTAATTCATTCGTACGATCAATTCTAATTCATTCGCACGAATGTATCCATTCTAATTCATTCGTACGATCCATTCTAATTCATTCGCACAAATGTATCCATTCTAATTCCTTCGTACGATCCATTCTAATTCCTTTGCACGAATGAATTAAAATGGATCGTACGAATGGGTAAGAATGGATCGTACGAATGAAATAGAATGGATTGTACGAATGAATTAGAATGGATCATACGAATGAATTAGAATGGATCTGGATCGTACGAATGAAATATAATGGATACATTCGTGCGAATGAATTAGAATGGATCGTTCGAATGAATTAGAATGGATCGTATGAATGAATTAGAATAGATCATACGAATGAATTAGAATGGATCGTACGAATGAATTAGAATAGATCGTATGAATAAGTAAGAGTGGATCGTATGAATGAAATAGAATGGATTGTACGAATGAATTAGAATGGATCGTACGAATGAATTAGAATGGATCGTGTGAAAGAATTAGAATGGATTGTATGAATGAATTAGAATTGATCGTGCAAATGAATTAGAATGGATCGTACGAATGAATTAGAATGGATCGTACGAATGAATTAGAATAGATCGTACGAATGAATTAGAATGGATCGTATGAATGAATTAGAATGGATCGTATGAATGAATTAGCTTGGATCGTATGAATGAATTAGAATGGATCGTGCGTCGTACGAATGAATTAGAATGGAATATACGAATGAATTAGAATGGATCGTACGAATGAATTAGAATGGATCGTACGAATGAATTAGAATGGATACATTCGTGCGAATGAATTAGAATGGATCGTACGAATGAGTAAGAATGGATCGTACGAATGAAATAGAATGGATTGTACGAATGAATTAGAATGGATCATAGGAATGAATTAGAATGGATCGTATGAATGAATTAGAATGGATCATGCGAAGGAATTAGAATGGATCGAGCGAATGAATTAGAATGGATCGTGCGAATGAAATAGAATGGATCGTACGAATGAATTAGAATGGATCGTACAAATGAATTAGAATAGATACATTCGTGCTAATGAATTAGAATGTATCGTACGAATGAGTAAGAATGGATCGTACGAATGAAATAGAATGGATTGTATGTATCAATTAGAATGGATCGTACGAATGAATTAGAATGGATCGTGTGAAAGAATTAGAATGGATTGTATGAATGAATTAGAATGGATCGTATGAATGAATTAGAATGGATCGTACGAATGAATTAGAATGGATCGTACAAATGAATTAGAATGGATACATTCATTCTAATTCATTCGTACGATCCATTCTAGTTCATTCGTACATACGATCCATTCTAATTCATTTGCACGAATACATTCGTACGATCGTAGGAGTAAATTCGAATGGATCGTGCGAATGAATTAGAATGGATTGTACGAATGAATTAGAATGGATCATGCTAATGAGTAAGAATGGATCGTACGAATGAAATAGAATGGATCGTACGATCCATTCTAATTCATTCGTACGATCCATTCTAATTCATTCGCACGATCCATTCTAAATCATTCGCACCATTCTAATTCATTCGCACAATCTATTCTAATTCATTCGTACAATCAATTCTAATTCATTCGTACGATCCATTCTAATTCCTTCGTACGATCTATTCTAATTCATTCATACGATCCATTCTAATTCATTCGTATGTATCCATTCTAATTCATTCATACGATCCATTGAATTAGAATGGATATATTCGTGCAAATGAATTAGAATGGATCATACGAATGAGTAAGAATGGATTGTATGAATGAATTAGAATGGATCGTACGAATTAAATAGAATTGATCGTGTGAATGAATTAGAATGGATCGTACGAATGAATTAGAATGGATACATTCGTGCGAATAAATTAGAATGGATCATACGAATGAGTAAGAATGGATAGTACGGATGAAATAGAATGGATTGTACGAATGAATTAGAATGGATCGTGCTAATGAATTAGAATGGATCGTACGAATGAATTAGACTTGATTGTACGAATGAATTAGAATGGATACATTCGTGTGAATGAATTAGAATGGATCGTATGATGAATTAGAATGGTTCGTATGAATAAATTAGAATGGATCGTACAAATGAATTATAATGGATCGTACGAATGAATTAGAATGGATACATTCGTGCGAATGAATTAGAATGGATCATACGAATGAGTAAGAATGGGTCGTACGAATGAAATAGAATTGATTGTACGAATGAATTAGAATGGATCGTACGAATGAATTAGAATGGATCGTACGAATGAATTAGAATGGATCGTGTGAAAGAATTCGAATGGATCGTACGAATGAATTAGAATGGATTGTATGTATCAATTAGAATGGATCGTACGAATGAATTAGAATGGATCGTGTGAAGGAATTAGAATGGATTGTATGAATAAATTAGAATGGATCGTATGAATGAATTAGAATGGATCGTACAAATGAATTAGAATGGATTGTACGAATGAATTAGAATGGATCTTACGAATGAATTAGAATGGATACATTCGTGCGAATGAATTAGAATGGATCATACGAATGAATTAGAATGGATCGTGTGTCGTATGAATGAAGTAGAATGAATTGTACGAATGAATTAGAATGGATCGTACGAATAAAATAGAATGGATCGTGTGAAAGAATTAGAATGGATTGTATGAATGAATTAGAATGGATTGTATGAATGAATTAGAATGGATCGTAA
Organism: Chamaelirium japonicum; assembly: GCA_947650365.1. Lineage (NCBI taxonomy): Eukaryota > Viridiplantae > Streptophyta > Magnoliopsida > Liliales > Melanthiaceae > Chamaelirium > Chamaelirium japonicum. The sequence continues at coordinate 3,999,507 of OX393550.1, read as the reverse complement.
GAATGAATTAGAATGGATTGTACGAATGAATTAGAATGGATCGTACGACTGAATTAGAATGGATACATTCGTGCGAATGAATTAGAATGGATCATACGAATGAATTAGAATGGATCGTGCGTCGTACGAGTGAAATAGAATGGATTATACGAATGAATTAGAATGGATCGTATGAATGAAATAGAATGGATCATAATCTAATTCATTCATACGATCCATTCTAATTCATTCATACGATCCAATCTAATTCATTCATACGATCCATTCTAATTCATTCGTATGTATCCATTCTAATTCATTTATACGATCCATTGAATTAGAATGGATATATTCGTGCAAATGAATTAGAATGGATCATACGAATGAGTAAGAATGGATTGTATGAATGAATTAGAATGGATCGTATGAATGAATTAGAATGGATCTTGTGAATGAATTCGAATGGATCGTGCGAATGAAATAGAATGGATACAAATGAATTAGAATGGATCGTACGAATGAATTAGAATGGATCGTATGAGTGAATTCGAATGGATCGTGCGAATGAATTAGAATGGATTGTACGAATGAATTAGAATGGATCGTGCTAATGAGTAAGAATGGATCGTACGAATGAAATAGAATGGATCGTACGATCCATTCTAATTCATTCGTACGATCCATTCTAATTCATTCGCACGATCTATTCTAATTCATTCGCACCATTCTAATTCATTCGCACAATCTATTCTAATTCATTCGTACGATCAATTCTACTTCATTCGTACGATCCATTCTAATTCCTTCGTACGATCTATTCTAATCCATTCATACGATCCATTCTAATTCATTCGTATGTATCCATTCTAATTCATTCATACGATCCATTGAATTAGAATGGATATATTCGTGCAAATGAATTAGAATGGATCATATGAATGAGTAAGAATGGATTGTATGAATGAATTAGAATGGATCGTACGAATTAATTAAAATTGATCGTGCGAATGAATTAGAATGGATCGTACGAATGAATTAGAATAGATACATTCGTGCGAATGAATTAGAATGGATCATACGAATGAGTAAGAATGGATAGTACGAATGAAATAGAATGGATTGTATGAATGAATTAGAATGGATCGTGCTAATAAATTAGAATGGATCGTACGAATGAATTAGAATGGATTGTACGAATGAATTAGAATGGATACATTCGTGTGAATGAATTAGAATGGATCGTATGATGAATTAGAATGGTTCGTATGAATGAATTAGAATGTATCGTACGAATGAATTAGAATGAATTAGAATGAATTAGAATGGATACATTCGTGCGAATGAATTAGAACGGATCATACGAATTAGTAAGAATGGATCATACGAATGAAATAGAATGGATTGTACGAATGAATTAGAATGGATCGTACGAATGAATTAGAATGGATCGTACAAATGAATTAGAATGGATCGTACGAATGAATTAGAATGGATCGTGTGAAAGAATTAGAATGGATTGTATGAATGAATTAGAATGGATCGTACGAATGAATTAGAATAGATACATTCGTGCTAATAAATTAGAATGGATCGTACGAATGAGTAAGAATGGATCGTATGAATGAAATAGAATGGATTGTATGTATCAATTAGAATGGATCGTACGAATGAATTAGAATGGATCGTGTGAAAGAATTAGAATGGATTGTATGAATGAATTAGAATGGATCGTATGAATGAATTAGAATGGATCGTACGAATAAATTAGAATGGATTGTACGAATGAATTAGAATGGATCTTACAAATGAATTAGAAAGGATACATTCGTGCGAATGAATTAGAATGGATCATACGAATGAATTAGAATGGATCGTGCATCGTACGAATGAAATAGAATGGATTGTACGAATGAATTAGAATGGATCGTACAAATGAAATAGAATGGATCGTGTGAAAGAATTAGAATGGATTGTATGAATAAATTAGAATGGATCGTAAGAATGAATTAGAAGGGATTGTACGAATGAATTAGAATGGATCGTACGAATGAATTAGAATGGATACATTCGTGCGAATGAATTAGAATGGATCATATGAATGAATTAGAATGGATCGTGCGTCGTACGAATGAAATAGAATGGATTGTACGAATGAATTAGAATGGATCGTATGAATGAATTAGATTATGATCCATTCTATTTCATTCGTACGATCCATTCTAATTCATTCGTACAATCCATTCTATTTCATTCGTACGATCCATTCTTACTCATTCGTATGATCCATTCTAATTCATTCGCACAAATGTATCCATTCTAATTCATTCGTACGATCCATTCTAATTCATTCGTACAATCCATTCTAATTCATTCATACGATCCATTCTAATTCATTCATATAATCCAATCTAATTCTTTTATACGATCCATTCTAATTCATTCGTATGATCCATTCTAATTCCTTCGTACGATCCGTTCTATTTCATTCGTACGATCCATTCTTACTCATTTGTATGATCTATTCTAATTCATTCGCACGAATGTATCCATTCTAATTCATTCGTACGATAAATTCTAATTCATTCATACGATCCATTCTAATTCATTCATACGATCCATTCTAATTCATTCACACGAATGTATCCATTCTAATTCATTCGTACGATCCATTCTAATTCATTCGCACAATCTATTCTAATTCATTCGTACGATCCATTCTAATTCATTCATACGATCTATTCTAATTCTTTCGCACGAATGTATTCATTCTAATTCATTCGTACGATCCATTCTAATTCCTTCGTAAAATCCATTCTAATTCCTTCGTACGATCTATTCTAATTCATTCGTACGATCCATTCTAATTCATTCGTACGATCTATTCTAATTCATTCGTACGATCCATTCTAATTCATTCGCACGAATATATCCATTCTAATTCATTTATACAGTTTATTCTAATTCATTCGTACGATCCATTCTAATTCATTCGTACAATCCATTCTATTTCATTCATACTATCCATTCTTACTCATTCGTATGATCCATTCTAATTCATTCGCACGAATGTATCCATTCTAATTCATTCGTACGATCCATTCTAACTCATTCGTACGATAAATTCTAATTCATTCGTACAATCCATTCTAATTCATTCATACGATCCATTCTAATTCATTCATACGATCTATTCTAATTCTTTCGCACAAATGTATCCATTCTAATTCGTTCGTACGATCCATTCTAATTCCTTCATACAATCTATTCTAATTCATTCGTACGATCCATTATAATTCATTCGTACGATCTATTCTAATTCATTCGTACGATCCATTCTAATTCATTCGCACGAATGTTTCCTTTCTAATTCATTCATACAATCTATTCTAATTCATTCGTATGATCCATTCTAATACATTCGTACAATCCATTCTATTTCATTCGTACGATCCATTCTTACTCATTCGTATGATCCATTCTTATTCATTCACATGAATGTATCCATTCTAATTCATTCGTACGATCCATTCTAATTCATTCGTACAATCCATTCTATCTCATTAGAATGGATCGTACGAATGAAATAGAATGGATCATACTTATGAATTAGAATGGATCGTACGAATGAATTTGAATGGATCGTACGAATGAATTTGAATGGATACATTCGTGCGAATGAATTAGAATGGATCGTATGAATGAGTAAGAATGGATCGTACGAAAGAATTAGAATGGATCGTACGAATGAATTAGAATGGATACATTCGTGCGAATGAATTAGAATGGATCATACGAATGTGTATGAATGGATCATATGAATGAAATATAATGGATTGTACGTATGAATTAGAATGGATCGTACGAATGAATTAGAATAGATTGTATGAATGAGTTAGAATGGATACATTCATGCGAATGAATTAGAATGGATCGTACGAATGAATTAGAATAGATCGTACGAATGAATTTGAATGGATACATTCGTGCAAATGAATTAGAATGGATCGTACGAATGAATTAGAATGGATCGTATGAATGAATTAGAATGGATATATTCGTGCAAATAAATTAGAATGGATCATTCGAATGAATTAGAATAGATTGTGCGAATGAATTAGAATGGATCGTGCGAATGAATTAGAATGGATCATACGAATGAGTAAGAATGGATCGTATGAATGAATTCAAATGCATCGTGCGAATGAATTAGAATGGATCATGCGAATGAATTAGAATGGATCGTACGAATGAGTAAGAATGATTCGTATGAAGGAATTAGAATTGATCGTACGAAGAAATTAGAATGGATCATACGAATGAAATATAATGGGTCGTACAAAGGAATTAGAATAGATCGTACGAAGGAATTAGAATGGATCGTACGAAGGAATTAGAATGGATCATACGAATGAATTAGAATGGAGACATTCATGCGAAAGAATTAGAATAGATCGTATGAATGAATTAGAATGGATCGTATGAATGAATTAGAATGGATATATTCGTGCAAATGAATTAGAATGGATCATACGAATGAGTAAGAATGGATTGTATGAATGAATTAGAATGGATCGTATGAATGAATTAGCATGGATCGTGCGAATGAAATAGAATCGATACAAATGAATCAGAATGGATCATACGAATGAATTAGAATGGATCGTTTGAGTGAATTCGAATGGATCGTGCGATTGAATTAGAATGGATCGTACGAATGAATTAGAATGAATTAGAATGGATCGTACGAATGAATTAGAACTGATATATTCGTGCAAATGAATTAGAATAGATCGTACGAATGAATTAGAATGAATCGTACGAATGAGTAAGAATGGATCGTACGAATGAAATAGAATAGACTGTACGAATGAATTAGAATGGATCGTACGAATGAATTAGAATGGATCGTGTGAAAGAATTACAATGGATTGTATGAATGAATTAGAATTGATCATATGAATGAATTAGAATGGATCGTACGAATGAATTAGAATGGATTGTACGAATGAATTAGAATGGATCGTACGAATGAATTAGAATGGATACATTCGTGCGAATGAATTATAATGGATCATACGAAAGAGTAAGAATGGATCGTACGAATGAAATAGAATGGATTGTACGAATGAATTAGAATGGATCGTACGAATGAAATATAATGGATCGTAATCTAATTCATTCATACGATCCATTCTAATTCATTTATACGATCCTATCTAATTCATTCATACGATCCATTCTAATTCATTCGCACGAATGTATCCATTCTAATTCATTCGTACAATCCATTCTAATTCATTCGTACGATCCATTCTAATTCATTCATACGATCCATTCTAATTCATTCATACAATCCATTCTAATTCTTTCACACGATCCATTCTAATTCATTCGTACGATCCATTCTAATTCATTCGTACAATCCATTAAATTTCATTCGTATGATCCATTCTTACTCATCCGTACGATCCATTCTAATTCATTCGTATGATCTATTCTAATTCGTTCGCACGAATATATCCATTCTAATTCATTCGTACGATCCATTCTAATTCATTCATACTATCCATTCTAATTCATTCATATAATCCATTCTAATTCATTCAAACGATCCATTCTAATTCATTCGTACGATCCATTGTAATTCATTCGTATACGTGTGAATGAATTAGAATGGATCATACGAATGAGTAAGAATGGATCCTATGAAGGAATTAGAATGGATCGTACGAATGAATTAGAATGGATACATTCGTGCGAATGAATTAGAATGGATCGTTCGAATGAATTAGAATGGATCGAATTAGAATGGATATATTTGTGCGAATGAATTAGAATGGATCGTGCGAATAAAATAGAATGGATCGTACGAATGAATTAGAAGGGATTAGAATGGATCGTACGAATGAATTAGAATGGATACATTCGTGCAAATGAATTAGAATAGATCGTACGAACGAATTAGAATGGATTGTACGATTGAGTAAGAATGGATCGTACGAATGAAATAGAATAGATTGTACGAATGAATTAGAATGGATCGTACGAAAGAATTAGAATGGATCATGTGAAAGAATTAGAATGGATTGTATGAATGAATTAGAATGGATCGTACGAATGAATTAGAATGGATTGTACGAATGAATTAGAATGGATCGTACGAATGAATTAAAATTGATACATTCGTGCGAATGAATTAGAATGGACCATACGAATGAGTAAGAATGGATCGTACGAATAAAATAGAATGGATTGTACGAATGAATTAGAATGGATCGTATGAATGAAATAGAATGGATCGTAATCTAATTCATTCTCTAATTTCCATTCTAATTCATTCATACAATCCATTCTAAGTCATTCGCACAAATATATCCATTCTAATTCATTCGCACGATCCATTCTAATTCATTCGTACAATCCATTGTAATTCATTAATTAGAATGGATCGTATGAATTAATTAGAATGGATCGTAACGAATGAATTAGAATAGATTGTGCGAATGAATTAGAATGGATCGTATGAATGAATTAGAATTGATAGTGCGAATGAATTAGAATGGATCGTACCAATGAATTAGAATGGAAACATTCGTGCGAATAAATTAGGATGGATTGTATGAATGAATTAGAATGGAAATTAGAATGGATCGTGCGAATGAATTCGAATTGATCGTGCGAATGAAATAGAATAGATAGAAATGAATTAGAATGGATCATACGAATGAATTAGAATGGATCGTATGAGTGAATTCGAATGGATCGTGCGAATGAATTAGAATGGATTGTACGAATGAATTAGAATGGATCGTCCTAATGAGTAAGAATGGATCGTACAAATGAAATAGAATGGATCGAATGAATTAAAATGGATCGTACGAAGGAATTAGAATGGATACATTCGTGCGAATGAATTAGAATGGATCGCACGAATGAGTAAGAATGATTCGTTCGAAGGAATTAGAATTGATCGTACGAAGAAATTAGAATGGATACATTCTTGCGAATGAATTAGAATGGATCGTATGAACCATTCTAATTCATTCATACAATCCATTCTAATTCTTTCACACGATTCATTCTAATTCCTTCGTACGATCCATTCTAATTCCTTCGTACGATCCATTCAAATTCATACGATCTATTCTATTTCATTCATACGATCCATTCTAATTCATTCGAATGATCTATTCAAATTGATTCGTACAATCCATTCTATTTCATTCGTACGATCCATTCTTACTCATTCGTACGATCCATTCTAATTCATTCGCACGAATGTATCCATTCTAATTCATTCGTACGATCCATTCTAATTTATTCATACGATCCATTCTAATTCATTTGCACGAATATATCCATTCTAATTCATTCATACGATCCATTCTAATTCATTCGCACGATCCATTCTAATTCATTCACACGAATGAATCCATTCTAATTCATTCGTATGATCCATTCTAATTCATTCGTACAATCCATTCTATTTTATTCACACGATCCATTCTAATTTATTCATACGATGATCCATTCTAATTCCTTCGTACGGTCCATTCTAATTCATACGCACGAATTTATCCATTCTAATTCATTCTAATTCATTCGTACGATCCATTCTAATTCATTCGCACGAATGTATCCATTCTAATTCATCCGTACGATCCATTCTAATTCATTCGTACGATCCATTCTAATTCATTCGTACGATCCATTCTTACTCATTCGTATGATCCATTCTAATTCATTCTCACGAATGTATCCATTCTAATTCATTCGTACGATCCATTCTAATTCATTCGTACGATCCATTCTAATTCATTCGTACGATTCATTCTAATTCATTCGCACAAATGAATCCATTCTAATTCATTCGTACAATCCATTTTATTTCATTCGTACGATCCATTCTTAGTCATTCGTACGATCCATTCTAATTCATTCGTACGATCCATTCTAATTCATTCGTACAATCCATTCTATTTCATTCATACGATCCATTCTTACTCATTCGTACGATCCATTCTAATTCATTCGCACGATGAATTAGAATTGATCGTGCGAATAAATTAGAATGGATCGTACGAATGAATTAGAATGGATCATACGAAGGAAATAGAATGGACCGTACGAATGATTTAGAATAGATTGTGCGAATGAATTAGAATGGACCGTACGTAATGAATTAGAATGGAACGTACGAATAAATTAGAATAGATTGTGCTAATGAATTAGAATGGATTATGCGAATGAATTAGAATGGATAAATTCGTGCGAATGAATTAGAATGGATTGTACGAATGAATTAGAACGGATCGTACGAATGAATTAGAATGGATCGTACGAATGAATTAGAATGGATACATTCGTGCGAATGAATTAGAATGGATCATACGAATGAGTAAGAATGGATCGTACGAATGAAATAGAATGGATTGTACGAATGAATTAGAATGGATCATACGAATGAATTAGAATGGATACATCCGTGCGAATGAATTAGAATGGATCGTACGAATGAGTAAGAATGGATCGTACGAATGAAATAGAATGGATTGTACGAATGAATTAGAATGGATCGTGCGAATGAATTAGAATGGATCGGGCGAATGAATTAGAGTGGATCGTGTGAAAGAATTAGAATAGATTGTATGAATGAATTAGAATGGATCGTATGAATGAATTAGAATGGATCGTGCGAATGAATTCAAATGGATCGTGCGAATGAAATAGAATGGATACAAATGAATTACAATGGATCATACGAATGAATTAGAATGGATCGTATGAGTGAATTCGAATGGATCGTGCGAATGAATTAGAATGGATCGTACGATTGAATTAGAGTGGATACATTAGTGCGAATGAATTAGAATGGATCGTGCGAATGAAATAGATTGGATCGTACGAACGAATTAGAATGGATCGTATTAGAATGGATACATTCATGCGAATGAATTAGAATGGATCATACGAATGAGTAAGAATGGATCGTACGAATAAAATAGAATGGATTGTACGAATGAATTAGAATGGATCGTACGAATGAATTAGAATGGATCATATGAATAAATTAGAATGGATACATTCGTCCGAATGAATTAGAATGGATCGTACGAATGAATTAGAATGGATACATTCGTGCGAATGAATTAGAATGGATCATACGAATGAGTAAGAATGGATCGTACGAATGTATTCGTGCAAATGAATTAGAATGGATCGTGTGAATGATTTAGAATGGATCGTATGAATGAATTAGAATAGATTGTGCGAATGAATTAGAATGGATCGTACGAATGAATTAGAATAGATCGTATGAATAAGTAAGAGTGGATCGTATGAATGAAATAAGTAAGAGTGGATCGTGTGAAAGAATTAGAATGGATTGAAAGAATGAATTAGAATGGATCGTATGAATGAATAAGAATGGATCGTGCGAATGAATTCGAATGGATCGTGCGAATGAAATAGAATGGATACAAATGAATTAGAATGGATCAAACAAATGAATTAGAATGGATCGTATGAGTGAATTCGAATGGATCGTGCGAATGAATTAGAATGGATTGTACGAATGAATTAGAATGGATCGTGCTAATGAGTAAGAATAGATCGTACGAATGAAATAGAATGGATTGTATGAATTAGAATGGATCATACGAAGGAATTAGAATGGATACATTCGTGCGAATGAATTAGAATGGATCGTACGAATGAGTAAGAATGATTCGTACGAAGGAATTAGAATGGATCATATGAAGGAATTAGAATGAATACATTCCTGCGAATGAATTAGAATGGATCGTACGAATGAATTAGAATGGATACATTCGTGCGAATGAATTAGAATGGATCGTACGAATGAATTAGAATAGATCATACGAATGAATTAGAATTGATCGTACGAATGAATTAGAATGGATCGTGCGAATGAATTTGAATGGATCGTGTGAAAAAATTAGAATGGATTGTACGAATGAATTAGAATGGATCATACAAATAAATTAGAATGGATCGTACGAATGAATTAGAATGGATCGTATGAATGAATTAGAATGGATTGTATGAATGAATTAGAAAGGATCGTATGAATAACGATCCATTCTAATTCATTCGTACGATCCATTCTAATTCATTCGTATGATCCATTCTAATTCATTCGCACAAATATATCCATTCTAATTCATTCGTACGATCCATTCTAATTCATTCGTACGATCCAATCTATTTCATTCGCACGATCCATTCTAATTCATTCGCACGATCCATTCTAATTCATTCGCACAATCCATTCTAATTCATTCATACGATCCATTCTAATTCATTCATATGATCCATTCTAATTCATTCGTACAATCCATTCTATTTCATTCGTACGATCCATTCTTACTCATTCGTACGATCCATTCTAATTCATTCGCACGAATGTATCCATTCTAATTCATTCGTACGATCCATTCTAATTCATTCGTACGATCCATTCTAATTCATTCGTATAATCCATTCTAATTCATTCGTACGATCTATTCTTACTCATTCATACGATCCATTCTAATTCATTCGCACGAATGTATCCATTCTAATTCATTCATACGATCCATTCTAATTCATTCGTACGATCCATTCTAATTCATTCGCACGAATGTATGCATTCTAATTCATTCGTATGATCTATTCTAATTAATTCGCACGATCCATTCTAATTTATTGGATTGTGCGAATGAATTAGAATGGATCGTGCGAATGAATTAGAATGAATTGTACGAATGAATTAAAATAGATTGTGCTCCATTCTAATTCATTCGCACGATCAATTCTAATTCATTAATACGATCCAATCTAATTCATTCATACGATCCATTCTAATTCATTCGCACGATTGTATCCATTCTAATTCATTTTTACGATCCATTCTAATTCATTCGCACGAATGTATCCATTCTAATTCATTCGCACGAATGTATCCATTCTAATTCATTCGTACATGTATGAATGAATTAGAATGGATCGTGCGAATGAATTAGAATGGTTCGTACGAATGAATTAGAATGGATCGTACGAATGAGTTAGAATAGATACATTCGTTCGAATGAATTAGAATGGATCGTACGAATGAATTAGAATGGATCGTACGAATGAAATAGAATGGATCGTACGAATGATGAATTAGAATGGATCGTATGAATGAATTAGAATGGATCGTACGAATGAAATAGAATGGATTGTACGAATGAATTAGAATGGATCGTACGAATGAATTAGAAAGGATCGTATGAATAAATTAGAATGGATCGTGTGAAAGAATTCGAATGGATTGTATGAATGAATTAGAATGGATTGTATGAATGAATTAGAATGGATCGTACGAATGAAATAGAATGGATCGTACGAATGAATTTGAATGGATACATTCGTGCGAAAGAATTAGAATAGATCGTATGAATGAATTAGAATGGACCGTGTGAATGAATTAGAATGGATATATTCGTGCAAATGAATTAAAATGGATCGTATGAATGAATTAGAATGGATCGTATAAATGAATTAGAATGGATACATTCGTGCGAATGAATGATCGTACGAATGAATTATAATGGATCGTACGAATGTATCCATTCGAATTCACTAGGGCGATCGTACGAATTAATTAGAATGGATTGTGCGAATGAATTAGAATGGATCGTGCGTCGTACGAATGAATTAAAATGGATCGTATTAATGAATTAGAATGGATCATGCGAATGAATGAGAATGGATCGAACGAATATTAGAATAGATCATATGAAAGAATTAGAATGGATCGTACGAATGAATTAGAATGGATACATTCATGCGAATGAATTAGAATGGATCATACGAATGAGTAAGAATGGATCGTACTCTAATTCATTCGAACGAATGTATCCATTCTAATTCATTCATACGATCCATTCTAATTCATTCGTACGATCCATTCTAATTCATTCGCACGAATGTATCCAGTCTAATTCATTCGTACGATCCATTCTAATTCATTCGCACAATCTATTCTAATTCATTCGTATGACCCATTCTAATTCATTCGTACGATCTATTCTAATTCATTCGTACGATCCATTCTAATTCATTCGCACGAATGTATCCATTATAATTCATTCATACAATCTATTCTAATTCATTCGTATGATCCATTCTAATTCATTCGTACAATCTATTCTATTTCATTCGTACGATCCATTCTTACTTATTCGTATGATCCATTCTAATTCATTCGCACGAATGTATCCATTCTAATTCATTCGTACGATCCATTCTAATTTATTCGTACGATCCATTCTAATTCATTTGTATAATCCATTCTATTCTATTCTTACTCATTCGTACGATCCATTCTAATTCATTCGCACGAATGTATCCATTCTAATTCACTCGTATGATCCATTCTAATTCATTCATACGATCCATTCTAATTCATTCATACAATCCATTCTAATTCTTTCACATGATCCATTCTAATTCATTCGTACGATCCATTCTAATTCATTCATACAATCCATTCTATTTCATTCGTACGATCCATTCTTACTCATTCGTATGATCCATTCTAATTCATTCGCACGAATGTATCCATTCTAATTCATTCGTATGATCCATTCTAATTCATTCGTACGATCCATTCTAATTCATTCGCACGAATGTATCCATTCTAATTCATTCGTACGATCCATTCTAATTCATTCGTGCGATCTATTCTAATTCATTTGCATGATCCACTCTAATTCATTCGTACAATCCATTCTATTTCATTCCTACGATCCATTCTTACTCATTCGTATGATCCATTCAAATTCATTCGCACGAATGTATCCATTCTAATTCATTCGTACGATCCATTCTAATTCATTCGCACGATCAATTCTAATTCATTCGTACAATCCATTCTAATTCATTCGTATAATCCATTCTATTTCATTCGTACGATCCATTCTTACTCATTCGTATGATCCATTCTAATTCATTCGCACGAATGTATCCATTCTAATTCATTCGTACGATCCATTCTAATTCATTCCGTATGATCCATTCTAATTCATTCATACGATCCATTCTAATTCATTCATACAATCCATTCTAATTCTTTCACACGATCCATTCTAATTCATTCGTACGATCCATTCTAATTCGTACAATCCATTCTAATTCATTCGTACAATCCTTTCTATTTCATTCGAACGATCCATTCTTACTCATTCGTATGATCCTTTCTAATACATACGCACAAATGTATCCATTCTAATTCATTCGTACGATCCATTGTAATTCGTTCATACGATCCATTCTAATTCATTCATACAATCCATTCTAATTCTTTCACACGATCCATTCTAATTCATTCGTACGATCCATTCTAATTCATTCGTAGAATCCATTCTATTTCATTCGTACGATCCATTCTTACTCATTCGTACGATCCATTCTAATTCATTCACACGAATGTATCCAATCTAATTCATTCGTACGATCCATTCTAATTCATTCTTACAATCCATTCTATTTCATTCGTACGATCCATTCTAATTCAATGGATTCATTCGTGCGAATAAATTAGAATAGATTGTATGAATGAATTAGATTGGATCGTATAAATGAATTAGAATGGATCGTGCAAATGAATTAGAATGGATCGTACGAAGGAATTAGAATGGATCATACGAATAAATTAGAATGGATAGTATGAATGAATTAGAATGGTTACATTCGTGCGAATGAATTAGAATGGATCATACGAATGAGTAAAAATGGATCGTATGAATGAAATAGAATGGATTGTACAAATGAATTAGAATGGATCGTACGAATGAATTAGAATGGATCGTGTGAATAATTAGAATGGATTGTATGAATGAATTAGAATGGATCGTATGAATGAATTAGAATGGATCGTACGAATGAATTAGAATGGATCGTACGAATGAATTAGAATGGATACATTCGTGCGAATGAATTAGAATGGATCATACGAATGAGTAAAAATGGATCGTACGAATGAAATAGAATGGATTGTATGAATGAATTAGAATGGATCGTACGAATGAATTAGAATGGATCATGTGAAAGAAGTAGAATGGATTGTATGAATGAATTAGAATGGATGGTATGAATGAATTAGAATGGATCGTACGAATGAATTAGAATGGATACATTCGTGCGAATGAATTAGAATGGATTGTACGAATGAGTAAGAATGGATCGTATGAATGAAATAGAATAGATTGTACGTATCAATTACAATGGATACATTCGTGCGAATGAATTAGAATGGATCGTACAAATGAATTAGAATGGATCGTATAAATGAATTAGAATAGATCGTATGAAGGAATTAGAATGGATTGTACGAATCAATTATAATGGATTGTACGAATGAACTAGAATGGATCGTACGAATGAATTAGAATGGATACATTCATGCGAATGAATTAGAATGGATCATACGAATGAATTAGAATTGATCGTACGAATGAATTAGAATGGATCGTCATTCATATGATCCATTCTAATTTATTCATACGATCCATTCTAATTCATTCATACGATCCATTCTAATTCATTCATACGATCCATTCTAATTCATTCATACGATCGATTCTAATTCATTCGGACACGTGCGAATGAATTAGAATAGATCATACGAATGAGTAAGAATGGATCGTACGAAGGAATTAGAATGGATTGTACGAATGAATTAGAATGGATACATTCGTGCGAATGAATTAGAATGGATCGTGCAAATGAATTAGAATTGATTGAAATAGATTGGATACATTCGTGCGAATGAATTAGAATGGATCGTGCGAATGAAATAGAATGGATCGTACGAATGAATTAGAATGGATCGTACGAATGAATTAGAATGAATTAGAATGGATCGTACGAATGAATTAGAAAGTATATATTCGTGCAAATGAATTAGAATAGATCGTGCGAATGAATTAGAATGGATCGTACGAATGAATTAGAATGGATCGCGTACAGTCCATTCTATTTCATTCGTACGATCAATTCTTACTCATTAGCACGATCCATTCTAATTCATTCGTACAATCCATTCTAATTCATTCGCACGATCCATTCGAATTCACTCATACGATCCATTCTAATTCATTCGTATGATCCATTCTAATTCATTTGTATCCATTCTATTTCATTCGCACGATCCATTCGAATTCATTTGCACGATCCATTCTAATTCATTCATACGATCCATTCTAATTCATTCATACAATCCATTCTTAATCATTTGTATGATCCATTCTAATTCATTCGCACAAATGTATCCATTCTAATTCATTCATACGATCCATTCTAATTCATTCATACGATCCATTCTAATTCATTTGCACGAATATATCTATTCTAATTCATTCATATGATCCATTCTAATTCATTTATACGATCTATTCAAATTCTTCCGCACGAATGTATCCATTCCAATTCATTCGTACGATCCATTCTAATTCATTCGTACGATCCATTCTAATTCATTCATATGATCCATTCTAATTCATTCATACAATCCATATTAATTCTTTCACATGATCCATTCTAATTCATTCGTACGATCCATTCTAATTCATTCGTATGATCCATTCTAATTTATTTGTACAATCCATTCTATTTCATTCGTACGATCCATTCTAATTCATTCGTACGATCCATTCTAATTCATTCATACGATCCATTCTAATTCATTCGTACGATCCATTCTAATTCATTCGTACAATCCATTCTATTTCATTCGTACGATCCATTCTTACTCATTCGTACAATCCATTCTAATTCATTCGTACGATCCATTCTAATTCATTCATACGATCCATTCTAATTCCTTCGTATGATCCATTCTAATTCATTCGCACGAATATATCCATTCTAATTCATTCGTACGATCCATTCTAATTCATTCGTACGATCCATTCTAATTCATTCGTACAAAGGAATTAGAATGGATTGTATGAATGAATTAGAATGGATCGTATGAATGAGTAAGAATGGATCGTACGAATGAAATAGAATGGATTGTACGAATGAATTAGAATGGATCGTACGAATGAATTAGAATGGATCGTACGAAAGAATTAGAATGGATCGTACGAATGAATTAGAATAGATCGTACGAATGAATTAGAATAGATTGTACGAATGAATTAGAATGGATCGTATGAATGAATTAGATTGGATCGTATGAATGAATTAGAATAGATCGTATGAATGAATTAGAATGGATCGTATGAATGAATTAGAATGGATCGTACGAATGAAATAGAATGGATTGTACGAATGATTTTGAATGGATCGTACGGATCGATTCCAAGTCATTCATACGATCCATTCTATTTCATTCGCACGATCCATTCGAATTCATTCATACAATCCATTCTAATTCTTTTGCACGATCGATTCTAATTCATTCATACGATCCATTCTAATTCATTCACACGAACCATTCTAATTCATTTATACGATCCATTCTAAGTCATTTGTACGATCCATTCTAATTCATTCGCACGATCCATTCTAATTCATTCATACAATCCATTCTAATTCTTTCGCATGATCCATTCTAATTCATTCGTACAATCTATTCTAATTCATTCGTACGATCCATTCTATTCATTCGCACGATCCATTTTAATTCATTCGGACGAATAAATCCATTCTAATTCATTCGTATGATCCATTCTAATTCATTTGCACAATCCAATGAATTAGAATGGATCGTGCGTATTAATTAGAATAGATCGTACGAATGAATTAGACTGGATACATTCGTGCGAATGAATTAGAATGGATCGTACGAATGAATTAGAATAGATCGTACGAATGAATTAGAATTGATCGTACGAATAAATTAGAATAGATTGTGCGAATGAATTAGAATGGATCGTATGAATGAATTAGATTACGATCCATTCTATTTCATTCGTACGATCCATTCTAATTCATTCGTACAATCCATTCTATTTCATTCGTACGATCCATTTTTACTCATTCGTATGATCCATTCTAATTCATTCGCACGAATGTATCCATTCTAATTCATTCGTACGATCCATTCTAATTCATTCGTACAATCCATTCTAATTCATTCGTACGATCCATTCTAATTCATTCATACGATCCATTCTAATTCATTCATACAATCCATTCTAATTCTTTCAGACGATCCATTCTAATTCATTCGTACGATCCATTCTAATTCATTCGTACAATCCATTCTATTTCATTCGTACGATCCATTCTTACTCATTCGTACAATCCATTCTATTTCATTCGTACGATCTATTCTATTTCATTCATACGATCCATTCTTACTCAATCGTATGATCCATTCTAATTCATTCGCACGAATGTATCCATTCTAATTCATTCATACGATCCATTCTAATTCTTTCGCACGATCCATTCTAATTCATTAATACGATCCAATCTAATACATTCATATGATCCATTCTAATTCATTCGCACGAATGTATCCATTCTAATTAATTCATACGATCCAATCTAATTCATTCATACGATCCATTCTAATTTATTCGTATGTATCCATTCTAATTCATTCATACGATCCATTCTAATTCATTCGTACGATCCATTCTAATTCATTCGCACGATCCATTCTAATTCATGAATACGATCCATTCTAATTCATTTGTATGACGCACGATCTATTCTAATTCATTCATACTATCCAATCTAATTCATTCATACGATCCATTCTAATTCATTCGTATGTATCTATTCTGATTCATTCATACGATCCATTCTAATTCATTCGTACGATCCATTCTAATTCATTCGCACGATCCATTCTCATTCAATCGTACAATCCATTCTAATTCTTTCACACGATCCGTACGAATGAATTAGAATGGATCGTACGAATGAATTAGAATGGATCGTACAAAGGAATTAGAATGGATCATACGAATGAAATATAATGGGTCGTACAAAGGAATTGGAATGGATCGTACGAAGGAATTAGAATGGATCGTACGAAGGAATTAGAATGGATCGTACGAATGAATTAGAATGGATACATTCGTGCGAAAGAATTAGAATAGATCGTATGAATGAATTATAATGGATCGTTGAATGAATTAGAATGGATATATTCGTGCAATTGAATTAGAATGGATCGTATGAGTGAATTAGAATGAATCGCACTTATGAATTAGAATGGATCGTACAAATGAATTAGAATGGATCGTACGAATGAATTAGAATGGATACATTCGTGCGAATGAATTAGAATGGATCATACGAATGAGTAAGAATGGATCGTGCGAATGAAATAGGATGGATTGTACGAATGAATTAGAATGGATACATTCGTACGAATGAAATAGAATGGATCGTACGAATGAATTAGAATGGATCGTATGAATTAATTAGAATGGATCGTACGAATGAATTAGAATGAATCATACGAATGAATTAGAATGGATACATTCGTGCGAAAGAATTAGAATAGATCGTATGAATGAATTAGAATGGATCGTATCAGATACAGGATCCATTCTAATTCATTCATACGATCCATTCTAATTCATTCATACGATCCATTCTAATTCATTCGTACAATCCATTCTAATTCATTCGCACGATCCATTCTAATTCATTCGCACGAATGTATCCATTCTATTTCATTCGTACGATCCAGATCCATTCTAATTCATTCGTACGATCCATTCTAACTCATTCGTACAATCCATTCTATTTCATTCGTACGATCCATTCTTACTCATTCGTACGATCCATTCTAATTCATTCGTACATACGATCCATTCTAATTCATTTGCACGAATACATTCGTACGATCCATTCTTACTCATTCGTATGATCCACTCTAATTCATTCGCACGAATGTATCCATTCTAATTCATTCGTACGATCCATTCTAATTCATTCGCACAATCTATTCTAATTCATCCGTACAATCCATTCTAATTCATTCGCACGATCCATTCTAATTCATTCATACGATCCATTCTAATTCATTCATACAATCCATTCTAATTGTTTCACACGATCCATTCTAACTCATTCGTATGATCCATTCTAATTTCCATTCTAATTCATTCATACGATCCATTCTAATTCATTCGCACGAATGTATCTATTCAAATTCATTCGTACGGTCCATTCTAATTCATTCGCACGATCCATTCTAATTCATTCATAAGATCCATTCTAATTCATTCGTACAATCCATTCTAATTCATTCGCACGAATGAATTAGAATGGATCGTATGAATGAATTAGAATGGATCGTACGAATGAATTAGAATGAATCGTGTGAAAGAATTAGAATGGATTGTACGAATGAAATAGAATGGATCGTACGAATGAAATAGAATGGATTGTACGATTGAAATAGAATGGATCGTACGAATGAATTAGAATGGATCGTGCTAATGAATTAGAATAGATTTTACGAATGAATTAGAATGGATCGTACGAATGAATTAGATTGGATCGTATGAATGAATTAGAATGGATCGTGCGAATGACTTAGAATGGATCGTATGAATGAATTAGAATGGATCGTGCGAATGAATTAGAATGGATCGTACGAATGAATTAGAATGGATATATTCGTGCGAATGAATTAGAATGGATCGCACGAATGAATTAGAATGGATCGTACGAATGAATTAGAATGGATCGAACGAATAAATTAGGATAGATTGTGCGAATGAATCAGATTGGATCGTATGAATGAATTAGAATGGATTATACGAATGAATTAGAATGGATACATTCATGCAAATGAAATACAATGGATCATACGAATGAGTAAGAATGGATCGTACGAATGAAATAGAATGGATTGTACGAATGAATTAGAATGGATCGTACGAATGAATTAGAATAGATAGTACGAATGAATTAGAATGGATCATACGAATGAGTAAGAATGGATCGTACGAATGAAATAGAATGGATTGTACGAATGAATTAGAATGGATCGTACGAATGAATTAGAATGGATCGTGTGAAAGAATTAGAATGGATTATATGAATGAATTATAATAGATCGTACGAATGAGTAAGAATGGATCGAATAAATTTGAATGGATCGGTCTCCATTATAATTCATTCGTACGATCCATTCTAATTCCTTCGTACGATCCATTCTAATTCCTTCGTTCGATCCATTCTATTTCATTCGCACGATCCATTCTAATTCATTCGCACGAATCTATCCATTCTAATTCATTCATACGATCCATTCTAATTTGTTCGTATGATCCATTCTAATTCCTTCGTACGATCCATTCTAATTCCTTCGTACGATCCATTCTATTTCATTTGTATGATCCATTCTAATTCATTCGTACAATCCATTCTAATTCCTTCGTACAATCTATTCTAATTCATTAGTATGATCCATTCTTATTCATTCGTACGATCTATTCTAATTCATTCGTACGATCCATTCTAATCCACTAGCACGATCGTACGAATTAATTAGAATGGTTCGTGCGAATGAATTAGAATAGATTGTGCGAATGAATTAGAATGGATTATACGAATGAATTATAATGGATCGTGTGAATGAATTAGAATAGATTGTGCGAATGAATTAGAATGGATCGTACGAATGAGTTAGAATGGATACATTCGTGCGAATGAATTAGAATGGATACACTCCTGCGTACGATCCATTCTAATTCATTGGCACAATCTATTCTAATTCATTCATACGATCCATTCTAATTCATTCGCACGAATGTATCCATTCTAATTCATTCGTACTATCCATTCTAATTCATTCGTACGATCCATTCTAATTCATTCGTACCATCCATTCTATTTCATTCGTACGATCCATTCTTACTAATTCGTACGATCCATTCTAATTCATTCGCACGAATGTATCCATTCTAATTCATTCGTACGATCCATTCTAATTCATTCGTATGATCCATTCTAATTCATTCATACGATCCATTCTAATTCATTCATACGATCCATTCTAATTCTTTCACACGATCCATTCTAATTCATTCGTACGATCCATTCTAATTCATTCGTACAATCCATTCTATTTCATTCGTACGATCCATTCTTACTCATTCATATGATCCATTCTAATTCATTCGCACGAATGTATCCATTCTAATTCATTCGTACGATCCATTCTAATTCATTCATACAATCCATTCAATTTCATTCGTACGATCCATTTTTACTCATTCGTATGATTCATTCTAATTCATTCGCACGAATGTATCCATTCTAATTCATTCGTATGATCCATTCTAATTCATTCGTACGATCCATTCTAATTCATTCGCACGAATTTATCCATTCTAATTTATTCGTACGATCCATTCTAATTCATTCGTATGATCCATTCTAATTCATTCGTACGTTCCATTCTAATTCATTACGTACGATCCATTCTAATTCATTCACACAATCTATTATAATTCATTCGTACGATCCATTCTAATTCATTCGTATTATCCATTCTAATTCATTCGCACGATCAATTCTAATTCATTAGCACGATCCATTCTAATTCATTCGTACGATCCATTCTAATTCATTCATATGATCCATTCTAATTCGTTCATACGATCTATTCTAATTCTTTCGCACGAATGTATCCATTTTAATTCATTCGCACGAATGTATCCATTCTAATTCATTCATACGATTCATTCTAATTCATTCGTACGATCTATTCTAATTCATTCGTACAATCCATTCTATTTCATTCGTACGATCCATTTTTACTCATTCATATGATCCATTCTAATTCATTCGCACGAATGTATCCATTCTAATTCATTCGTACGATCCATTCTAATTTATTCGTACAATCCATTCTATTTCATTCGTACGATCCATTCTTACTCATTCGTACGATCCATTCTAATTCATTCGTACGATCCATTCTAATTCATTCGTACGATCCATTCTAATTCATTCGCACAATCTATTCTAATTCATTCGTACGATCCATTCTAATTCACTCGTACGATCGTAAGAATGAATTAGAATGGATCATACGGAATGAATTAGAATGGATCGTATGAATAAATTAGAATGGATACATTCGTGCCAATGAACTAGAATGGATCATACGAATGAGTAAGAACGGATCGTACGAATGAAATAGAATGGATTGTACGAATGAATTAGAATGGATCGTGCTAAAGATATAGAATTGATCGTGTGAATGAATTAGAATGGATCGTACGAATGAATTAGAATGGATACATTTGTGCGAATAAATTAGAATGGATCGTATGAATGAATTAGATTGGATCGTATTAATGAATTAGAATTGATCGTATGAATGAATTAGAATGGATCGTACGAAGGAATTAGAATGGATACATTCGTGTGAATGAATTAGAATGGATCGTATGAATGAATTAGATTGGATCGTATGAATGAATTAGAATAGATCGTATGAATGAATTAGATTGGATCGTATGAATGAAATAGAATGGATCGTGCGTCGTACGAATGAATTAGAATGGATCGTATTAATGAATTAGAATGGATCGTGCAAATGAATTAGAATGGATCGTACGAATGAATTAGAATGGATCGTATGAATGAATTAGATTGGATCGTATGAATGAAATAGAATGGATCGTACGAAGGAATTAGAATGGATCGTACGTACGAAGGAATTAGAATGGATCGTACGAAGGAATTAGAATGGATCGTACGAATAAATTAGAATGGATCGTGCGAATGAATTAGAATGGATCGTGCGAATGAATTAGAATGGATCGTACGAAGGAATTAGAATGGATCGGATACATTCGTGCGAATGAATTAGAATGGATCGTGCGAATGAATTAGAATGGATCATACGAATGAATTAGAATGGATCGTACGAATGAATTAGAATGGATCATGCGAATGAATTAGAATGGATCGTGCAAATAAAATAGAATGGATCGTACGAATAAATTAGAATGGATCGTACGAATGAATTAGAGTGGATACATTCGTGCAAATGAATTAGAATGGATCATACGAATGAATTAGAATGGATCGTGCGAATGAATTAGAATAGATTATGCGATTCTAATTCATTTGCACGAATGTATCCATTCTAATTCATTCGTACGATCCATTCTAATTCATTCGCACAATCCATTCTAATTCATTCATACGATCCATTCTAATTAATGAATTAGAATGGATTGTACGAATGAATTAGAATGGATCGTACGAATGAATTAGAATGGATCGTACAAAGGAATTAGAATAGATCATACGAATAAAATATAATGGGTCGTACAAAGGAATTAGAATGGATCGTACGAAGGAATTAGAATGGATACGTTCGTGCGAATGAATTAGAATGGATCGTACGTACGAAGGAATTAGATTCTAATTCATTCGTATGAGCTATTCTAATTCATTCTAATGGATTGTGCGAATGAATTAGAATGGATCGTACGAATGAATTAGAATGGATCGTGTGAAAGAATTAGAATGGGTTGTATGAATGAATTAGAATAGATCGTATGATTGAATTAGAATGGATCGTACGAATGAATTAGAATGGATCGTACGAATGAACTAGAATGGATACATTCGTGCGAATGAATTAGAATGGATCGTACGAATGAATTAGAATGGATCTTACGAATGAATTAGAATGGATCGTACGAATGCACGATCCATGCGAATGAATTAGAATAGATCCTACGAATGAACTAGAATGGATACATTCGTGCAAATGAATTAGAATGGATCGTACGAATGAATTAGAATGGATCGTACGAATGAATTAGAATGGATCTTACGAATGAATTAGAATGGATCGTACGAATGAATTAGAATGGATACATTCGTGCGAATGAATTAGAATGGATCGGACGAATGAATTAGAATAGATCGTACGAATGAATTAGAATGGATCGTACGAATGAATTAGAATGGATCGTACGAATAAATTAGAATGGATACATTCGTCCGAATGAATTAGAATGGATCAAACGAATGAGTAAGAATGGATCGTACGAATGAAATAGAATAGATTGTACGAATGAATTAGAATGGATTCGTACGAATGAATTAGAATGGATACATTCGTGCGAATGAATTAGAATGGATCGTACCAATGAGTAAGAATGGATCGTGCGAATGAAATAGAATGGATTGTGCGAATGAATTAGAATGGATCGGACGAATTAATTAGAATGGATACATTCGTGCGAATGAATTAGAATGGATTGTATGAATGAATTAGAATGGACCGTACAAATGAATTAGAATGGATCATACGAATTAATTAGAATAGATCATACGAATGAATTCGAATGTGTGACGACCAAGATCCAATAGGCCAATAGCCAAGAGCCAAGACTCCTGAGGCGGGAATGCCAAGATGGATGAGGTGAGGTGAGGTGAGGTGAGGTGTACAAGGCCATGAGTTAGCCCCACATCGCCTGGAGAGAAGGAGATCCTGAGCTACTTATATAATTTCTCCTCTCAAACATAGAAGACGTGTTTTAAAACCGTGCGCCGCTACGGATTTTGTAAGAACTCCGTAGTTAAGCGTGCTCAGGCGAGAGTAGTACCAGGATGGGTGACCTCCTTGGGAAGTTCTCATACCGGCACGGGCAAAGCGGACAATATCTTGTGTGTTTGAGGCGGATGTTACAAAATGGTATCAGAGCCGGTTCTCCTCGGGATGGGAGGGTTTAACCCTACACGAGGACGTGTAGCCCTAAGGGGGGTGGATTGTGACGACCAAGATCCAATAGGCCAATAGCCAAGAGCCAAGACTCCTGAGGCGGGAATGCCAAGATGGATGAGGTGAGGTGAGGTGAGGTGAGGTGTACAAGGCCATGAGTTAGCCCCACATCGCCTGGAGAGAAGGAGATCCTGAGCTACTTATATAATTTCCCCTCTCAAACATAGAAGACGCGTTTTAAAATCGTGCGCCGCTACGGATTTCGTAAGAACTCCGTAGTTAAGCGTGCTCAGGCGAGAGTAGTACCAGGATGGGTGACCTCCCTGGGAAGTTCTCGTACGGGCACGGGCAAAGCGGACAATATCTTATGTGTTTGGGACGGATGTTACAGAATGGATCGTATGAATGAATTAGAATGGATTGTACGAATGAATTAGAATGGATACATTCGTGCGAATGAATTAGAATGGATTGTGCGAATGAATAAGAACAGATTGCGCGAATGAATTAGAATAGTTCGTACGAATGAATTAGAATGGATCGTGCGAATGAATTAGAATGGATCGTACGAATGAATTAGAATGGATACATTTGTGCGAATGAATTAGAATGGATCGTATAAATGTATTAGAATGGATCGTATGAGTGAATTAGAATGGATCGTACGAATGAATTAGAATGGATCGTACGAATGAATTAGAATGGATCGTACAAATGAATTAGAATGGATCGTACGAATGAATTAGAATGGATCGTACGAATGAAATAGAATAGATTGTACGAATGAATTAGAATGGATCCTACGAATGAATTAGAATAGATCGTGTGAAAGAATTAGAATGGATTGTATGAATGAATTAGAATGAATTCGTACGATCCATTCGAATTCATTTGCACGATCCATTCTAATTCATTCATACGATCCATTCTAATTCATTCATACGATCCATTCTAATTCATTCATACAATCCATTCTAATTCTTTCACACGATCCATTCTAATTCATTCGTAGGATCCATTCTAATTCATTCGTACAATCTATTCTATTTCATTCGTACGATCCATTCTTACTCATTCGTATGATCCATTCTAATTCATTCGGACGAATGTATCCATTCTAATTCATTCGTACGATCCATTCTAATTCATTCGTCCGATCCATTCTAATTCATTCGCACGAATGTATCCATTCTAATTCATTCGTACGATCCATTCTAATTCATTCGTACGATCCATTCTAATTCATTCGTAAGATCCATTCTAATTCATTCGTACGATCCATTCTAATTCATTCGTAAGATCTATTCTAATTCATTCGTACGATCCATTCTAATTCATTCGTACGATCCATTCCAATTCATTCGTAAGATCCATTCTAATTCATTCGTATGATCAATTCTAATTAATTCGTATGATCCATTCTAATTCACTCATACGATCCATTCTAATCATTCTAATTCATTCGTACGATCCATTCTTATTCATTCATACGATCCATTCTAATTCATTCGCACAATCCATTCTAATTCATTCGTACAATCCATTCTAATTTATTCGTATGATCCATTCTAACTCATTCGGTGGATCCATTCTAATTCATTCGTACGATCCATTCTAATTCATTCCCACGATCCATTCTAATTTATTCGTACGATCCATTCTAATTCATTCGTACGATCTATTCTAATTCATTCGCACGAATGTAACCATTCAAATTCATTCATACGATTCATTCTAATTCATTCATATGAGCTATTCTAAATCATTCGTATGAGCTATTCTAATTCATTCGTATGAGCTAATCTAATTCATACGATTCATTCTAATTCATTCGTATGAGCTATTCTAATTCATTCTAATAGATTGTGCGAATGAATTAGAATGGATTGTACGAATGAATTAGAATGGATCGTGTGAAAGAATTAGAATGGATTGTATGAATGAATTAGAATTGATCGTATGAAGGAATTAGAATGGATCGTACGAATGAATTAGAATGGATCGTACGAATGAACTAGAATGGATACATTCGTGCGAATGAATTAGAATGGATCGTACGAATGAATTAGAATGGATCATACGAATGAATTACAATGGATCTTACGAATGAATTAGAATGGATCGTACGAATGAATTAGAATGGATCATACGAATGAATTAGAATGGATACATTCGTGCGAAGGAATTAGAATGGATCGGACGAATGAATCAGAATAGATCGTACGAATGAATTAGAATGGATCGTACGAATGAATTAGAATGGATCGTACGAATAAATTAGAATGGATACATTCGTCCGAATGAATTAGAATGGATCATATGAATGAGTAAGAATGGATCGTACGAATGAAATAGAATAGATTGTACGAATGAATTAGATGGATTCGTACGAATGAATTAGAATGGGTACATTCGTGCGAATGAATTAGAATGGATCGTACCAATGAGTAAGAATGGATCGTACGAATGAAATAGAATGGATTGTGCGAATGAATTAGAAAGGATCATACGAATGAATTAGAATGGATCGTACGAATTAATTAGAATGGATACATTCGTGCGAATGAATTAGAATGGATTGTATGAATGAATTAGAATGGATCGTACGAATGAATTAGAATGGATCATACGAATTAATTAGAATAGATCATATGAATGAATTAGAATGGATCGTACGAATGAATTAGAATGGATCGTACGAATGAATTAGAATGGATACATTCGTGCGAATGAATTAGAATGGATTGTGCGAATGAATAAGAACAGATCGTGCGAATGAATTAGAATAGATCGTATGAATGAATTAGAATGGATCGTGCGAATGAATTAGAATGGATCGTACGAATAAATTAGAATGGATACATTTGTGCGAATGAATTAGAATGGATCGTATGAATGTATTAGAATGGATCGTATGAGTGAATTAGAATGGATCGTACGAATGAATTAGAATGGATCGTATGAATGAATTAGAATGGATCGTACGAATGAATTAGAATGGATCGTACGAATGAATTAGAAAGGATCGTACGAATGAAATAGAATAGATTGTACGAATGAATTAGAATGGATTCTACGAATGAATTTGAATAGATCGTGTGAAAGAATTAGAATGGATTGTACGAATGAATTAGAATGAATTCGTACGATCCATTCGAATTCATTTGCACGATCCATTCTAATTCATTCATACGATCCATTCTAATTCATTCAAACAATCCATTCTAATTCTTTCACACGATCCATTCTAATTCATTCGTAGGATCCATTCTAATTCATTCGTACAATCTATTCTATTTTATTCGTACGATCCATTCTTACTCATTCGTATGATCCATTCTAATTCATTCGGACGAATGTATCCATTATAATTTATTCGTACGATCCATTCTAATTCATTCGTACGATCCATTCTAATTCATTCGTCCGATCCATTCTAAATCATTCGTACGAATGTATCCATTCTAATTCATTCGTACGATCAATTCTAATTCATTCGTACGATCCATTCTAATTCATTCGTAAGATCCAATCTAATTCATTCGTACGATCCATTCTAATTCATTCGTAAGATCTATTCTAATTCATTCGTACGATCCATTCTAATTCATTCGTACGATCCATTCTAATTCATTCGTACGATCCATTCTAATTCATTCGTAAGATCCATTCTAATTCTTTCGTACGATCCATTCTAATTCATTCGTACGATCCATTCTAATTCATTCGCACGAATGTATCCATTCTAGTTCATTCGTACGATCCGTTCTAATTCATTCGTACAATCCATTCTAATTCATTCGCACGATCCATTCTAATTCATTCGTACGATCCATTCTAATTCTTTCATACGATCCATTCTAATTCATTCGTACGATCCATTCTAATTCATTCGCACAAATGTATCCATTCTAATTCATTTGTACGATCCATTCTAATTCATTCGCACGATCCATTCTAATTCATTCGTATGATCCATTCTAATTCTTTCACACGATCCATTCTAATTCATTCGTACGATCCATTCTAATTCATTCGCACGATCCATTCTAATTCATTCATACGATCCATTCTAACTCATTCATACAATGCATTCTAATTCTTTCACACGATCCATTCTAATTCATTCGTACGATCCATTCTAATTCATTCATACAATCCATTCTATTTCATTTGTACGATCCATTCTTACTCATTTGTATGATCCATTCTAATTCATTCGTACGATCCATTCTAATTCATTTGTACGATCCATTCTAATTCATTCGTACAATCCATTCTATTTCATTCGTACGATCCATTCTTACTCATACGTATGATCCATTCTAATTCATTCGCACGAATGTATCCATTCTAGTTCATTCATACAATCCATTCTAATTCATTCCGTACGATCCATTCTAATTCATTCGCATGAATGTAACCATTCTAATTCATTCATTTGATCCATTCTAATTCATTCGTACGATCCATTCTAATTCATTCGTCCGATCCATTCTAATTCATTCGCACGAATGTATCCATTCTAATTCATTCGTACGATCCATTCTAATTCATTCGTAAGATCAATTCTAATTCATTCGTTCGATCCATTCTTATTCATTCGTACGATCCATTCTAATTCATTCGCACGAATGTATCCATTCTAATCCATTCGTACGATCCATTCTAATTCATTCGTATGAATGTAACCATTCTAATTCATTCATTTGATCCATTCTAATTCATTCGTACAATCTATTTTAATTCATTCGTACGATCCATTCGAATTCATTCGTACGATCCATTCTAATTCATTCGTCCGATCCATTCTAATTCATTCTTACTCATTCGTACGATCCATTCTTATTGGTACGAATGAATTAGAATAGATTGTGCGAATGAATTAGAATGGATCGTACGAATGAATTAGAATAGATCGTACGAATGAATTAGAATGGATCATACGAATGTGTAAGAATGGATCATACGAATGAATTAGAATGGATCGTACGAATGAATTTGAATGGATCGTACGAATAAATTAGAATGGATACATTCGTCCGAATGAATTAGAATGGATCATACGAATGAGTAAGAATGGATCGTACGAATGAAATAGAATAGATTGTACGAATGAATTAGAATGGATCCTACGAATGAATTAGAATGGATCGTGTGAAAGAATTAGAATGGATCGTACAAATGAATTAGAATGGATCGTACGAATGAATTAGAATGGATCATACGAATGAGTAAGAATGGATCGTACAAATGAAATAGAATGGATTGTACGAATGAATTAGAATGGATCGTACGAATGAATTAGAATGGATCGTGTGAAAGAATTAGAATGCATTGTATGAATGAATTAGAATGGATCGTATGAATGAATTAGAATGGATCGTGCGAATGAATTCGAATGGATCGCATGATTCATTCGAATAGAATGGATCGTATGAATGAATTAGAATGGATCGGGCGAATGAATTAGAATGGATTGTAGGAATGAATTAGAATGGATCGTATGAATGAATTAGAATGGATCGTGCGAATGAATTAGAATGGATCGTACTAATGAATTAGAATGGATCGTACAAATGAATTAGAATGGATCAAACGAATGAATTAGAATGGATCATACGAATGAGTAAGAATGGATCGTACGAATGAAACAGAATGGATTGTACGAATGAATTAGAATGGATACATTCGTGCGAATGAATTAGAATGGATCGTACGAATGAATTAGAATGGATCGTACGAATGAATTAGAATGGATCTTACGAATGAATTAAAATGGATCGTACGAATGGATTAGAATGGATACATTCGTACGAATGAATTAGAATGGATCGTACGAATGAATTAGAATGGATCGTACGAATGGATTAGAATGGATTGTACGAATGAATTAGAATGGATTGTATGAATGAATTAGAATGGATCGTATGAATGAATTAGAATGGATCGTGCAAATGAATTCGAATGGATCGTACGAATTTATTCTAATTCATTCATACAATCCATTCTAATTCTTTCACACGATCCATTCTAATTCATTCGTACGTTCCATTCTAATTCATTAGCACGATCCATGCTAATTCATTCGTTCGATCAATTCTAATTAATTAGCACGATCCATTCTAATTCATTCGTACGATCCATTCTAATTGATTCGCACGATCCATTCTAATTCATTCATACAATCCATTCTAATTCTTTCACACGATCCATTCTAATTCATTCGTAGGATCCATTCTAATTCATTCGTAGGATCCATTCTAATTCATTCGTACAATCTATTCTATTTCATTCGTACGATCCATTCATACTCATTCGTATGATCCATTCTAATTCATTTGGACGAATGTATCCATTCTAATTTATTCGTACGATCCATTCTAATTCATTCGTATGATCCATTCTAATTCATTCGTAAGATCCATTCTAATTCATTCGTACGATCCATTCTTATTCATTCGTACGATCCATTCTAATTCATTCGTACGATCCATTCTAATTCATTCATACAATCTATTCTAATTCTTTCACACAATCCATTCTAATTCATTCGTACGATCCATTCTAATTCATTCGTACAATCCATTCTATTTCATTCGTACGATCCATTCTTACTCATTCGTATGATCCATTCTAATTCATTCGCACGAATGTATCCATAATGGATCATACGAATGAGTAAGAATGGATCGTACGAATGAAATAGAATGGATTGTGCGAATGAATTAGAATGGACCGTACGAATGAATTAGAATGGATACATTCGTGCGAATGAATTAGAATGGATCGGACGAATGAATTAGAATGGATCGTACGAATGAATTAGAATGGATCGTACGAATGAATTAGAATGGATCGTACGAATAAATTAGAATGGATACATTCGTCCGAATGAATTAGAATGGATCATACAAATGAGTAAAAATGGATCGTACGAATGAAATAGAATAGATTGTACGAATGAATTAGAATGGATCCTACGAATAAATTAGAATGGATCGTGTGAAAGAATTTGAATGGATTATATGAATGAATTAGAATGGATCGTGCGAATGAATTAGAATGGATCGTACGAACGAATTAGAAAGGATCGTGCTAATGAATTAGAATGGATCGTACGAATTCATTCTAATTCATTCATAAAATCAATTCTAATTCTTTCACACGATCCATTCTAATTCATTCGTACGTTCCATTAATGAATTAGAATGGATCGTGCGAATGATTTAGGATAGCTCATACGAATGAATTAGAATGAATCGTATGAATGAATTAGAACGGTTACATTCGTGCGAATGAATTAGAATAGATCGTACGAATGAATTAGAATGGATCGTACGAATAAATTAAAATGGATCGTGGGAATGAATTAGAATGGATCGTACGAATGAATTAGAATGGATCCACCGAATGAGTTAGAATGGATCATACGAATGAATTAGAATGGATTGTACGAATGAATTAGAATGGATTGTGCGAATGAATTAGAATGGATCGTATGAATGAATAAGAATGGATCGTACGAATGAATTAGAATGGATCGTGCGAATGAATTAGCATGAATCTTACGAATGTATTAGAATGGATCGTACGAATGAATTAGAATGAATCGTACGATCCATTCTAATTCATTCGTACGATCCATTCTAATTCATTCGCACGAATGTATCCATTCTAGTTCATTCGTACGATCCATTCTAGTTCATTCGTACGATCCATTCTAATTCATTCGTACGATCCATTCTAATTCATTCGTATGATCCATTCTAATTAATTCGCATGATCCATTCTAATTCATTCGTACGATCCATTCTAATTCATTCATACAATCCATTCTAATTCATTCGCACGAATGTATCCATTCTAATTCATTCATACGATCCATTCTAATTCATTCGTACTATCCATTCTAATTCATTCGCACAAATGTATCCATTCTAGTTCATTCGTACGATCCATTCTAATTCATTCGTACGATCAGTTCTAATTCATTCATACGATCCATTCTAATTCATTCGTACGATCCATTCTAATTCACTCATACGATCCATTCTAATACATTCATACGATCCATTCTAATTCATTTGCACGAATATATCCATTCTAATTCATTCGTACGATCCATTCTAATTCCTTCGTACGATCCATTCTAATTCATTCGTACGATCTATTCTAATTCGTTCGTACGATCCATTCTAATTCATTCGTACGATCCATTCTAATTCATTCGCATGAATGTATCCATTCTAATTCATTCGTACGATCCATTCTAATTCATTCGCACGATCTATTCTAATTCATTCGTACGATCCATTCTAATTCTTTCACACGATCCATTCTAATTCATTCGTACGATCCATTCTAATTCATTCGCACGATCCATTCTAATTCATTCATACGATCCATTCTAATTCATTCGCACAATCTGTTCTTATTCATTCGCACAATCCATTCTAATTCATTCGCACGAATATATCCATTCTAATTCATTCGTACGATCCATTCTAATTCATTCGTACGATCCATTCTAATTCATTCGTACGATCCATTCTAATTAATTCGTATGATCCATTCTAATTCACTCATACGATCCATTCTAATCATTCTAATTCATTCGTACGATCCATTCTTATTCATTCATACGATCCATTCTAATTTATTCGCACAATCCATTATAATTCATTCGTACAATCCATTCTAATTCATTCGTATGATCCATTCTAACTCATTCGGTGGATCCATTCTAATTCATTCGTACGATCCATTCTAATTCATTCCCACGATCCATTCTAATTTATTCGCATGATCCATTCTAATTCATTCGTACGATCTATTCTAATTCATTCGCACGAATGTAACCATTCTAATTCATTCATACGATTCATTCTAATTCATTCGTATGAGCTATTCTAATTCATTCGTACGATCCATTCTAATTCATTCGTACGATCCATTGTAATTCATTCATACAATCCATTTAGATTCATTCGCACAAATGTATCCATTAGAATGGATCGTACGAATGAATTAGAATGGATCGTACGAATGAATTAGAATGGATCGTACGAATGGATTAGAATGGATTGTACGAATGAATTAGAATGGATCCTACGAATGAATTAGAATGGATCGTGTGAAAGAATTAGAATGGATTGTATGAATGAATTAGAATGGATCGTATGAATGAATTAGAATGGATCGTGCGAAGGAACTAGAATTGATCGAACGAATTAATTAGCATGGATCGTGCTAATGAATTAGAATGGAACGTACGAATGAATTAGAATGGATCGTGTTCGGGGGATTTTTTCGCTGGTCCGTGCGGGCTACCTGCAAGACAAAGAAAAAGCGTGAGAACGGCTGGCTCCCTTAGGAGCGCAGACCCTCCGACGCTCAAGTCAGTCTCAGGTGCACAATGGTGAGCTTTAATGGACGAAAGTGGTTGGGAAAAGGGTTTTCGAACCTCTACTATAGAGCCTGGAGGTGAGCATTTATAGCAATCGGTGGCCTACCGTGGCCCAACACGTGGAGATTCTTCCAGAGCCTTCTAGACCCCCACGATCCGGCTCGCATGGGTCTCTGACAGTCCTTGGTACTCACGCCCTGACATTCTTTGTCGTCGAGCCTGCCAGGCGGTTTGAGTGGGGGAGAGAATCTTTCTCGTTGCTGCCAGCTTGCTATTCTGGAATATTCAAGTCTGGGAGGTCTCAAACTGACTTGGGCGGGCTTCCGTGGACCACGTTTGTCCACGTAGCTTCCGTGGGGTTTCGACACCTGGCATCCTTTCATACACTGTGGGCGACCACCGGTGGGGAGCCAAGGCAAGCTCGCCCTCCATTGCTCCGCCTTCTCTTCCACATCTATCAAGAGTCGGACCTCGCGGGAGCGACCTCTTCGATAAACTAGGGTGTTCTGGCGGGCTTGGGCGAGCTCCTGAGCGAGCTTGGGCGAGCTCCTGAGCGAGCTTGATCGAGCTCCTGAGCGAACTTGGGCGAGCTCCTGAGCGAGCTCTTTGCCTAAGGCCCCTTCGGCCCAACGCGGAGCTCGCTCCCTGGGCGAGCTCCTGCGCGAGCTTGGGCGAGCTCCTGCGCGAGCTTGGGCGAGCTCCTGCGTGAGCTAGGGGGGTTTGTGTTACCGGTATCTTTGTATGCATGACGGTCTAACTCCCGCTGCCATCTCCAGCGAACTCCTGCACGAGCTTGGGCGAGCTCCTGAGCGAGCTTTTAGCCTAAGGCCCCTTCAGCCCAATGTGGATCTCGCTCCCTGTCAAGGTGATTTGATGAGCACAGAGGGGGGGGTGCGAACTCCAGGGCAGATTTTAGCTACCCCCAACATTACCCCCTCCTGAGGGAGCGACCAAGGAGACTTTGGCGCTTGCTCAGGAGTCTTATTGCACACGACGGTCGAATTGGGAGTTCTAGTCATTTGCGACCTCCACCTGGCGGACTGCGGGCACCAACCATGGGTGGTCTGCGCCGAGATCTTTGACTGCCAGTATTTCACAGACGCTGGGCGGGCCGGAGCATCAGCCACGAGCGATCTCCTTCCGGTGCGAGCTTGTCACACACGGCCAGGGTCTGCTTCGGGCGAGCTTGGGCGCCAGCCGTGCGCGATCTGCACCGAGAGTTTTGACTCCCAGTATTTCACAAACGCTGGGCGGGCCGGAGCATCAGCCACGAGCGATCTCCTTCCGGTGCGAGCTCATCACGCGCAGTCAGGGTCTGCCTCGGGCGAGCTGCGGGCATCAGCCGTGGGCGATCTGTGTCGAGTGTTTTGACTCCCAGTATTTCACAAACGCTGGGCGAGCCGGGAGCATTAGCCACGAGCGGTCTCCTTCCGGTGCGAGCTTGCCACACACGGTCAGGGTCTGCCTCGGGTGAGCTTGGGCGCCAGCCGTGGGCGATCTGCGCCGAGAGTTTTGACTCCCAGTATTTCACAAACGCTGGGCGGGCCGGAGCATCAGCCACGAGCGATCTCCTTCCGGTGCGAGCTCATCACGCGCTGTCAGGGTCTGCCTCGGGCGAGCTGAGGGCATCAGCCGTGGGCGATCTGTGTCGAGAGTTTTGACTCCCAGTATTTCACAAACGCTAAGCGGGCCGGGAGCATCAGCCACGAGCGATCTCCTTCCGGTACGAGCTTGCCACACACGGTCTGGGTCTGCCTCGGGCGAGCTGCGGGCACCAGCCTTGGGCGATCTTGTGGCTTGGGTATCGCTCCAAATCTCCAACGGTCGCTTCATCTTAAATGCGGTGCGAGGCTCGATGTTGATACAATGAATCTCATCATGAGATCCCGAACGGCGTGAGACACGTGTCTCCTTCTCATTTGTTCCTTTTTCTACCAATAAAGGACAGCATCGGCGCCGGCGCAGCCTTTTCCCACGCGTGGTCCACGTGGCACTGTCTGATTGGAGAAAGGCGAGCTGTCGCTTCAACCGTCGGCGTGTCGCCTCGTGGGGTGTGCTCGAGTATTAACTGCGGACTTGCCTAGGCAAGGGGGAGCCGTCGTTCCTCCCCTTATCAAGAAAGGGGGTGTCAGTGCTCAAGGGGGCGAGCCCGCCGCTACTGCCGTCAATGTGCCTCCCCCGGCCGCCCCAACCGAGGTGAGTCAGGCGGGCTCCTCTTCAGGCGACCCCGAGCGCGCCCCCTTCTTCACGCGGGAGATCCTGGGGCGCAATATTTTTGCCCGGACTCCCTACATCGCCCTTACCAACCGGCTCCTCGAGGTAAGATTACCTTGACACTTCTTTGGCTTACATCCCTTTCTGATCCAAATATCTCCTAAGACTTTCTCTAACTGTTTTACCTTGGCATAGGTGGAGCGGGTCAACCGGGCCCTCGCCGATGAGGTCGCTGGCGTTGCGGGGGACACGGTCGCCCTCTACGATGACACTCTCCTTGGCTCGGAGAGGAGAGTAGACGAGCACATCCACCATATTCGCCAAATGGACCGGTCGGGCGAGCTGCGGGCTGAAGTGGACCAGCTGCGCCAGCAGGTCGCCTCCTCTAACACGGAGGTCGACGAACTGCGCCAGCGGGCCGCCACCTTCACCACCACGCTGGCTTCGGTAGAGGACGCCCGCGACCGCGCCCTATCCGATCTCCAAGGGGCTTGTCGAGCTGAAGAGGCCGCCCAAAAGGAAATCTCCGAGCTTTAATGTCAGGTGGCGGCTTCTAGGGATGAGATCGCATCTCTGAGGGAAACGCATCTCCAAGACCTCCGCTCTCAGCAAAGCCGCCTTCAGTCGCAGCTCGACGAGCTCTTGCGGAAAGGCGCGCTCGATGTCGAAAGGTCGAAAGGTCGAAAAAGAGGAAGCGCGGCGATGATGACGGCGCGGGTGCTGGCCCTGCTTAGGTTCTATCCCTTTGTAACCCCTTCGATGTACTTTTAAACAATGAATGAAATGAATGATACTTTTTGAGCTCGCCTCTGTGTTTCTTTCTCTCTCTGTGTTGCTCATGAGTCCGCTTTAGGAGTTTCGCAACGATCTCGAGAGTGATACCCCGGGCGAGGCAGCTAATTTGATTCAACCATTTTATTTTGAAGTATATACAAACAAATAACTCGGCATGCTCGCTAAAACCCAATAGTCTCTGAGCCCGGAAAACGATAAGGGAACCAAATAACTTCAAAAACTTCCCGACACTAAGAGACTTAAACCATTTTTATTTTTAAAGGAAACTAATAAGTGCTAGCTTCCCCCTGCCCGGTTAATTTCCCTCGATGATCCTGTTCAGCGGGCTTGCCCTTTGAGGGGTATGCCCATGCCAGGATGCTTCCGTTCATGGCAGGTGAACGCGAATGATCCCGGTTAGGTTTAAAGTCTACTAGGCAGCGGACTTCCCCGGGAATCTCAAGGTCGCCCACTGGCTGCCTCTGAGGATCCCGGTCTTGTTTTAAGTCCGCACAACGGCGGACTGCCTCGGGAATCTCAAGGTCGCCCACTGGCTGCCTCTGAGGATTCCGGTCTTGCTTTAAGTCCGCACAACGGCGGACTGCCCCAGGAAGCTCAAGGTCGCCCACTGGCTGCCTCTGAGGATCCCGGTCTTGCTTTAAGTCCGCACAATGGCGGACTGCCCCGGGAAGCTCAAGGTCACCCACTGGCTGCCTCTGAGGATCCCGGTCTTGCTTTAAGTCCGCACAACGGCAGACTGCCCCGGGAAGCTCAAGGTCGCCCACTGGCTGCCTCTAAGGATCCCGGTCTTGCTTTAAGTCCGCACAACGGCGGACTGCCCCGGGAAGCTCAAGATCGCCCACTGGCTGCCTCTGAGGATCCCGGTCTTGCTTTAAGTCCGCACAACGGCGGACTGCTCCGGGAAGCTCAAGGTCGCCCACTGGCTGCCTTTGAGGATCCCGGTCTTGCTTTAAGTCCGCACAACGGCAGACTGCCCCAGAAAGCTCAAGGTCGCCCACTGGCTGCCTCTGAGGATCCCGGTCTTGTTTTAAGTCCGCACAACAGCGGACTGCACATTATAGATCATGCGGGCTCTTTCTGTTCCGAGCTTCCAAGTTAAATTCTTTGTTGAATCCTTCATCATTCATTCATAACTTCTTCAGGAGTGGATTTACAAAATCCCTTGGTCTTATGCATAAAACTTGCGAAGGTGCAAAGCGTTCCAAGGTCGCTCTAACAGGTCGCCTCCAGCGGTCATCAACCGGTAAGCCCCCGAGCTTCCTGCTTCGTGTACTATGTAGGGGACTTCCCAGTTCGCCGCGAGATTTCCTGCATTAGGCTCTTGCGTGTTTGCGAACACCTTTCTCATCACCAGATCGCCAGCCTTGAATACCCGATGGCGGACTCTTTTGTCATAGGCGCGCTTCATTTCTTGTCTGTATCCGGTGAGGTGTAGATTGGCGCGCTCTCGTCTTTCTTCAAGCTGATCGAGGGAGTCGGCGAGCAGAGCGTCATTATCGACCTCATCTGCAGCGAGCTTTCTTTCAGTGGGCAGCTCGGCTTCGATGGGTAGCACAGCTTCACACCCGTAAGTTAGGCTGAAAGGTGATTCGCTGGTCGAGCGACATGGAGTGGTACGATAAGCCCATAGCACGCCGTCGAGCTCCTGCTCCCACAGTCCTTTCTTTCCTTCCAACCTTTTCTTGAGGTTGTCTAGGATTACACGATTCGTAGCTTCAGCCTGCCCGTTGCTTTGAGGGTACCTTGGGGACGAGAACCTTAGGTCGACTCCATATTCAACACAAAAGCTTCTGATCAAGCGATTGTCTAACTGGTGACCATTGTCGGTGATAAGTACCTGAGGCAAACCGAACCGGCAGAAAATATTCTCCGAAAGGAAGTCTCTCACTTGCTTTTCGCCTGTCTTAGCTAGCGGGACCGCTTCCACCCATTTGGTGAAGTAGTCCGTTGCCACTAAGATGAATTTCTTTTGCCGGGCTGATACGGGGAAAGGTCCCACAATATCTAACCCCCATTGTTGAAACGGCTAGGGGCTAGCCAAAGGATGCAGTTCCTCTGCGGGCATATGATTTGTCGTGGCGTGCTTCTGGCATTGGATGCAGCTTTCTGCGATCTTCATGGCATCTTGCTCCAAGGTGGGCTACCAGTATCCTTGCCTCCGTACTTTCGCAGCTAGAGACCGCCCACCAGCGTGGTTTCCCAGCTCGCCCGAGTGAATACTATTCAAAACTTCTTCGGTCTCCGGGCTCTCGATGCAACGAAGATTTGGCCCACCAAAAGATCTTCGAAAAAGGCGATCCCAGCGAATGAGGTAGCGCCCAGCGCATTTCTCCACTTGCCGTGCTTCCTCTCTATCCTCTGGA
Source organism: Chamaelirium japonicum (assembly GCA_947650365.1). Classification (NCBI taxonomy): domain Eukaryota; kingdom Viridiplantae; phylum Streptophyta; class Magnoliopsida; order Liliales; family Melanthiaceae; genus Chamaelirium; species Chamaelirium japonicum. Next base: position 3,960,026 of record OX393550.1, on the reverse strand, counting down.
AGCTCGCCCTTCTGGAGAAAATGAAGAATGGGGGCGGTCCACCCGCTGGGTGATACGTCGGTAGAGACTTGGTTAACAGCGGGCTCCATCAGTCGGAGCCGAGATTGATTTTGGACCTCGATAAGGATCTGGCGAGCTTCTGATATTCCCAGTAGGGAGGCAGCGTTTGCCAAAGCATCAGCTCACCTATTATCGGCTCGAGGGATTTGCTCGAAGGAGATCTTTTCGAACTCTGCGGCCTTTCCTTTTACCAGGTCCACGTAGCCCACCATTCGCGTATCCCGGGAGGCGTACTTTCCATTGATTTGACAAATGATCAGCTGGGAATCGCGGAAAACTTTTAATCGTTTGGCGCCTACTTCTTGAGCGAGCTCTAGTCCAGCGAGCAGTGCCTCATACTCTGCCTCATTGTTGGTTGCCGCGAAATCCAGCCAGACTGATTTCTCAAGAATTACTGATTGAGCGATCAGTGCAACCCCGATCCCGGCCCCCAAAGCGTTGGAGGATCCATGGACGAATAATTCCCAGCCCGCCATCTCTGAATGCTTAGTTGGAGGAAGCTCACCTAGGTTGTCCAAGAACCTCACCTTCCCAGGGTGTGCCTCAGTTGGCTCATCCTCCTGGTACTGGACTGGTTCTTCTATGGGGAAGTCCGCCAAGAAATCGGCGAGCGCCTGCCCTTTGACAGCAACTCGAGGGACATACTCCAAACCATAGGCGGCGAGCTCGGTGGACCATCGGTAGAGCCTGCCGGCTACCGAGGGTCTGGAAAGCGCGCTCTTTAGAGGGTGCTCCGTGATGACCTTGACAGTGTGCGCCGAGAAGTAGGGGTGAAGCTTTCTCGCTGTAAGGACCAAGGCCAATGCGACCTTCTCGATTGGTCGATACCGGAGCTCGGCGGGAAGCATTGTGTGGCTTACAAAGTAGACAGGCCGCTCCACCTTTGCTTCTTCCACAACAAGGACCCCGCTTATCGCATTCTCTGTGACCGCGAGATACACGCCAAGCTCGGCGCCATCTTTGGGTGCCACTAGGATTGGCGGGCTCGCCAGGTAGTCCTTGATCTTTTGAAAGGCGCGCTCGCACTTTTCATCCCAACAAATGCTCACTCCTTTTCGTAGTAGCTCGAAAAGAGGTCGGCAATTGTCTGAGGACTTGGAGATGAATCGATTGAGCGCGGTGATTCGCCCGCTCAATCTCTGGACTTCCTGCCGGGTTCTTGGTGCGGGCATTTCGACTAGTGCTCGGATTTGCCCAGGGTCGGCCTCGATCCCCCTGTGGGTGACCAGGTACCCTAGGAATTTTCCAGAAGTCACCCCGAATGCGCACTTCGCCGGGTTTAGCCTCATTTGGTATTTTCTCAACACTTCGAAGGTTTCGCGGAGGTCGGCGACATGCCCCTCTCGTTCTCGACTTTTCACCAGGAGGTCGTCTACATAAACTTCGACATTCCTGCCGATCTAACCCTTAAACATCTGAGTGACTAACCTTTGGTAGGTTGCTCCAGCGTTCTTAAGTCCAAAAGGCATCACGCGATAGCAGAAAAGCTTCTGGTAGCCCGCCCCAGAATAGAAAGCGGTCTTCTCTTGATTATCGATGTGGAGAGGTATCTGGTTATACCCCGAATATCCGTCCATAAAGGACAAGGCCCGGAACCCGACAGCTGCGTCGACCAGCGCGCCTATCCGCGGAAGAGGAAAACCGTCCTTCAGACATGCTTTATTGAGGTCGGAGAAGTCAATGCACACTCTGACCACCCCGCTCTTCTTGGGCACCGCCATAATGTTGGAGATCCATTCGGGAAAGTGTGCCTCGCGTATAAAGCCTGCTCGCTCTAGCTTGTCTATCTCCGCCGCCACTGCAATGGACGTCGCAGCGGGTATGTGCCGAGCCTTTTGCTTGACCGGCAGGAATTCTTTCATGGTGTGTAGATGATGATAGGCGACCTCCGGGTCAATCCCTGGCATGTCCGCGAAGCTCCAGGCAAATACGTCGCAGTATTCCCTGAGTATATCGGTTAGGGCCAGGACCTCGCCCCTGGTTAGCGAGGTCCCGAGACTAACAATCCTCGGTCCGTCCTCGCTACCGATGTTGACTTCTTGTAGTGGCTCGGCAATGGGAAAACTTCCTCCCCGGGATCCTGGTTGGCGACCTTTCTCCTCGAGCTCCAGATCCGCACCGCTCCCACCGGAGGGTGAAGTAGGGGATTTAAGCGAGGAGACCTCTCTCGGGCTTTGAGGGAGCCCGCTTGAGGTGGGCGTTAATTGCTAGGAGGGCGCGGGCCTTTTGGCCTCGGCGACCTCAACGTCCGCGAGGTGAAAGATGTCCTGCTCGCACCTGGTAGCGGCGACCTGGTCTCCTCGAATTACCACGACCCCTCCGCTAGTGGGAAATTTGAGGGCCTGGTTATTGGGCGAGGACACCGCTTTCATCTGCCTCAGCCAAGGTCGCCCTAGGATGGCATTGAAAGCGGACTGCCCATCCACCACCGCGAAACGAACCTGACGCACCTCCGGGCCCGCCGTTACGGTGAGGGTTATCTCCCCTACCACCTTAGTGACCTCGTCGGTGAAACCGGTGATCGAGCCCGTTGAGGGAGACAAATCAGCCTGTCTCAACCCCATTCGCTGGAAGGCCGACAAGAACAGGATGTCTACGGCACTTCCTGGGTCAACCAAGACCCGCCTTACTTCGATGTTCGCCATCATAAGGCGTATGACGAGGGGATCATTGTGGGGGGTAACCACCCCGGCCATGTCCTCCTCCGAGAACAAGATAAAGTCTTGGGCTTCTACCCTTGGTGTTTGGTGCAGTACAGGAGTTAGAGAAACGGAGAATACCTTCTGAGCCCGCTCCATCTCCCTAACTTGTCGACGAACCTCGTTACTGGATCTTGGGCCGTTCAGGCGCCCGCTGATGGTGTGACAGACCGCCGGCCCTCCCGGGGGAGGTGGAGGCAGGGCGGGCTCAGCGGGCCCCGGGCGATCTCCCTCCTGAGGAGCCCGTGCCGGTATCACCTCGAATCTCCTTGGAGGTGAAATGAATTGATTCAAGTGTCCTTGGGCGACCAAGTCCTCGAGGTGGTTCTTCAGAGCCCGGCACCTGTTGGTCTGATGCCCGGGGCTGTGGTGAAAAGCACAACGCCGCGAATTGTCGGTTGAGCCGGGCTCCCCGACTTGCAGGGGTGGTGGGTACTGGAAAAAGGGTTCATTCCGAATCTGGTGAAAGATTTACCCTGGCGAGTGGGTTAACACGGTGAAATCCCGCTCCCCGGGTCCCGGAGGCAGGCGCCAGTTCGCCGGCCTTCTGGCGACCACCGGAGGGGCTTCAGCGGGCTGTACGGCAGGAGCTGCGGGTGGTCCGGGCAAAGGTGCCACCTGTGGCACCTCCCGCCTCTACACGGCCTTAACGACGAGAGGTCGCAGAGCCGGAGGAGGTCGCTGCTCGACTGCCTTTCCCTTCCGATCTAACACCGCATCTTCGAGCTTAATGTGCTGCTGGACAAGGGCGAATAGCTCAACGATCGTGTGGGGATCCTTGATTACCAGGGCGTCATGAAGCTTGCTTCCCTCGGGGAGGGCGTTCCGGAACGCGCTCACCGTCGTGCGATCTTGGCCGACAGCGTCCTCCAGAGCGAGGTAGGCGCTTCAGAAGCGCGTCGCGAAGCTTCGAAGAGTCTCGCGGGCTCCCATGGACAAAGTGAAGAGGGACTCAATCCTCTTAGGGGGCTGTCTGTTGCACCGGTACTGCTCCAGAAACAACCTGGAGAGAGTTGGGAAGTCTGGAATGGTGCCCGACGGCAACTTGTGGAACCAATTTAACGCTGAGCCCGTCAAGCTGCTAGGGAAAGCCCGGCACAAAACATGATCTTGGTCCCGGAAGAATAACAGCTTCCGGTAAGCCAATAGGTGGTCGACTGGATCTTGCGATCCATCGAACAGTACAAACTTAGGCGGGGTCCAATGGTGAGGAAAACCTCCTTGGTGCACCTCGCTTGTGAAGGGCGAGCTACCCCCGTGGGCAGCGAGGTCCTCCAGCAGGTCTACCGTCTCGTTAGGTCGCTGCCAGTGCCCGAGGAAAACTCCCAGAGGCTGCTGCGTAGGTTCTAGGCGGCCGTGCACACTCCCTCGAGGGAGGTTCGGATCCGCCCCGCGGCGACCCTCGAGGGCTACCGCTCGGCGGCCTCCTCGTTGTTCGCCCGTGGATTCCTTTATCGTGGCGGTTGGTCTGTGGGAGGCCGTTGCCTCTCGAGCTTCGGAAGGTATGGCCACCGCGGGCTCTTTCCCTCGCCGCCGATGGCGCGGGTCGCGATCCCGCTCTAGAGACCTTGCCTCCGACTCGTTAGAATCGGCGCTCCGGCTACGGCGGCGAGGGATGGTCGCCCGCGAGGTCGCCTGGTTGCTAGACTGCTGGGTTACTAGCTTCTGCAGCCTCGTAAGCGGGGTTTCCGGCACCCCGCGCACGGCCGCTCTCTCGATCGGGGGCTCCGGACGGGAAACCTGCCGAGCCGGAATGGCCGTGGGCGGGCGCGATGTTGAAGCTGGTGGTCGCACCGGAGGTGCCGTATTCGCCGGCCCGGAGGATCGACTGGCCGCCGGAACCTGACGCATTCGCGTCAGTTCCTCCATCATGGCCCGCTGGGTGGCCAACATCTCCAACAGGAGCTGGTCACTCAGCGGGACAGGGGGCTGGGGGGTCTCAACAGGAGGTTCGCTGCGCGCAGACCTCGCACGGGTCCTTGGTCGCCTGCGTCCCCTTGTCGCCGGAGCCATCTTTGGGGTTACGAGAGCCGACGGCGTTCAACCGTGTGCTCGCGGGTGTTCTCGCAGGAACCAGTCGAAGATCCCACAAACGGCGCCAAATGTTCGGGGGATTTTTTCGCTGGTCCGTGCGGGCTACCTGCAAAACAAAGAAAAAGCATGAGAACGGCTGGCTCCCTTAGGAGCGCAGACCTTCCGACGCTCAAGTCAGTCTCAGGTGTACAACGACGAGCTTTAATGGATGAAAGTGGTTGGGAAAAGGGTTTTCGAACCTCTACTATGGAGCCTGGGGGTGAGCATTTATAGCAATCGGTGGCCAATCGTGGCCCGACACGTGGAGATTCTTCCAGAGCCTTCTAGACCCCCACGATCCGGCTCGCGTGGGTCTCTGACAGTCCTTGGTACTCACGCCCTGACATTCTTTATCGTCGAGCCTGCCAGGCGGTTTGAGTGGGGGAGAGTATCTTTCTCGTTGCTGCCAGCTTGCTATTCTGGAATATTCAAGTCTGGGAGGTCTCAAACTGACTTGGGCGGGCTTCCGTGGACCACGTTTGTCCACGTAGCTTCCGTGGGGTTTCGACACCTGGCATCCTTTCATACACTGTGGGCGACCTCCGGTGGGGAGCCAAGGCAAGCTCGCCCTCTATTGCTCCGCCTTCTCTTCCACATCTATCAAGAGTCGGACCTCGCGGGAGCGACCTCTTCGATAAACTGGGGAGTTCTGGCGGGCTTGGGCGAGCTCCTGAGCGAGCTTGGGCGAGCTCCTGAGCGAGCTTGATCGAGCTCCTGAGCAAACTTGGGTGAGCTCCTGAGCGAGCTCTTTGCCTAAGGCCCCTTCGGCCCAACGCGGAGCTTGCTCCCTGGGCGAGCTCTTGTGCGAGCTTGGGCGAGCTCCTGCGCGAGCTTGGGCGAGCTCCTGCGCGAGCTTGGGCGAGCTCCTGCGTGAGCTAGGGGCGTTTGTGGTACCGGTATCTTTGTATGCATGACGGTCTAACTCCCGTTGCCATCTCCAGCAAACTCCTGCACGAGCTTGGGCGAGCTTTTAGCCTAAGGTCCCTTCAGCCCAATGTAGATCTCGCTCCCTGTCAAGGTGATTTGATGAGCGCGGAGGGGGGGGGTGCGAACTCCAGGGCAGATTTCAGCTACCCCCAACAGATCGTGTGAAAGAATTAGAATGGATTGTATGAATGAATTAGAATGAATTCGTACGATCCATTCGAATTCATTCGCACGATCCATTCTAATTCATTCATACGATCCATTCTAATTCATTCATACAATCCATTCTAATTCTTTCACACGATCCATTCTAATTCATTCGTAGGATCCATTCTAATTCATTCGTACGATCCATTCTAATTCATTCGCACGAATGTATCCATTCTAGTTCATTCGTACGATCCATTCTAATTCATTCGTACGATCCATTCTAATTCATTCGCACGATCCATTCTAATTCATTCGTATGATCCATTCTAATTCATTCATACGATCCATTCTAATTCATTCGTACGATCCATTCTAATTCATTCGTACAATCTATTCTAATTCATTAGTACGAATGGATACATTCGTGTGAATGAATTAGAATGGATCGTACGAAGGAGTAAGAATGGATCGTACGAATGAAATAGAATGGATTGCACGAATGAATTAGAATGGATCGTACGAATGAATTAGAATAGATCGTGTGAAAGAATTAGAATGGATTGTATGAATGAATTAGAATGGATCGTACGAAGGAATTAGAATGGATCGTATGAATGAATTATAAAGGATCGTACAAATGAATTAGAATAGATCGTACGAATGAATTATAATGGATCGTACGAATGAATTAGAATGGATCGTGTGAAAGAATTAGAATGGATCGTACAAATGAATTAGAATGGATCGTGGGAATGAATTAGAATGGATCGTACGAATGAATTAGAATGGATCGTGCTAAAGAATTAAAATTGATCGAACGAATGAATTAGCATGGATCGTACATTCGTACGATCCATTCTAATTCATTCGTAAGATCCATTCTAATTCATTCCTACGATCCATTCTAATTCATTCGTACGATCCATTCTAATTCATTCGCACGAATGTATCCATTCTAGTTCATTCGTACGATCCATTCTAATTCATTCGTACGATCCATTCTAATTCATTCATACGATCTATTCTAATTCATTCATACAATCCATTCTAATTCTTTCACACGATCCATTCTAATTCATTTGTACGATCCATTCTAATTCATTCGCACAATCCATTCTATTTCATTCATACGATCCATTCTTACTCATTCGTATGATCCATTCTAATTCATTCGCACGAATGTATCCATAATGGATCATACGAATGAGTAAGAATGGATCGTACGAATGAAATAGAATGGATTGTGCGAATGAATTAGAATGGACCGTACGAATGAATTAGAATGGATACATTCGTGCGAATAAATTAGAATGGATCGGACGAATGAATTAGAATGGATCGTACGAATGAATTAGAATGGATCGTACGAATGAATTAGAATGGATCGTACGAATAAATTAGAATGGATACATTCGTTCGAATGAATTAGAATGGATCATACGAATGAGTAATAATGGATCGTACGAATCAAATAGAATAGATTGTACGAATGAATTAGAATGGATCCTACGAATGAATTAGAATAGATAGTGTGAAAGAATTAGAATGGATTTTATGAATGAATTAGAATGAATTCGTACGATCCATTCGAATTCATTCGCACGATCCATTCTAATTCATTCATACGATCCATTCTAATTCATTCATACAATCCATTCTAATTCTTTCACACGATCCATTCTAATTCATTCGTAGGATCCATTCTAATTCATTCGTACAATCTATTCTATTTCATTCGTACGATCCATTCTTACTCATTCGTATGATCCATTCTAATTCATTCGGACGAATGTATCCATTCTAATTTATTCGTACGATCCATTCTAATTCATTCGTACGATCCATTCTAATTCATTCGTCCGATCCATTCTAATTTATTCGCACGAATGTATCCATTCTAATTCATTCGTAGGATCCATTCTAATTCATTCGTACGATCCATTCTAATTCATTCATACAATCCATTCTAATTCATTCGTACGATCTATTCTAATTCATTCGCACGATCCATTCTAATTCATTTGTACGATCCATTCTAATTCTTTCACACGATCCATTCCGATTCATTCGTACGATCCATTCTAATTCATTCGTACGATCTATTCTAATTCATTTGTACGATCCATTCTAATTCATTCGTATGATCCATTTTAATTCATTCGTGCAATCCATTCTATTTCATTCGTACGATCCATTCTAATTCATTTGTACGATCCATTCTAATTCATTCGTACAATCCACTCTATTTCATTCGTACGATCCATTCTTATTCATTCGTATGATCCATTCTAATTCATTAGCACGATCCATTCTAATTCATTCGTACGATCCATTCTAATTCATTCGCACGATCCATTCTAATTCATTCGTACGATCCATTCTAATTCTTTCACACGATCCATTCTAATTCATTCGTACGATCCATTCTAATTCATTCGTACGATCCATTCTAATTCATTCGTACGATCCATTCTAATTCATTCGTACGATCCATTCTAATTCCTTCGTACGACCCATTCTAATTCATTTATACAATCCATTCTAATTCTTTCACATGATCCATTCTAATTCATTCATACATTCCATTCTAATTCATTAGCACGATCCATGCTTATTCATTCGTTCGATCAATTCTAATTCATTAGCACGATCCATTCTAATTCATTCGCACGATCCATTCTAATTCATTCATAGGATCCATTCTAATTCATTCATACAATCTATTCTAATTCTTTCGCACGAATGTATCCATTCTAATTCATTCGCACGAATGTATCCATTCTAATTCCTTCGTACGATCCATTCAAATTCATTCATACGATCCATTCTAATTCATTCATACAATCTATTCTAATTCTTTCACACGATCCATTCTAATTCATTCGTACGATCCATTCAAATTCATTCGTGCAATCCATTCTAATTCATTCGTACGATCCATTCTAATTCATTTGTACGATCCATTCTAATTCATTCGGACAATCCATTCTATTTCATTCGTACGATCCATTCTTACTCATTTGTATGATCCATTCTAATTCATTCGCACGAATGTATCCATTCTAATTCATTCATACAATCCATTCTAATTCATTCTGTACGATCCATTCTAATTCATTCGCATGAATGTAACCATTCTAATTCATTCATTTGATCCATTCTAATTCATTCGTACGATCCATTTTAATTCATTCGTCCGATCCATTCTAAATCATTCGCACGAATGTATCCATTCTAATTCATTCGTACGATCCATTCTAATTCATTCGTACGATCCATTCTAATTCGTTCGCACGAATGTATCCATTCTAATCCATTCGTACGATCCATTCTAATTCATTCTCATGAATGTAACAATTCTAATTCATTCATTTGATCCATTCTAATTCATTCGTACAATCTATTCTAATTCATTCGTACAATCCATTCTAATTCATTCGTACGATCCATTCTAATTCATTCGTCCGATCCATTCTAATTCATTCGCATGAATGTATCCATTCTAATTCATTCGTACAATCCATTCTAATCCATTCTAATTCTTTCACAAAATCTATTCTAATTCATTCATACGATCCATTCTAATTCATTCACACGAATGTATCCATTCTAATTCATTCATACGATCCATTCTATTCATTCGTACGATCCATTCTCACTCATTGGTACGATCCATTCTAATTCATTCGCACGATCCATTCTAATTCATTCGTACGATCCATTCTAATTCATTCGTACGATCCATTCTAATGCATTCGTACGATCCATTCTAATTTATTCGTAAGATCCATTCTAATTCATTCGTACGATCCATTCTAATTCATTCGCACGAATGTATCCATTCTAGTTCATTCGTACGATCCATTCTAATTCATTCGTACGATCCATTCTAATTCATTCGCACGATCCATTCTAATTCATTCGTACGATCCATTCTAATTCATTCATACAATCCATTCTAATTCATTCGTACGATCCATTCTAAATCATTCGCACAAATGTATCCATTCTAATTCATTCGTACGATCCATTCTAATTCATTCGCACGATCCATTCTAATTCATTCGTACGATCCATTCTAATTCTTTCACACAATCCATTCTAATTTATTCGTACGATCCATTCTAATTAATTCGCCCGATCCATTCTAATTCATTCGTACGATCCATTCTAATTCATTCATACGATCCATTCTAATTCATTCGCCCGATCCATTCTAATTCATTCTATTCATTCGTACGATCCATTCTTACTCATTGGTACGATCCATTCTAGTTCATTCGTACGATCCATTCTAATTTATTCGTACGATCAATTCTAATTCATTCATACGATCCATTCTAATTCATTCGTACGATCCATTCTAATTCATTCGTAAGATCCATTATAATTCATTCGTACGATCAATTCTAATTCATTCGTACGATCAGTTCTTATTCATTCGCACAATCCATTCTAATTCATTCGCACGAATGTATCAATTCTAATTCATTCGTACGATCCATTCTAATTCATTCGTACGATCCATTCTAATTAATTCGTATGATCCATTCTAATTCATTCGTACGATCCATTCTAATTCATTCATACAATCCATTCTAATTCATTCGCACGAATGTATCCATTCAAATTAATTCGTACGATCCATTGTAATTCATTCGTATGATCCATTCTAATTCATTCGCACAATCCATTCTATTTCATTCGTACGATCCATTCTTACTCATTGGTACGATCCATTCTAATTCATTCGCACGAATGTATCCATTCTAATTCATTCGTACGAATCCATTCTAATTCATTCGTACAATCTATTCTATTTCATTCGTACGATCCATTCTTACTCATTCGTATGATCCATTCTAATTCATTCGAACGAATGTATCCATTCTAATTTATTCATACGATCCATTCTAATTCATTCGTTCGATCCAATCCAATTCATTCGTACGATCCATTCTAATTCATTCGTCCGATCAATTCTAATTCATTCGCACGAATGTATCCATTCTAATTCATTCGTACGGTCCATTCTAATTCATTCGCACAATCCATTCTATTTCATTCGTACGATCCATTCTTACTCATTCGTATGATCCATGATGGATACATTCGTGCGAATGAATTAGAATGGATCATACGAATGAGTAAGAATGGATCGTACGAATAAAATAGAATGGATTGTGCGAATGAATTAGAATGGATCATACGAATGAATTAGAATGGATCGTGTGAAAGAATTTGAATGGATTGTATGAATGAATTAGAATAGATCGTATGAATGAATTAGAATGGATCGTACGAATGAATTAGAATAGATCGAACGAATGAATTAGAATGGATCGTACGAATAAATTAGAATGGATACATTCGTCCGAATGAATTAGAATGGATCATACGAATGAGTAAGAATGGATCGTACGAATGAAATAGAATAGATTGTACGAATGAATTAGAATGGATCCTACGAATGAATTAGAATAGATCGTGTGAAAGAATTAGAATGGATTGTATGAATGAATTAGAATGAATTCGTACGATCCATTCGAATTCATTCGCACGATCCATTCTAATTCATTCATACGATCCATTCTAATTCATTCATACAATCCATTCTAATTCTTTCACACGATCCATTCTAATTCATTCGTAGGATCCATTCTAATTCATTCGTACAATCTATTCTATTTCATTTGTACGATCCATTCTTACTCATTCGTATGATCCATTCTAATTCATTCGGACGAATGTATCCATTCTAATTTATTCGTACGATCCATTCTAATTCATTCGTACGATCTATTCTACATCATTCGTACGATCCATTCTAATTCATTCATACGATCTATTCTAATTCATTCATACGATCCATTCTAATTCATTCGCACGATCCATTGTAATTCATTCGTACGATCCATTCTAATTCATTCGCGCGAATGTATCCATTCTAGTTCATTCGTACGATCCATTCTAATTCATTCGTACGATCCATTCTAATTCATTCGTACGATCCATTCTAATTCATTCATACAATCCATTCTAATTCATTCGCACGATCCATTCTAATTCACTCATACGATCCATTCTAATACATTCATACGATCCATTCTAATTCATTTGCACGAATATATCCATTCTAATATATTCGTATTTCACACGATCCATTCTAATTCATTCGTAGGATCCATTCTAATTCATTCGTACAATCTATTCTATTTCATTCGTACGATCCATTCTTACTCATTCGTATGATCCATTCTAATTCATTCGGACGAATGTATCCATTCTAATTTATTCGTACGATCCATTTTAATTTATTTGTACGATCCATTCTTACTCATTCGTATGATCCATTCTAATTCATTCGTACGATCCATTCTAATTCATTCATACGATCCATTCTAATTCATTCGCACAATCTATTCTAATTCATTCGTACGATCCATTCTAATTCATTCGTACGATCGTATGAATGAATTGGAATGGATCGTACGGAATGAATTAGAATGGATTGTATGAATGAATTAGAATGGATACATTCGTGCGAATGAATTAGAATGGATCATACGAATGAGTAAGAATGGATCGTACGAATGAAATAGAATTGATTGTACGAATGAATTAGAATGGATCGTACAAATGAATTAGAATGGATCGTACGAATGAATTAGAATGGATCATACGAATGAGTAAGAATGGATCGTACAAATGAAATAGAATGGATTGTACGAATGAATTAGAATGGATCGTACGAATGAATTAGAATGGATCGTGAGAATGAATTAGAATGGATCGTATGAATGAATTAGAATGGATCGTGCGAATGAATTCGAATTGATCGCATGATCCATTCGAATAGAATGGATCGTATGAATGAATTAGAATGGATCGGGCGAATGAATTAGAATGGATTGTACGAATGAATTAGAATGGATCGTATGAATGAATTAGAATGGATCGTATGAATGAATTAGAATGGATCGTGCGAATGAATTCGAATGGATCGTACGAATGAATTAGAATGGATTGTACGAATGAATTAGAATGGATCATACGAATGAATTAGAATGGATCGTACAAATGAAATAGAATGGATTGTACGAATGAATTAGAATGGATACATTCGTGCGAATGAATTAGAATGGATCGTACGAATGAATTAGAATGGATCGTACGAATGAATTAGAATGCATCGTACGAAAGAATTAGAATGGATATATTCGTGCGAATGAATTAGAATGGATCGTACGAATGAATTAGACTGGATCGTACGAAAGAATTTGAATGGATACATTTGTGCGAATGAATCTAAATGGATTGTATGAATGAATTACAATGGATCGTACGAATGAATTAGAATGGATCGTACAAATGAATTAGAATAGCTCATACGAATGAATTAGAATGAATCGTATGAATGAATTAGAATGGTTACATTCGTGCGAATGAATTAGAATAGATCGTACGAATGAATTAGAATGGATCGTACGAATAAATTAGAATGGATCGTGGGAATGAATTAGAATGGATCATACGAATGAATTAGAATGGATCGTGCGAATGAATTACCATGAATCGTACGAATGTATTAGAATGGATCGTACGAATGATTTAGAATGAATCGTACGATCCATTCTAATTCATTCGTACGATCCATTCTAATTCATTCGCACGAATGTATCCATTCTAGTTCATTCGTACGATCCATTCTAGTTCATTCGTACAATCCATTCTAATTCATTCGTACGATCCATTCTAATTAATTCGTATGATCCATTCTAATTCATTCGTACGATCCATTCTAATTCATTCATACAATCCATTCTAATTCATTCGCACGAATGTATCCATTCTAATTAATTCGTATGATCCATTCGAATTCATTCGTATGATCCATTCTTATTCATTCGCACGATCCAGTCTAATGGATTCGCACGATCCATTCTAATTCATTCGCACGAATGTATCCATTCTAATTCATTCGTACGATCCTTTCTAATTCATTAATATGATCCATTCTAATTCATTCGGACGATCCATTCTAATTCATTCGTACGATCCATTCTAATTCATTCGTACGATCCGTTCTAATTCATTCGCACGATCCATTCTAATTCATTCGTACAATCTATTCTATTTCATTCGTACGATCCATTCTTACTCATTCGTATGATCCATTCTAATTCATTCGGACGAATGTATCCATTCTAATTTATTCGTATGATCCATTCTAATTCATTCGTACGATCCATTCTAATTCATTCGTACGATCCATTCTAATTCATTCGTCCTATCCATTCTAATTCATTCGCATGAATGTATCCATTCTAATTCATTCGTACGGTCCATTCTAATTCATTCGCACAATCCATTCTATTTCATTCGTACGATCCATTCTTACTCATTCGTATGATCCATTATGGATACATTCGTGCGAATGAATTAGAATGGATCATACGAATGAGTAAGAATGGATCGTACGAATGAAATAGAATGGATTGTGCGAATGAATTAGAATGGATCGTACGAATGAATTAGAATGGATCGTGTGAAAGAATTAGAATGGATTGTATGAATGAATTAGAATAGATCGTATGAATGAATTAGAATGGATCGTACGAATGAATTAGAATGGATCGTACGAATGAACTAGAATGGATAAATTCGTGCGAATGAATTAGAATGGATCGTACGAATGAATTAGAATGGATCGTACGAATGAATTAGAATGGATCTTACGAATGAATTAGAATGGATCGTACGAATGCACGATCCATGCTAATTCATTCGTTCGATCAATTCTAATTCATTAGCACGATCCATTCTAATTCATTCGTACGATCCATTCTAATTCATTCGCACGATCCATTCTAATTCATTCGTACGTTCCATTCTAATTCTTTGACACGATCCATTCTAATTCATTCGTACGATCCATTCTAATTCATTCGTACGATCTATTCTAATTCATTCGTACGATCCATTCTAATTTCATTCGTACGATCCATTCAAATTCATTCGCTCGAATGTATCCATTCTAATCCATTCGTACGATCCAATCTAATCCATTCGTACGATCCATTCTAATTCATTCGCATGAATGTAACCATTCTAGTTCATTCATTTGATCCATTCTAATTCATTCGTACGATCCATTCTAATTCATTCGTCTGATCCATTCTAATTCATTCGCATGAATATATCCATTCTAATCCATTCGTAAGATCCATTCTAATTCATTCGTACGATCCATTCTAATTCATTCGCACGATCCATTCTAATTCATTCGCACGATCCATTCTAATTCATTCATACAATCCATTCTAATTCTTTCACACGATCCATTCTAATTCATTCGTAGGATCTATTCTAATTCATTCGTACAATCTATTCTATTTCATTCGTACGATCCATTCTTACTCATTCGTATGATCCATTCTAATTCATTCGGACGAATGTATCCATTCTAATTTATTCGTACGATCCATTCTAATTCATTCGTACGATCCATTCTAATTCATTAGTACGATCCATTCTAATTCATTCGTCCGATCCATTCTAATTCATTCGCACGAATGTATCCATTCTAATTCATTCGTACGATCCATTCTTATTCATTCGTAAGATCCATTCTAATTCATTCGTACAATCCATTCTAATTCATTCGTACGATCCATTCTAATTCATTCGCACGAATGTATCCATTCTAGTTCATTCGTACGATCCATTCTAATTCATTCGTACGATCCATTCTAATTCATTCGCACGATCCATTCTAATTCATTCGTACGATCCATTCTAATTCTTTCACACGATCCATTCTAATTCATTCATACGTTCCATTCTAATTCATTAGCACGATCCATGCTAATTCATTCGTTCGATCAATTCTAATTCATTAGTACGATCCATTCTAATTCATTCGTACGATCCATTCTAATTCATTCGCACGATCCATTCCAATTCATTCATAGGATCCATTCTAATTTATTCATACGATCTATTCTAATTCTTTCGTTCGAATGTATCCATTCTAATTCATTTGCACGAATGTATCCATTCTAATTCATTCGTACGATCCATTCTAATTTATTCGTACGATCCATTCTAATTCATTCGTACGATCCATTCTAATTCATTCAAACGATCTATTCTAATTCATTCATACAATCCATTCTAATTCTTTCACACGATCCATTCTTATTCATTCATATGATCCATTCTAATTCATTCGTACGATCTATTCTAATTCATATGCACAAAGGTATCCATTCTAATCCATTCGTAGGATCCATTCTAATCCATTCGTACGATCCATTCTAATCCATTCGTACGATCCATTCTAATTCATTCGCTCGAATGTATCCATTCTAATCCATTTGTACGATCCATTCTAATCCATTCGTATGATCCATTCTAATTCATTCGCATGAATGTAACCATTCTAATTCATTCATACGATCCATTCTAATTCATTCGTACGATCCATTCTAATTCATTCGTACGATCCATTCTCATTCATTCGCATGAATGTATCCATTCTAATTCATTCATATGATCCATTCTAATTCATTCCTAGAATCCATTCTAATTCTTTCACACGATCCATTCTAATTCATTCGTACGATCCATTCTAATTCATTCGTACAATCCATTCTAATTCATTCGCACGAATGTATCCATTCTAATTCATTCATACGATCCATTCTAATTCATTCGTACGATCCATTCTAATCCATTCGTACGATCCATTCTAATTCATTCATACGATCCATTCTAATTCATTCGTAGGATCCATTCTAATTCATTCGTACAATCTATTCTATTTCATTTGTACGATCCATTCTTACTCATTCGTATGATCCATTCTAATTCATTCGGACGACTGTATCCATTCTAATTTATTCGTACGATCCATTCTAATTCATTCGTACGATCCATTCTAATTCATTCGTACGATCCATTCATACTCATTCGTATGATCCATTCTAATTCATTCGTACGATCCATTCTAATTCATTCGTACGATCGATTCTAATTCATTCGCACTATCCATTCTAATTCATTCGTACGATCCATTCTAATTCATTCGTATGATCCATTCTAATTTATTCGTTCAAATATATCCATTCTAATTCATTCGTACGATCCATTCTAATTCATTCGCACGATCCATTCTAATTCATTCGCACGAATGTATCAATTCTAATTCATTCGTACGATCCATTCTAATTCATTCATACGATCGATTCTAATTCTTTCGTACGATCTATTCTAATTCATTCGCACAAATGTATCCATTCTAATTCATTCGTACGATCCATTCTAATTCATTCGCACGATCCATTCTAATTCATTCGTACGATCCATTCTAATTCATTCGTACGATCCATTCTAATTCATTCGTATGATCCATTCTAATTAATTCGTATGATCCATTCTAATTCATTCGTACGATCCATTCTAATTCATTCATAAAATCCATTCTAATTCATTCGCACGAATGTATCCATTCTAATTAATTCGTACGATCCATTCTAATTCATTCGTATGATCTATTTTATTCATTCCCACGATCCAGTCTAATTGATTCGCAATGAAATAGAATGGATTGTGCGAATGAATTAGAATTGATCATACGAATTAATTAGAATGGATCATACGAATTAATTAGAATGGATCGTGCGAATGAATTAGAATGGATCGTACGAATGAACTAGAATGGATCGTACGAATGAACTAGAATAGATACATTCGTGCGAATGAATTAGAATGGATCGTACGAATAAATTAGAATGGATCGTACGAATAAATTAGAATGGATCTTACGAATGAATTAGAATGGATCGTACGAATGAATTAGAATGGATACATTCGTGCGAATGAATTAGAATGGATCGGACGAATGAATTAGAATGGATCGTACAAATGAATTAGAATGGATCAAATGAATGAATTAGAATGGTTACATTCATGCGAATGAATTAGAATGGATCGTACGAATGGATTAGAATGGATCTTACGAATGGATTAGAATGGATACATTCGTGCGAATGAATTAGAATGGATTGTATGAATGAATCAGAATGGATCGTACGAATAAATTAGAATGGATCGTATGAGTGAATTAGAATGGATACGAAGGAATTAGAATGGATCGTACGAAGGAATTAGAATGGATCTTACGAATGAAATAGAATGGATCGTACGAAGGAATTAGAATGGATCGTACGAAGGAATTAGAATGGATCGTACGAATGAATTAGAATGGATTTATTCGTGCAAATGAATTAGAATGGATCGTATGAATGAATTAGAATGGATCGTATGAGTGAATTAGAACGGATAGTACGAATGAAGTAGAATGGATCGTATGAATGAATTAGAATGGATACATTCGTGCGAATGAATTAGAATGGATCATATGAATGAATTAGAATAGATTGTGCGAATGAATTAGAATGGATTATACGAATGAATTAGAATGGATACATTCGTGCGAATAAATTAGAATGAATCGTACGAATGAATTAGAATGGATTGTACGAATGAATTAGAATGGATCGTACGATTGAATTAGAATAGATTGCGCGAATGAATTAGAATGGATCGTGCGAATGAAATAGAATGGATACAAATGAATTAAAATGGATCATACGAATGAATTAAAATGACGATCCATTCTTACTCATTCGTATGATCCATTCTAATTTATTCGCACGAATGTATCCATTCTAATTCATTCGTACGTCTAATTCATTCGTACGGTCCATTGTAATTCATTCGCACAATCCATTCTATTTCATTCGTACGATCCATTCTTACTCATTCGTATGATCCATTATGGATACATTCGTGCGAATGAATTAGAATGGATCATACGAATGAGTAAGAATGGATCGTACGAATGAAATAGAATAGATTGTGCGAATGAATTAGAATGGATCGTACGAATGAATTAGAATGGATCGTGTGAAAGAATTAGAATGGATTGTATATTTGAATTAGAATAGATCGTATGAATGAATTAGAAAGGATCGTACGAATGAATTAGAATGGATCGTACGAATGAATTAGAATGGATCGTACGAATGAATTAGAATGGATACATTCGTGCGAATGAATTAGAATGGATACATTCATGCGAAAGAATTAGAATTGATCGTATAAATGAATTAGAATGGATCCTATGAATGAATTAGAATGGATCGTGCGAATGAATTAGAATGGATCGTACGAATGAATTAGAATGGATCGTGCTAATGAATTACAATTGATCGAACGAATGAATTAGCAAGGATCGTGCTAATGAATTAGAATGGAATGTACGAATGAATTAGAATGGATCGTGTGAAAGAATTAGAATGGATTGTATGAATGAATTAGAATGAATTCGTACGATCCATTCTAATTCATTCGCACGATCCATTCTAATTCATTCATACGATCCATTCTAATTCATTCATACAATCCATTCTAATTCTTTCACACGATCCATTCTAATTCATTCGTAGGATCTATTCTAATTCATTCGTACAATCTATTCTATTTCATTCGTATGATCCATTCTTACTCATTCGTATGATCCATTCTAATTCATTCAGACGAATGTATCCATTCTAATTTATTCATACGATCCATTCTAATTCATTCGTACGATCCATTCTAATTCATTCGTCCGATCCATTCTAATTCATTCGCACGAATGTATCCATTCTAATTCATTCGTACGATCCATTCTAATTCATTCGTACGATCCATTCTAATTCATTCGTAAGATCCATTCTAATTCATTCGTACGATCCATTCTAATTCATTCGTACGATCCATTCTAATTCATTCGCACGAATGCATCCATTCTAGTTCATTCGTACGATCCATTCTAATTCATTCGTACGATCCATTCTAATTCATTCGCACGATCCATTCTAATTCATTCGTACGATCCATTCTAATTCTTTCACACGATCCATTCTAATTCATTCATACGTTCCATTCTAATTCATTAGCACGATCCATGCTAATTCATTCGTTCGATCAATTCTAATTCATTAGCACGATCCATTCTAATTCATTCGTACGATCCATTCTAATTCATTCGCACGATCCATTCCAATTCATTCATAGGATCCATTCTAATTCATTCATACGATCTATTCTAATTCTTTCGCACGAATGTATCCATTCTAATTCATTTGCACGAATGTATCCATTCTAATTCATTCGTACGATCCATTCTAATTCATTCGTACGATCCATTCTAATTCATTCGTATGATCCATTCTAATTCATTCATACGATCTATTCTAATTCATTCATACAATCCATTCTAATTCTTTCGCACGATCCATTCTAATTCATCCATATGATCCATTCTAATTCATTCGTACGATCCATTCTAATTCATATGCACAAAGGTATCCATTCTAATTCATTCGTAGGATCCATTCTAATCCATTCGTACGATCCATTCTAATTCATTCGTACGATCCATTCTAATTCATTTGCTCGAATGTATCCATTCTAATCCATTTGTACGATCCATTCTAATCCATTCGTACGATCCATTCTAATTCATTCGCATGAATGTAACCATTCTAATTCATTCATAAGATCCATTCTAATTCATTCGTACGATATATTCTAATTCATTCGTACGATCCATTCTAATTCATTCGCATGAATGTATCCATTCTAATTCATTCATATGATCCATTCTAATTCATTCATACAATCCATTCTAATTCTTTCAGACGATCCATTCTGATTCATTCGTACGATACATTCTAATTCATTCGTACAATCCATTCTAATTCATTCGCACGAATATATCCATTCTAATTCATTCATACGATCCATTCTAATTCATTCGTACGATCCATTCTAATTATTTCGTACGATCCATTCTAATTCATTCGTACGATCTATTCTAATTCATTCGTACGATCCATTCTAATTCATTCGTACGATCCATTCTAATTCATTCGTAAGATCCATTCTAATTCATTCGTACGATCCATTCTAATTCATTCGTACGATCCATTCTAATTCATTCGCACGAATGTATCCATTCTAGTTCATTCGTACGATCCATTCTAATTCATTCGTACGATCCATTCTAATCCATTCGTACGATCCATTCTAATTCATTCATACGATCCATTCTAATTCATTCATACAATCCATTCTAATTCTTTCACACGATCCATTCTAATTCATTCGTAGGATCCATTCTAATTCATTCGTACAATCTATTCTATTTCATTCGTACGATCCATTCTTACTCATTCGTATGATCCATTCTAATTCATTCGGACGAATGCATCGATTCTAATTTATTCGTACGATCCATTCTAATTCATTCGTACGATCCATTCTAATTCATTCGTACGATCCATTCTTACTCATTCGTATGATCCATTCTAATTCATTCGTACGATCCATTCTAATTCATTAGTACGATCGATTCTAATTCATTCGTACTATCCATTCTAATTCATTCGTACGATCCATCCTAATTCATTCGTATGATCCATTCTAATTTATTCGTTCAAATATATCCATTCTAATTCATTCCGTACGATCCATTCTAATTCATTCGTACGATCCATTCTAATTCATTACTACGAATGTATCCATTCTAATTCATTCGTACGATCCATTCTAATTCATTCGTATGATCCATTCTAATTTATTCGTTCAAATATATCCATTCTAAATCATTCGTACGATCCATTCTAATTCATTCGCACGATCCATTCTAATTCATTCGCACGAATGTATCCATTCTAATTCATTCGTACGATCCATTCTAATTCATTCATACGATCCATTCTAATTCTTTCGTACGATCCATTCTAATTCATTCGCACAAATGTATCCATTCTAATTCATTCGTACGATCCATTCTAATTCATTCGCACGATCCATTCTAATTCATTCGTACGATCCATTCTAATTCATTCGTACGATCCATTCTAATTCATTCGTATGATCCATTCTAATTAATTCGTATGATCCATTCTAATTCATTCGTACGATCCATTCTAATTCATTCATAAAATCCATTCTAATTCATTCGCACGAATGTATCCATTCTAATTAATTCGTACGATCCATTCTAAATCATTCGTATGATCTATTCTTATTCATTCGCACGATCCAGTCTAATTGATTCGCAATGAAATAGAATGGATTGTGCGAATGAATTAGAATTGATCATACGAATTAATTAGAATGGATCATACGAATGAATTAGAATGGATCGTACGAATGAATTAGAATGGATCGTACGAATGAAATAGAATGGATCGTACGAATGAACTAGAATGGATACATTCGTGCGAATGAATTAGAATGGATCGTACGAATGAATTAGAATGGATCGTACGAATGAATTAGAATGGATCTTACGAATGAATTAGAATGGATCGTACGAATGAATTAGAATGGATCGTACGAATGAATTAGAATGGATACATTCGTGCGAATGAATTAGAATGGATCGGACGAATGAATTAGAATGGATCGTACAAATGAATTAGAATGGATCAAATGAATGAATTAGAATGGTTACATTCATGCGAATGAATTAGAATGGATCGTACGAATGGATTAGAATGGATCTTACGAATGGATTAGAATGGATACATTCGTGCGAATGAATTAGAATGGATTGTATGAATGAATTAGAATGGATCGTACGAATAAATTAGAATGGATCGTATGAGTGAATTAGAATGGATACGAAGGAATTAGAATGGATCGTACGAAAGAATTAGAATGGATCATACGAATGAAATAGAATGGATCGTACGAAGGAATTAGAATGGATCGTACGAAGGAATTAGAATGGATCGTACGAATGAATTAGAATGGATTTATTCGTGCAAATGAATTAGAATGGATCGTATGAATGAATTAGAATGGATCGTATGAGTGAATTAGAACGGATAGTACGAATGAAGTAGAATGGATCGTATGAATGAATTAGAATGGATACATTCGTGTGAATGAATTAGAATGGATCACATGAATGAATTAGAATAGATTGTGCGAATGAATTAGAATGGATCGTACGAATGAATTAGAATGGATACATTCGTGCGAATAAATTAGAATGGATCGTACGAATGAATTAGAATGGATTGTACGAATGAATTAGAATGGATCGTACGAATGAATTAGAATAGATTGCGCGAATGAATTAGAATGGATCGTGCGAATGAAATAGAATGGATACAAATGAATTAGAATGGATCATACGAATGAATTAAAATGATCCATTCTTACTCATTCGTATGATCCATTCTAATTTATTCGCACGAATGTATCCATTCTAATTCATTCGTACGTCTAATTCATTCGTACGGTCCATTGTAATTCATTCGCACAATCCATTCTATTTCATTCGTACGATCCATTCTTACTCATTCGTATGATCCATTATGGATACATTCGTGCGAATGAATTAGAATGGATCATACGAATGAGTAAGAATGGATCGTACGAATGAAATAGAATGGATTGTGCGAATGAATTAGAATGGATCGTACGAATGAATTAGAATGGATCGTGTGAAAGATTTAGAATGGATTGTATGAATGAATTAGAATAGATCGTATGAATGAATTAGAATGGATCGTACGAATGAATTAGAATGGATCGTACGAATGAATTAGAATGGATCGTACGAATGAATTAGAATGGATACATTCGTGCGAATGAATTAGAATGGATACATTCATGCGAAAGAATTAGAATTGATCGTATAAATGAATTAGAATGGATCTTATGAATGAATTAGAATGGATCGTGCGAATGAATTAGAATGGATCGTACGAATGAATTAGAATGGATCGTGCTAATGAATTAGAATTGATCGAACGAATGAATTAGCATGGATCGTGCTAATGAATTAGAATGGAATGTACGAATGAATTAGAATGGATCGTGTGAAAGAATTAGAATGGATTGTATGAATGAATTAGAATGAATTCGTACGATCCATTCTAATTCATTCGCACGATCCATTCTAATTCATTCATACGATCCATTCTAATTCATTCATACAATCCATTCTAATTCTTTCACACGATCCATTCTAATTCATTCGTAGGATCTATTCTAATTCATTCGTACAATCTATTCTATTTCATTCGTATGATCCATTCTTACTCATTCGTATGATCCATTCTAATTCATTCAGACGAATGTATCCATTCTAATTTATTCATACGATCCATTCTAATTCATTCGTACGATCCATTCTAATCCATTCGTCCGATCCATTCTAATTCATTCGCATGAATGTATCCATTCTAATTCATTCGTACGATCCATTCTAATTCATTTGTACGATCCATTCTAATTCATTCGTAAGATCCATTCTAATTCATTCGTACGATCCATTCTAATTCATTTGTACGATCCATTCTAATTCATTCGCACGAATGTATCCATTCTAGTTCATTCGTACGATCCATTCTAATTCATTCATACGATCCATTCTAATTCATTCGCACGATCCATTCTAATTCATTCGTACGATCCATTCTAATTCTTTCACACGATCCATTCTAATTCATTCATACGTTCCATTCTAATTCATTAGCACGATCCATGCTAATTCATTCGTTCGATCAATTCTAATTCATTAGCACGATCCATTCTAATTCATTCGTACGATCCATTCAAATTCATTCGCACGATCCATTCCAATTCATTCATAGGATCCAATCTAATTCATTCATACGATCTATTCTAATTCTTTCGCACGAATGTATCCATTCTAATTCATTTGCACGAATGTATCCATTCTAATTCATTCGTACGATCCATTCTAATTCATTCGTACGATCCATTCTAATTCATTCGTACGATCCATTCTAATTCATTCATACGATCTATTCTAATTCATTCATACAATCCATTCTAATTCTTTCACACGATCCATTCTAATTCATCCATATGATCCATTCTAATTCATTCGTACGATCCATTCTAATTCATATGCACAAAGGTATCCATTCTAATCCATTCGTAGGATCCATTCTAATCCATTCGTACGATCCATTCTAATTCATTCGTACGATCAATTCTAATTCATTTGCTCGAATGTATCCATTCTAATCCATTTGTACGATCCATTCTAATCCATTCATACGATCCATTCTAATTCATTAGCATGAATGTAACCATTCTAATTCATTCATAAGATCCATTCTAATTCATTCGTACGATCCATTCTAATTCATTCGTTCGATCCATTCTACTTAATTTGCACGAATGTATCCATTCTAATTCATTCATATGATCCATTCTAATTCATTCATACAATCCATTCTAATTCTTTCACACGATCCATTCTGATTCATTCGTACGATCCATTCTAATTCATTCGTACAATCCATTCTAATTCATTCGCACGAATGTATCCATTCTAATTCATTCATACGATCCATTCTAATTCATTCGAACGATCCATTCTAATTATTTCGTACGATCCATTCTAATTCATTCGTACGATCCATTCTAATTCATTCGTACGATCCATTCTAATTCATTCGTACGATCCATTCTAATTCATTCGTAAGATCCATTCTAATTCATTCGTACGATCCATTCTAATTCATTCGTACGATCCATTCTAATTCATTCGCACGAATGTATCCATTCTAGTTCATTAGTACGATCCATTCTAATTCATTCGTACGATCCATTCTAATCCATTCGTACGATCCATTCTAATCCATTCGTACGATCCATTCTAATTCATTCATACGATCCATTCTAATTCATTCATACAATCCATTCTAATTCTTTCACACGATCCATTCTAATTCATTAGTAGGATCCATTCTAATTCATTCGTACAATCTATTCTATTTCATTCGTACGATCCATTCTTACTCATTCGTATGATCCATTCTAATTCATTCGGACGAATGTATCGATTCTAATTTATTCGTACGATCCATTCTAATTCATTCGTACGATCCATTCTAATTCATTCGTACGATCCATTCTTACTCATTCGTATGATCCATTCTAATTCATTCGTACGATCCGTTCTAATTCATTCGTACGATCGATTCTAATTCATTCGCACTATCCATTCTAATTCATTCGTACGATCCATTCTAATTCATTCGTATGATCCATTCTAATTTATTCGTTCAAATATATCCATTCTAATTCATTCCGTACGATCCATTCTAATTCATTCGTACGATCCATTCTAACTCATTCGTACGAATGTATCCATTCTAATTCATTCGTACGATCCATTCTAATTCATTCGTACGATCCATTCTAATTCATTCGGACGAATGTATCCATTCCAATTTATTCGTACGATCCATTCTAATTCATTCATTTGATCCATTCTAATTCATTCGTACGATCCATTCTAATTCATTCCTCCGATCCATTCTAATTCATTCCTCCGATCCATTCTAATTCATTCGTACGATCCATTCTAATTCATTCGTACGATCCATTCTACTTCATTCGTACGATCCATTCTAATTCATTCGCACGAATGTATCCATTCTAGTTCATTCGTACGATCTATTCTAATTCATTCGTACGATCCATTCTAATTCATTCGCACGATCCATTCTAATTCATTCGTACGATCCATTCTAATTCATTCATACGATCCATTCTAATTCATTCGCACGAATGTATCCATTCTAATTCATTCATACGATCCATTCTACTTCATTCGTACTATCCGTTCTAATTCACTAATACGATCCATTCTAATTCATTCATACGATCCATTCTAATTCATTTGCACGAATATATCCATTCTAATTCATTCGTACGATCAATTCTAATTCATTCGTACGATCCATTCTAATTCCTTCGTACGATCCATTCTAATTCCTTCGTACGATCCATTCTATTTCATTCGTATGATCCATTCTAATTAATTCGTACGATTCATTCTAATTCATTCGTATGATCCATTCTAATTCATTCGTACGATCCATTCTTACTCATTCGTACGATCCATTCTAATTCATTCATACAATCCATTATAATTTATTCCGTACGATCCATTCTAATTCATTCATACGATCTATTCTTTCATACAATCCATTCTTATTCTTTCGTGCGAATGAATTAGAATGGATACCTTTGTGCATATGAATTAGAATGGATCGTACGAATGAATTAGAACGGATCATATTAATGAATTAGAATGGATCGTACGAATGAATTAGAATGGATACATTCGTGCGAATGAATTAGAATGGATCGTGCGAATCAATTAAACTGGATTGTGCGAATGAATAAGAATAGATCATACGAATGAATTAGAATGGATCGTTCGAATTAATTAGAATGGATACATTCGTGCGAATGAATTAGAATGGATTGTATGAAAGAATTAGAATGGATCATACGAATGAATTAGAATGGATCATACGAATTAATTAGAATGGATCGTACGAATGAATTAGAATGGATCGTACGAATGAATTAGAATGGATCGTGCGAATTAATTAGAATGGATCGTACGAATGAATTAGAATGGATACATTTGTGCGAATGAATTAGAATGGATCGTACGAATGAATTAGAATGGATCGTATGAATGAATTAGAATGGATCGTACGAATGATTTAGAATGGATCGTGCGAATGAATTAGAATGGATCGTACAAATGAATTAGAATGGATCGTGTGAAAGAATTAGAATGGATCGTATAAATGAATTAGAATGGATCGTGCGAATGAATTAGAATGGATCGTACGAATGAATTAGAATGGATACATTTGTGCAAATGAATTAGAATGGATCGTACGAATGAATTAGAATGGATCGTATGAATGAATTAGAATGGATCGTACGAATGAATTAGAATAGATTGCGCGAATGAAATAGAATGGATCGTGCGAATGAAATAGAATGGATACAAATGAATTAGAATGGATCAAACGAATGAATTAGAATGACGATCCATTCTTACTTATTCGTATGATCCATTCTAATTTATTCGCACGAATGTATCCATTCTAATTCATTCGTACGTCTAATTCATTCATACGATCCATTCTAATTCATTTGCACGAATATATCCATTCTAATTCATTCGTACGATCCATTCTAATTCATTCGCACGATCCATTCTAATTCATTCATAGGATCCATTCTAATTCATTCATACGATCTATTCTAATTCTTTCGCACGAATGTATCCATTCTAATTCATTCGCACGAGTGTATCCATTCTATTTCATTCGTACGATCCATTCTAATTCATTCGTACGATCCATTCTAATTCATTCGTACGATCCATTCTAATTCATTCATACGATCTATTCTAATTCATTCATACAATCCATTCTAATTCTTTCACATGATCCATTCTAATTCATTCATATGATCCATTCTCATTCATTCGTACGATCCATTCTAATTCATATGTACAAAGGTATCCATTCTAATCCATTCATAGGATCCATTCTAATCCATTCGTACGATCCATTCTAATTCATTCGTACGATCCATTCTAATTCATTCGCTCGAATGTATCCATTCTAATCCATTCGTACGATCCATTCTAATCCATTCGTACGATCCATTCTAATTCATTCGCATGAAAGTAACCATTCTAATTCATTCATACGATCCATTCTAATTCATTCGTACGATCCATTCTAATTCATTTGTACGATCCATTCTAATTCATTCGTACGATCCATTCTAATTCATTCGCACGAATGTATCCATTCTAATTCATTCATATGATCCATTCTAATTCATTCATACAATCCATTCTAATTCTTTCACACGATCCATTCTAATTCATTCGTACGATCCATTCTAATTCATTCGTACAATCCATTCTAATTCATTCGCACGAATGTATCCATTCTAATTCATTCATACGATCCATTCTAATTCATTCGTACGATCCATTCTAATTCCTTCGTACGATCCATTCTAATTCTTTCGTACGATCTATTCTAATTCATTCGTACGATCCATTCTAATTCATTCGTACGATCCATGCTAATTCATTCGTAAGATCAATTCTAATTCATTCGTACGATCCATTCTAATTCATTCGCACGATCCATTCTAATTCATTCGCACGAATGTATCCATTCTACTTCATTCGTACGATCCATACTAATCCATTCGTACGATCCATTCTAATCCATTAGTACGATCCATTCATATTCTTTCACACGATCCATTCTAATTCATTCATACAATCCATTCTAATTCTTTAACACGATCCATTCTAATTCATTCGTAGGATCCATTCTAATTCATTCGTAGGATCCATTCTATTTCATTCGTACAATCTATTCTATTTCATTCGTACGATCCATTCTTACTCATTCATATGATCCATTCTAATTCATTCGGACGAATGTATCCATTCTAATTTATTCGTACGATCCATTCTAATTCATTCGTATTATCAATTCTAATTCATTCGTACTATCCATTCTTACTCATTCGTATGATCCATTCTAATTCATTCGTACGATCCATTCTAATTCATTCGTACGATCGATTCTAATTCATTCACACTATCCATTCTAATTCATTCGTACGATCCATTCTAATTCATTCGTATGATCCATTCTAATTTATTCGTTCAAATATATCCATTCTAATTCATTCCGTACGATCCATTCTAATTCATTCGTACGATCCATTCTAATTCATTCGTATGAATGTATCCATTCTAATTCATTCATACGATCCATTCTAATTCATTCGTACGATCCATTCTAATTCATTCGGACGAATGTATCCATTCTAATTTATTCGTACGATCCATTCTAATTCATTCATTTGATCCATTCTAATTCATTCGTACGATCCATTCTAATTCATTCGTCCGATCCATTCTAATTCATTCGCACGAATGTATCCATTCTAATTCATTCGTACGATCCATTCTAATTCATTCGTACGATCCATTCTAATTCATTCGTAAGATCCATTCTAATTCATTCGTACGATCCATTCTAATTCATTCGTACGATCCATTCTAATTCATTCGCACGAATGTATCCATTCTAGTTCATTCGTACGATCCATTCTAATTCATTCGTACGATCCATTCTAATTCATTCGCACGATCCATTCTAATTCATTCGTACGATCCATTCTAATTCATTCATACGATCCATTCTATTTCATTCGCACGAATGTATCCATTCTAATTCATTCATACGATCCATTCTACTTCATTCGTACTATCCGCTTTAATTCACTCATACGATCCATTCTAATTCATTTATACGATCCATTCTAATTCATTTGCACGAATATATCCATTCTAATTCATTCGTACGATCCATTCTAATTCCTTCGTACGATCCATTCTATTTCATTCGTATGATCCATTCTAATTAATTCGTACGATCCATTCTAATTCATTCGTATGATCCATTCTAATTCATTAATACAATCCATTCTAATTCATTCCGTACGATCCATTCTAATTCATTCATACGATCTATTCTTTCATACAATCCATTCTAATTCTTTCGAGCGAATGAATTAGAATGGATACCTTTGTGCATATGAATTAGAATGGATTGTACGAATGAATTAGAATGGATCATATTAATGAATTAGAATGGATCGTACGAATGAATTAGAATGGATAAATTCGTGTGAATGAATTATAATGGATCGTGCGAATCAATTAGACTAGATCGTGCGAATGAATAAGAATAGATCATACGAATGAATTAGAATGGATCGTACGAATTAATTAGAATGGATACATTCGTGCGAATGAATTAGAATGGATCATACGAATGAATTAGAATGGATCGTACGAATGAATTAGAATGGATCGTACGAATGAATTAGAATGGATCGTACGATTGAATTAGAATGGATCGTGCGAATGAATTAGAATGGATCGTACGAATGAATTAGAATGGATACATTTGTGCGAATGAATTAGAATGGATCGTACGAATGAATTAGAATGGATCGTATGAATGAATTAGAATGGATCGTACGAATGAATTAGAATGGATCGTGCGAATGAATTAGAATGGATCGTACGAATGAATTAGAATTGATCGTGTGAAAGAATTAGAATGGATCGTGCGAATGAATTAGAATGGATCGTGCGAATGAATTAGAATGGATCGTACGAATGAATTAGAATTGATACATTTGTGCGAATGAATTAGAATGGATCGTACGAATGAATTAGAATGGATCCTATGAATGAATTAGAATGGATCGTACGAATGAATTAGAATGGATCGTGCGAATGAATTAGAATGGATCGTACGAATGAATTAGAATGGATCGTACGAATGAACTAGAATGGATACATTCGTGCGAATGAATTAGAATGGATCGTACGAATGAATTAGAATGGATCGTACGAATGAATTAGAATGGATCTTACGAATGAATTAGAATGGATCGTACGAATGAATTAGAATGAATACATTCGTGCGAATGAATTAGAATGGATCAGATGAATTCATTCTAATTCATTCATACAATCCATTCTAATTCTTTCACACAATCTATTCTAATTCATTCGTAGGATCCATTCTAATTCATTCGTACAATCTATTCTATTTCATTCGTACGATCCATTCTTACTCATTCGTATGATCCATTCTAATTCATTCGGACGAATGTATCTAGAATGGATCGTACGAATGGATTAGAATGGATCGTACGAATGGATTAGAATGGATACATTCGTGCGAATGAATTAGAATGGATCATACGAATGAGTAAGAATTGATCGTACGAATGAAATAGAATGGATTGTACGAATGAATTAGAATGGATCGTGCGAATGAATTTGAATGGATCGTACGAATGAATTAGAATGGATCGTGCTAATCAATTAGAATTGATCATACGAATGAAATAGAATGGATTGTACGAATGGTTTAGAATGGATCGTACGAATGAATTAGAATGGATCGTACGAATGATTTAGAATGGATACATTCGTGCGAATGAATTAGAATGGATCATACGAATGAGTAAGAATGGATCGTACGAATGAAATAGAATGGATTATACGAATGGATTAGAATGGATTCGTACGAATGAATTAGAATGGATACATTCATGCGAATGAATTAGAATGGATCGTACCAATGAGTAAGAATGGATCGTACGAATGAAATGGATACATTCATGCGAATGAATTAGAATGGATCGTACCAATGAGTAAGAATGGATCGTACGAATGAAATAGAATGGATTGTGCGAATGAATGAGAATGGATCGTACAAATGAATTAGAATGGCTCGTGTGAAAGAATTAGAATGGATTGTATGAATGAATTAGAATAGATCGTATGAATGAATTAGAATGGATCGTATGAATGAATTAGAATGGATCGTGTGAATGAATTAGAATGGATCGTACGAATGAATTAGAATGGATACATTCGTGCGAATGAATTAGAATGGATACATTCGTGCGAAAGAATTAGAATAGATCGTATGAATGAATTAGAATGGATCCTATGAATGAATTAGAATGGATCGTGCGAATGAATTAGAATGGATCGTACGAATGAATTAGAATGGATCGTGCTAATGAATTAGAATTGACCGAACGAATAAATTAGCATGGATCATGCTAATGAATTAGAATGGAACGTACGAATGAATTAGAATGGATCGTGTGAAAGAATTAGAATGGATTGTATGAATGAATTAGAATGAATTCGTACGATTCATTCGAATTCATTCGCACGATCCATTCTAATTCATTCATACGATCCATTCTAATTCATTCATACAATCCATTCTAATTCTTTCACACGATCCATTCTAATTCATTCGTAGGATCCATTCTAATTCATTCGTACAATCTATTCCATTTCATTCGTACGATCCATTCTTACTCATTCGTATGATCCATTCTAATTCATTCGGACGAATGTATCCATTCTGATTTATTCGTACGATCCATTCTAATTCATTCGTACGATCCATTCTAATTCATTCGTCCGATCCATTCTAATTCATTCGCAAGAATGTATCCATTCTAATTGATTCGTACGATCCATTCTAATTCATTCGTAAGATCCATTCTAATTCATTCGTACGATCTATTCTAATTCATTCGTACGATCCATTCTAATTCATTCGCACGAATGTATCCATTCTAGTTCATTCGTACGATCCATTCAATTCATTCGTACGATCCATTCTAATTCATTCGCACGATCCATTCTAATTCATTCGCACGATCCATTCTAATTCATTCCTACGATCCATTCTAATTCATTCCTATGATCTATTCTAATTTATTCGTACGATCCATTCTAATTTATTCGCACAAATGTATCCATTCTAATTCATTCGTACGATCCATTCTAATTCATTCGCACGATCCATTCTAATTCATTCGTACGACCCATTCTAATTCATTCGCATGATCTGTTCTTATTCATTCGCACAATCCATTCTAATTCATTCGCACGAATGTATCCATTCTAATTCATTCGTACGATCCATTCTAATTCATTCGTACAATCCATTCTAATTCATTCGTATGATCCATTCTAATTAATTCATATGATCCATTCTAATTCATTCGTACGATCCATTCTAATTCATTCATACAATCCATTCTAATTCATTCGCACGAATGTATCCATTCTAATTAATTCGTACGATCCATTCTAATTCATTCGTATGATCTATTCTTATGCATTCGCACGATCCAGTCTAATTGATTCGCATGATCCAGTCTAATTAATTCGTACGATCCATTCTAATTCATTCGTACGATCCATTCTAATTCATATGCACAAAGGTATCCATCCTAATCCATTCGTAGGATCCATTCTAATCCATCGTAAGATCCTTTTTAATTCATTCGTACGATCCATTCTAATTCATTCGCTCGAATGTATCCATTCTAATCCATTCGTACGATCCATTCTAATCCATTCGTACGATCCATTCTAATTCATTCGCATGAATGTAACCATTCTAATTCATTCATTTGATCCATTCTAATTCATTCGTACGATCCATTCTAATTCATTCGTCCAATCCATTCTAATTCATTCGCACGAATGTATCCATTCTAATTCATTTGTACGATCCATTCTAATTCATTCGTACGATCCATTCTAATTCATTCGTAAGATCCATTCTAATTTATTCGTACAATCCATTCTAATTTATTCGTACGATCCATTCTAATTCATTCGCACGAATGTATCCATTCTAGTTCATTCGTACGATCTATTCTAATTCATTCGTACGATCCATTCTAATTCATTCGCACGATCCATTCTAATTCATTCGTACGATCAATTCTAATTCATTCGCACGAATGTATCCATTCTAATTCATTCGTACGATCCTGAATTAGAATGGATCGTACGAATGAATTAGAATGGATACCTTTGTGCATATGAATTAGAATGGATCGTACGAATGAATTAGAATGGATCATATTAATGAATTAGAATGGATCGTACGAATGAATTAGAATGGATACATTCGTGCGAATGAATTAGAATGGATCGTGCACGAATGTATCCATTCTAATTCATTCGTACGATCCATTCTAATTCATTAATATGATCCATTCTAATTCATTCGTACGATCCATTCTAATTCATATGCACAAAGGTATCCATTCTAATCCATTCGTAGGATCCATTCTAATCCATTCGTACGATCCATTCTAATTCATTCGTACGATCCATTCTAATTCATTCGCTCGAATGTATCCATTCTAATCCAATCGTACGATCCATTCTAATTCATTCGAATGAATGTAACCATTCTAATTCATTCATTTGATCCATTCTAATTCATTTGTACGATCCATTCTAATTCATTCGTCCGATCCATTCTAATTCATTCGCACGAATGTATCCATTCTAATTCATTCGTACGATCCATTCTAATTCATTCGTAAGATCCATTCTTATTCATTCGTACGATCCATTCTAATTCATTCGTACGATCCATTCTAATTCATTCGCACGAATGTATCCATTCTAGTTCATTCGTACGATCCATTCTAATTCATTCGTACGATCCATTCTAATTCATTCGCACGATCCATTCTAATTCATTCGTACGATCAATTCTAATTCATTCGCACGAATGTATCCATTCTAATTCATTCATACGATCCATTCTAATTCATTCGTACGATCCATTCTAATTCACTCATACGATCCATTCTAATACATTCATACGATCCATTCTAATTCATTTGCACGAATATATCCATTCTAATTCATTCGTATGATCCATTCTAATTCCATCGTACGATCCATTCTAATTTATTCGTACGATCTATTCTAATTCATTCGTACGATCCATTCTAATTCCTTCGTACGATCCATTCTAATTCATTCGTACGATCCATTCTAATTCATTCGTACAATCTATTCTAATTTATTCGTACGAATGGATACATTCGTGTGAATGAATTAAAATGGATCTTACGAATGAGTAAGAATGGATCGTACGAATGAAATAGAATAGATTGCACGAATGAATTAGAATGGATCGTACGAATGAATTAGAATGGATCGTGTGAAAGAATTAGAATGGATTGTATGAATGAATTAGAATGGATCGTACGAATGAATTAGAATGGATCGTACGAATGAATTAGAATGGATCGTACGAATGAATTAGAATAGATCGTACGAATGAATTAGAATGGATCGTACGAAGGAATTAGAATGGATCGTACGAATGAATTCGAATGGATATATTCGTGCAAATGAATTAGAATGGATCGTATGAATGTATTAGAATGGATCGTATGAGTGAATTAGAATGGATCGTACGAATGAATTAGAATGGATCGTATGAATGAATTAGAATGAATACATTCGTGTGAATGAATTAGAATGGATCGTATGAATGAATTAGAATAGATTTTGTGAATGAATTAGAACTGATCGTACGAATGAATTAGAATGGATACATTCGTGCGAATGAATTAGAATGGATTGTATGAATGAATTAGAATGGATCGTACGAATGAATTAGAATGGATCGTATGAGTGAATTAGAATGGATACGAAGGAATTAGAATGGATCGTACGAAGGAATTAGAATGGATCATACGAATGAAATAGAATGGATCGTACGAAGGAATTAGAATGGATCGTACGAAGGAATTAGAATGGATCGTACGAAGGAATTACAATGGATATATTCGTGCAAATGAATTAGAATGGATCATATGAATGAATTAGAATGGATCGTATGAGTGAATTAGAACGGATAATACGAATGAAGTAGAATAGATCGTATGAATGAATTAGAATGGATACATTCGTGCGAATGAATTAGAATGGATCGTATGAATGAATTAGAATAGATTGTGCGAATGAATTGGAATGGATCGTACGAATGAATTAGAATGGATACATTCGTGCGAATAAATTAGAATTGATTGTATTAATGAATTAGAATGGATCGTACGAATGAATTAGAATGGATCGTACGAATGAATTAGAATATATTGCGTAAATGAATTAGAATGGATCGTACGATTGAATTAGAATGGATCGTACGAAGGAATTAGAATGGATCGTACGAATGAATTAGAATGGATCGTACGAAGGAATTAGAATGGATCGTACGAATGAATTAGAATGGATCGTACGATTGACTTAGAATGGATCATACGAATGAGTAAGAATGGATCGTATGAATGAATTAGGTTGGATCGTATGATCCATTCTAATTCATTAGCATGGATCGTGCTAATGAATTAGAATGGAATATACGAATGAATTAGAATGGATCGTAGAATGGATCGTATGAATGAATTAGAATGAATTAGAATGGATCGTACGAATGAATTATAATAGATCATAGGAATGAATTAGAATGGATCGTGCAAATGAATTAGAATGGATACATTCGTGCGAATGATTTAGAATGGATCGTGCGAATAAATTAGAATAGATCGTACGAATGAATTAGAATGGATATATTTGAACGAATAAATTAGAATGGATCATACAAATGAATTAGAATGGATCGTACGAATGAATTAGAATGGATAGTGCGAATGAATTAGAATCTATCGTACGAATGAATTAGAATGGATCGTACGAATGAATTAGAATGGATCATACAAATGAGTAAGAATGGATCGTACGAATGAATTAGAATGGATCGTACGAATGAATTAGAATGGATCGTACAAATAAATTAGAATGGATACATTCGTCCGAATGAATTAGAATAGATCATACGAATGAGTAAGAATGGATCGTACGAATGAAATAGAATAGATTGTACGAATGAATTAGAACGGATCCTAGTACGATCCATTCTAATTCATTCATATGATCCATTCTAATTCATTCATACAATCCATTCTAATTCTTTAACACGATCCATTCTAATTCATTCGTATGATCCATTCTAATTCATTCGTGCAATCCATTCTATTTCATTCGTACGATCCATTCTTACTCATTCGTACGATCCATTCTAATTCATTCACATGAATGTATCCATTCGTACGAATGAATTAGAATAGATTGTACGAATGAATTAGAATGGATCGTACGAATAAATTAGAATGGATCATACGAAGGAATTAGAATGGATCGTACGAATGAATTAGAATGGATCGTACGAATGAATTAGAATGGATTGTACGAATGAATTAGAATGGATCGTACGAATGAATTAGAATGGATCATACGAATTAATTAGAATGGATCATACAAATGAATTAGAATGGATCGTACGAATGAATTAGAATGGATCGTACGAATGAATTAGAAAGGATACATTCGTGCGAATGACTTAGAATGGATTGTGCGAATGAATAAGAACAGATCGTGCGAATGAATTAGAATGGATCGTACGAATGAATTAGAATGGATCGTGCGAATAAATTAGAATGGATCGTACGAATGAATTAGAATGGATAAATTTGTGCGAATGAATTAGAATGGATCGTACGAATGAATTAGAATGGATCATATGAATGAATTAGAATGGATCGTACGAATGAATTTGAATGGATCGTGCGAATGAATTAGAATGGATCGTACGAATGAATTAGAATGGATCGTGTAAAAGAATTAGAATGGATCGTACGAATGAATTAGAATGGATCGTGCGAATGAATTAGAATGGATCGTACGAATGAATTAGAATGGATAAATTTGTGCGAATGAATTAGAATG
Organism: Chamaelirium japonicum; assembly: GCA_947650365.1. Taxonomy (NCBI): domain Eukaryota; kingdom Viridiplantae; phylum Streptophyta; class Magnoliopsida; order Liliales; family Melanthiaceae; genus Chamaelirium; species Chamaelirium japonicum. Next base: position 3,921,929 of record OX393550.1, on the reverse strand, counting down.
GATCGTACGAATGAATTAGAATGGATCGTATGGATGAATTAGAATGGATCGTACGAATGAATTAGAATGGATCGTACGAATGAATTAGAATGGATCGTATGGATGAATTAGAATGGATCGTACGAATGAATTAGAATGGATCGTGCGAATGAATTAGAATAGATCGTACGAATGAAATTGAATGGATCGTATGAATGAATTAGAATGGATACATTCGTGCAAATAAATTAGAATGGATTGTATGAATGAATTAGAATGGATCGTACGAATGAATTAGAATGGATCGTACGAATGAATTAGAATAGATTGCGCGAATGAATTAGAATGGATCATACGAAGGAATTAGAATGGATCGTACGAATGAATTAGAATGGATCGTACGAATGAATTAGAATGAATTAGAATGGATCGTACAAATGAATTAGAATGGATACATTCGTGCGAATAAATTAGAATGGATTGTATGAATGAATTAGAATGGATCGTACGAATGAATTAGAATGGATCGTACAAATGAATTAGAATAGATTGTGCGAATGAATTAGAATGGATCGTACGAATGAATTAGAATGGATCGTACGAATGAATTAGAATGGATCGTATGAATGAATTAGAATGGATCGTACGATTGAATTAGAATGGATCATACGAATGAGTAAGAATGGATCGTATGAATGAATTAGATTGGATCGTACGATCCATTCTAATTCATTAGCATGGATCGTGCTAATGAATTAGAATGGAATATACGAATGAATTAGAATGGATCGTAGAATGGATCGTACGAATGAATTAGAATGAATTAGAATGGATCGTACGTATGAATTAGAATAGATCATAGGAATGAATTAGAATGGATCGTGCAAATGAATTAGAATGGATACATTCGTGCGAATGAATTACAATGGATCGTGCGAATGAATTAGAATAGATCGTACGAATGAATTAGAATGGATATATTTGAACGAATAAATTAGAATGGATCATACGAATGAATTAAAATTGATCGTACGAATGAATTAGAATGGATAGTGCGAATGAATTAGAATCGATCGTACGAATGAATTAGAATGGATCGTAGGAATGAATTAGAATGGATCATACGAATGAGTAAGAATGGATCGTACGAATGAATTAGAATGGATAGTACGAATGAATTAGAATGGATCGTACGAATAAATTAGAATGGATACATTCGTCCGAATGAATTAGAATGGATCATACGAATGAGTAAGAATAGATCGTACGAATGAAATAGAATAGAATGTACGAATGAATTAGAATGGATCCTACGAATGAATTAGAATGGATCGTATGAATGAATTAGAATGGATCATTTTAATGAATTAGAATGGATCGTACGAATGAATTAGAATGGATATATTCGTGCGAATAAATTAGAATGGATTTTGTATGAATGAATTAGAATGGATCGTACGAATGAATTAGAATGGATCGTACGAATGAATTAGAATAGATTGCGCGAATGAATTAGAATGGATCGTACGAATGAATTAGAATGGATCGTACGAAGGAATTAGAATGGATCGTACGAATGAATTAGAATGGATCGTACGAAGGAATTAGAATGGATCGTATGAATGAATTAGAATGGATCGTACGATTGAATTAGAATGGATCATACGAATGAGTAAGAATGGATCGTATGAATGAATTAGATTGGATCGTACGATCCATTCTAATTCATTAGCATGGATCGTGCTAATGAATTATAATGGAATATACGAATGAATTAGAATGGATCGTAGAATGGATCGTACGAATGAATTAGAATGAATTAGAATGCATCGTACGAATGAATTAGAATAGATCATAGGAATGAATTAGAATGGATCGTGCAAATGAATTAGAATGGATACATTCGTGCGAATGAATTACAATGGATCGTGCGAATGAATTAGAATAGATCGTACGAATGAATTACAATGGATATATTTGAACGAATAAATTAGAATGGATCAAACGAATGAATTAGAATTGATCGTACGAATGAATTAGAATGGATAGTGCGAATGAATTAGAATCGATCGTACGAATGAATTAGAATGGATCGTAGGAATGAATTAGAATGGATCATACGAATGAGTAAGAATGGATCGTACGAATGAATTAGAATGGATAGTACGAATGAATTAGAATGGATCGTACGAATAAATTAGAATGGATACATTCATCCGAATGAATTAGAATGGATCATACGAATGAGTAAGAATAGATCGTACGAATGAAATAGAATAGAATGTACGAATGAATTAGAATGGATCCTACGAATGAATTAGAATGGATCGTATGAATGAATTAGAATGGATCATTTTAATGAATTAGAATGGATCGTACGAATGAATTAGAATGGATATATTCGTGCGAATAAATTAGAATGGGTTGTATGAATGAATTAGAATGGATCGTACGAATGAATTAGAATGGATCGTACGAATGAATTAGAATAGATTGAGCGAATGAATTAGAATGGATCGTACGAATGAATTAGAATGGATCGTACGAAGGAATTAGAATGGATCGTACGAATGAATTAGAATGGATCGTACGAAGGAATTAGAATGGATCGTATGAATGAATTAGAATGGATCGTACGATTGAATTAGAATGGATCATACGAATGAGTAAGAATGGATCGTATGAATGAATTAGATTGGATCGTACGATCCATTCTAATTCATTAGCATGGATCGTGCTAATGAATTAGAATGGAATATACGAATGAATTAGAATGGATCGTAGAATGGATTGTACGAATGAATTAGAATGAATTAGAATGGATCGTACGAATGAATTAGAATAGATCATAGGAATGAATTAGAATGGATCGTGCAAATGAATTAGAATGGACACATTCGTGCGAATAAATTAGAATGGATTGTATGAATGAATTAGAATGGATCGTACGAATGAATTAGAATGGATCGTACTAATGAATTAGAATAGATTGCGCGAATGAATTAGAATGGATCGTGCGAATGAAATAGAATGGATACAAATGAATTAGAATGGATCATACGAATGAATTAGAATGACGATCCATTCTTACTCATTCGTATGATCCATTCTAATTTATTCGCACGAATGTATCCATTCAAATTCATTCGTACGTCTAATTTATTCGTACGGTCCATTCTAATTCATTCGCACAATCCATTCTATTTCATTCGTACGATCCATTCTTACTCATTGGTACGATCCATTCTAATTCATTCGCACGAATGTATCCATTCTAATTCATTCGTACGAATCCATTCTAATTCATTCGTACAATCCATTCTATTTCATTCGTACGATCCATTCTTACTCATTCGTATGATCCATCCTAATTCATTCGCACGAATGTATCCATTCTAATTCATTCGTACGAATCCATTCTAATTCATTCGTACGATCCATTCTAATTCATTCGCACGATCCATTCTAATTCATTCGTACGATCCATTCTAATTTATTCGCACGAATGTATCCATATTTATTCATTCGTACGATCCATTCTAATTTATTCGTACGATCCATTCTAATTCATTCGTACGATCTATTCTAATTCATTCGTACGATCCATTCTAATTCATTCGTACTATCCATTCTAATTCCTTTGTACGATCCATTCTAATTCATTCGTACAATCCATTCTAATTCATTCATACAATCCATTCTAATTCTTTCACACGATCCATTCTAATTCATTCGTACGATCCATTCTAAATCATTCGTGCAATCCATTCTATTTCATTCATACGATCAATTCTAATTCATTAGAATGGATCGTACGAATGAATTAGAATGGATAGGACGAATGAATTAGAATGGATCGTACGAATGAATTAGAATGGATCAAATGAATGAATTAGAATGGTTACATTCATGCGAATGAATTAGAATGTATCGTACGAATGGATTAGAATGGATCGTACGAATGGATTAGAATGGATACATTCGAGCGAATGAATTAGAATGGATCGTACGAATGAAATTAGAATGGATCGTACGAATGAATTAGAATAGATCGTACGAATGAATTAGAATGAATCGTACGAATGAATTATAATGGATCATACGAATAAATTAGAATGGATACATTCGTCCGAATTAATTAGAATGGATCGTACGAATAAATTAGAATGGATACATTCGTCCGAATGAATTAGAATGGATCATACGAATGGGTAAACATGGATCGTACGAATGAAATAGAATAGATTATACGAATGAATTAGAATTGATCCTACGAATGAATTAGAATGGATCGTGTGAAAGAATTAGAATGGATTGTATGAATGAATTAGAATGGATCTTATGAATGAATTAAAATGGATCGTGCGAATGAATTCGAATGGATCGTACGAATTCATTCTAATTCATTCATACAATCCATTCTAATTCTTTCACACGATCCATTCTAATTCATTCGTACGTTCCATTTTAATTCATTAGCACGATCCATGCTAATTCATTCAATCGATCAATTCTAATTCATTAGCACGATCCATTCTAATTCATTCGTACAATCCATTCTAATTCCTTCATACGATCCATTCTAATTCATTCGTACGATCTATTCTAATTCATTCGTATGATCCATTCTAATTCATTCGTACGATCCATTGTAATTCCTTCATACGATCCATTCTAATTCATTCGTACGATCCATTCTAATTCATTCGTGCAATCCATTCTATTTCATTCGTACGATCTATTCTTACTCATTCGTACGATCCATTCTAATTCATTAACACAAATGTATCCATTCGTACGAATGAATTAGAATGGATCGTACGAATGAATTAGAATGGATCGTACGAAGGAATTCGAATGGATCGTACGAATCAATTAGAATAGATCGTACGAATGAATTAGAATAGATCGTACGAATGAATTAGAATGGATCGTACGAAGGAATTAGAATGGATCGTACGAATGACTTTGATTGGATATATTCGTGCAAATGAATTAGAATGGATCGTATGAATGTATTAGAATGGATCGCATGAGTGAATTAGAATGGATCGTACGAATGAATTAGAATGGATTGTATGAATGAATTAGAATGGATCGTACGAATGAACTAGAATGGATCACACGAATTAATTAGAATGGATCATACGAATGAATTAGAACGGATCCTACGAATGAATTAGAATGGATCGTACGAATGAATTAGAATGGATCACACGAATTAATTAGAATGGATCATACGAATGAATTAGAATGGATCCTACGAATGAATTAGAATGGATCGTACGAATGAATTAGAATGGATACATTCGTGCGCTCCATTCTAATTCATTCGCACAATCCATTCTATTTCATTCGTACGATTCATTCTTACTCATTGGTACGATCCATTCTAATTCATTCGCACGAATGTATCCATTCTAATTCATTCGTACGAATCCATTCTAATTCATTCGTACAATCTATTCTATTTCATTCATAAGATCCATTCTAATTCATTCGTACAATCCATTCTAATTCATTCGTACGATCCATTCAAATTCATTCGCACAATCAATTCTATTTCATTCGTACGATCCATTCTTACTCATTCGTATGATCCATTATGGATACATTCGTGCGAATGAATTAGAATGGATCATACGAATGAGTAAAATGGATCGTACGAATGAAATAGAATGGATTGTACGAATGAATTAGAATGGATCGTACGAATGAATTAGAATGGATCGTGTGAAAGAATTAGAATTGATTGTATGAATGAATTAGAATATATCGTATGAATGAATTAGAATGGATCGTACGAATGAATTAGAATGGATCGTACGAATGAATTAGAATGGATACATTCGTGCGAATGAATTAGAATGGATACATTCGTGCGAAAGAATTAGAATAGATCGTATGAATGAATTAGAATGGATCCTATGAATGAATTAGAATGGATCGTGCGAATGAATTAGAATGGATCGTACGAATGAATTAGAATGGATCGTGCTAATGAATTAGAATTGATCGAACGAATAAATTAGAATGGATCGGACGAATGAATTAGAATGGATCGTACGAATGAGTAAGAATGGATTGTACGAATGAAATAGAATAGATCGTACGAATGAATTAGAAGGGATCGTACGAAGGAATTAGAATGGATCGTACGAATGAATTAGAATGGATATATTCATGCAAATGAATTAGAAAGGATCGTATGAATGTATTAGAATGGATCGTATGAGTGAATTAGAATGGATCGTACGAAGGAATTAGAATGGATCGTATGAATGAATTAGAATGGATACATTCGTGTGAATGAATTAGAATGGATCGTATGAATGAATTAGAATAGATTTTGTGAATGAATTAGAACTGATCGTACGAATGAATTAGAATGGATACATTCGTGCGAATGAATTAGAATGGATTGCATGAATGAATTAGAATGGATCCTATGAATGAATTAGAATGGATCGTGCGAATGAATTAGAATGGATCGTATGAATGAATTAGAATGGATCGTGCTAATGAATTAGAATTGATCGAACGAATAAATTAGCATGAATCGTGCTAATGAATTAGAATGGAACGTACGAATGAATTAGAATGGATCATGTGAAAGAATTAGAATGGATTGTATGAATGAATTAGAATGAATTCGTACGATCCATTCGAATTCATTCGCACGGTCTATTCTAATTCATTCATTCGATCCATTCTAATTCATTCATACAATCCATTCTAATTCTTTCACACGATCCATTCTAATTCATTCGTAGGATCCATTCTAATTCATTCGTACAATCTATTCTATTTCATTTGTACGATCCATTCTTACTCATTCGTATGATCCATTCTAATTCATTCGGACGAATGTATCCATTCTAATTTTTTCGTACGATCCATTCTAATTCATTCGTACGATCCATTCTAATTCATTTGTACGATCTATTCTAATTCATTCGCACGATCCATTATAATTTCATTTGTACGATCCATTCTAATTCATTCGCTCAAATGTATTCATTCTAATCCATTCGTACGATCCATTCTAATCCATTCGTATGATCCATTCTAATTCATTCGCATGATTGTAACCATTCTAATTCATTATTTGATCCATTCTAATTCATTCGTACGATCCATTCTAATTCATTCGTCCGATCCATTCTAATTTATTCGCACAAATGTATCCATTCTAATCCATTCGTAAGATCCATTCTAATTCATTGGTACGATCCATTCTAATTCATTAATATGATCCATTCTAATTCATTCGTACGATCCATTCTAAATCATTTGCACAAAGGTATCCATTCTAATTCATTCGCACGATCCATTCTAATTCATTCGAACGATCAATTCTAATTCATTCGCACGAATTCATTCGTACGATCCTGAATTAGAATGGATCGTACGAATGAATTAGAATGGATACCTTTGTGCAAATGATTTAGAATGGATCGTACGAATGAATTAGAATGGATCATATTAATGAATTAGAATGGATCGTACCAATGAATTAGAATGGATCTTACGAATGGATTAGAATGGATACATTTGTGCGAATAAATTAGAATGGATCGGACGAATGAATTAGAATGGATCGTACGAATGAATTAGAATGGATCAAATAATGAATTAGAATGGTTACAATCATGCGAATGAATTAGAATGGATCATACGAATGGATTAGAATGGATCGTACGAATGGATTAGAATGAATACATTTGAGCGAATGAATTAGAATGGATCGTACGAATGAAATTAGAATGGATCGTACGAATGAATTAGAATAGATCATACGAATGAATTAGAATGGATCGTACGAATGAATTAGAGTGGATCGTGTGAAAAAATTAGAATGGATCGTACGAATGAATTAGAATGGATCGTGCGAATGAATTAGAATTGTTCGTACGAATGAATTAGAATGGATCGTGCTAATGAATTAGAATTGATCGAACGAATGAATTAGTATGGATCGTGCATTCGTAAGATCCATTCTAATTCATTCGTAAGATCCATTCTAATTCATTCGTACGATCCATTCTAATTCATTCGTATAATCCATTCTAATTCATTCGCACGAATGTATCCATTCTAGTTCATTCGTACGATCCATTCTAATTCATTTGTACGATCCATTCTAATTCATTCATACGATCTATTCTAATTCATTCATACAATCCATTCTAATTCTTTCACACGATCCATTCTAATTCATTCGTACGATCCATTCTAATTCATTCGCACAATCCATTCTATTTCATTCATACGATCCATTCTTACTTATTCGTATGATCCATTCTAATTCATTCGCACGAATGTATCCATAATGGATCATACGAATGAGTAAGAATGGATCGTACGAATGAAATAAAATGGATTGTGCGAATGAATTAGAATGGACCGTACGAATGAATTAGAATGGATACATTCGTGCGAATGAATTAGAATGGATCGGACGAATGAATTAGAATGGATCGTACAAATGAATTAGAATGGATCGTACGAATGAATTAGAATGGATCGTACGAATAAATTAGAATCGATACATTCGTCCAAATGAATTAGAATGGATCATACGAATGAGTAAGAATGGATCGTACGAATGAAATAGAATAGATTATACGAATGAATTAGAATGGATCGTGCAAAAGAATTAGAATGGATCGTACGAATGAATTAGAATGGATCATACGAATGACTTAGAATGGATCGTGCGAATGAATTAGAATGGATCATATTAATGAATTAGAATGGATCGTACGAATGAATTAGAATGCATAAATTCCTGCGAATGAATTAGAATGGATCATGCGAATCCATTAGACTGGATCGTGCGAATGAATAAGAATGGATCATACGAATGAATTAGAATGGATCGTACGAATTTATTAGAATGGATACATTCGTGCGAATGAATTAGAATGGATTGTATGAATGAATTAGAATGGATCGTACGAATGAATTAGAATGGATCATACGAATTAATTAGAATGGATCATACGAATGAATTAGAATGGATCGTATGAATGAATTAGAATGGATCGTACGAATGAACTAGAATGGATCGTACGAATGAACTAGAATGGATACATTTGTGCAAATGAATTAGAATGGATCGTACGAATGAATTAGAATGGATCGTATGATTCATTCTAATTCATTCGTACGATCCATTCTAATACATTCGTACGATTCATGCTAATTCATTTGCACGATCCATTCTAATTCATTCGTACGATCCATTCTTATTCATTCATACGATCCATTCTAATTCATTCGCACAATCCATTCTAATTCATTCGTACAATCCATTCTAATTCATACGTATGATCCATTCTAACTCATTCGGTGGATCCATTCTAATTCATTCGTACGATCCATTCTAATTCATTCCCACGATCCATTCTAATTTATTCGTACGATCCATTCTAATTCATTCGTACGATCTATTGTAATTCATTCGCACGAATGTAACCTTTCTAATTCATTCATATGATTCATTCTAATTCATTCGTATGAGCTATTCTAATTCATTCGTACGATCCATTCTAATTCATTCGTACGATCCATTGTTATTCATTCATACAATCCATTTAGATTCATTCGCACAAATGTATCCATTCAAATTCATTCGTACGATCCAGTCTAATTCATTGGTACGATCCATTCTAATTCATTCGCACAAATATATCCATTCTAATTCTTTCGTACGATGCATTCTAATTCATTCGTACGATCCATTCTAATTCATTCGTACGATCCATTCTAATTCATTCGCACGAATGTATCCATTCTAATTCATTCGTACAATCCATTTACGATCCATTCTTACTCATTCGTATGATCCATTCTAATTCATTCGTACGATCCATTCTAATTCATTCGTACGATCCATTCTAATTCATTCGCACGATCCATTCTAATTCATTCGCCCGATCCATTCTAATTCATTCATACGATCCATTCTATTCGAATGGATCATGCGATCCATTCGAATTCATTCGCACGATCCATTCTAATTCATTCATACGATCCATTCTAATTCATTCATTGAATGCATTCTAATTCTTTCACACGATCCATTCTAATTCATTCGTACGATCCATTCTAATTCATTCGTACAATCCATTCTATTTCATTTGTACGATCCATTCTTACTCATTCGTATGATCCATTCTAATTCATTTATACGATCCATTCTAATTCATTTGTACGATCCATTCTAATTCATTCGTACAATGCATTCTATTTCATTCGTACGATCCATTCTTACTCATTCGTATGATCCATTCTAATTCATTCGCACGAATGTATCCATTCTAATTCATTCATACAATCCATTCTAATTCATTCCGTACGATCCATTCTAATTCATTCGTACGATCGTACGAATGAATTAGAATGGATCGTACGAATGAATTAGAATAGATTGTGCGAATGAATTAGAATGGATCGTACGAATGAATTAGAATGGATCGTACGAATGAATTAGAATGGATCATACGGATGAGTAAGAAGGGATCGTACGAATGTATTTGAATGGATCGTACGAATGAATTACAATGGATCGTACGAATAAATTAGAATGGATACATTCGTCCGAATGAATTAGAATGGATCATACGAATGAGTAAAAATGGATCATACGAATGAAATAGAATAGATTGTACGAATGAATTAGAATGGATCCTACGAATGAATTAGAATGGATTGTGTGAAAGAATTAGAATGGATCGTGCGAATGAATTAGAATGGATCGTATGAATGAATTAGAATGGATCGTATGAATGAATTAGAATGGATCGTATGAATGAATTAGAATGGATCGTGCGAATGAATTCGAATGGATCGTACGAATTCATTCTAATTCATTCATACAATCCATTCTAATTCTTTCACACGATCCATTCTAATTCATTCGTACGTTCCATTCTAATTCATTAGCACGATCCATGCTAATTCATTCGTTCGATCAATTCTAATTCATTAGCACGATCCATTCTAATTCAATCGTACGATCCATTCTAATTCATTCGCACGATCCATTCTAATTCATTCATAGGATCCATTCTAATTCATTCATACGATCTATTCTAATTCTTTCGCACGAATGTATCTATTCTAATTCATTCGCACGAATGTATCCATTCTAATTTATTCGTACGATCCATTCTAATTCATTCGTACGATCCATTCGAATTCATTCGCACGATCCATTCTTATTCTTTCATATGATCCATTCTAATTCATTCATACAATCCATTCTATTTCTTTCACATGATCTATTCTAATTCATTCGTACGATCCATTCTAATTCATTCGTACAATCCATTCTATTTCATTCGTACGATCCATTCTTACTCATTCGTATGATCCATTCTAATTCATTCGTATGATCCATTCTAATTCATTCGTACGATCCATTCTAATTCATTCGTACGATCTATTCCAATTCATTCGTACGATCCATTCTAATTCATTCGCACGAATGTATCCATTCTAGTTCATTCGTATGATCCATTCGAATTCATTCGTACGATCCATTCTAATTCATTCGCACGATCCATTCTAATTCATTCATACGATCCATTCTAATTCATTCATATGATCCATTCTAATTCATTCATACGATCCATTCTAATTCATTCGTACGATCCATTCTAATTCATTCGTACAATCTATTCTAATTCATTCGTACGAATGGATACATTCGTGTGAATGAATTAGAATGGATCGTACGAATGCCATTCTAATTCATTCGTAAGATCCATTCTAATTCATTTGTACGATACATTCTAATTCATTCGTACGATCCATTCTAATTCATTCGCACAAATGTATCCATTCTAGTTCATTCGTACGATCCATTCTAATTCATTCGTACGATCCATTCTAATTCATTCGCACGATCAATTCTAATTCATTCGTACGATCCATTCTAATTCATTCATACGATCCATTCTAATTCATTCGTACGATCCATTCTAATTCATTCGTCCGATCCATTCTAATTCATTCGCACGAATGTATCCATTCTAATTCATTCGTACGATCCATTCTAATTCATTTGTACGATCCATTCTAATTCATTCGCACGAATGTATCCATTCTAGTTCATTCGTACGATCTATTCTAATTCATTCGTACGATCCATTCTAATTCATTCGCACGATCCATTCTAATTCATTCGTACGATCAATTCTAATTCATTCGCACGAATGTATCCATTCTAATTCATTCGTACGATCCTGAATTAGAATGGATCGTACGAATGAATTAGAATGGATACCTTTGTGCATATGAATTAGAATGGATCGTACGAATGAATTAGAATGGATCATATTAATGAATTAGAATGGATCGTACGAATGAATTAGAATGGATACATTCGTGCGAATGAATTAGAATGGATCGTGCACGAATGTATCCATTCTAATTCATTCGTACGATCCATTCTAATTCATTAATATGATCCATTCTAATTCATTCGTACGATCCATTCTAATTCATATGCACAAAGGTATCCATTCTAATCCATTCGTAGGATCCATTCTAATCCATTCGTACGATCCATTCTAATTGATCGTACGAATTAATTAGAATGGATACATTCGTGCGAATGAATTAGAATGGATTGTATGAATGAATTAGAATGGATCGTGCTAATGAATTAGAATTGATCGAACGAATGAATTAGCATGGATCGTGCTAATGAATTAGAATGGAACGTACGAATGAATTAGAATGGATCGTTTGAAAGAATTAGAATGGATTGTATGAATGAATTAGAATGAATTAGAATGGATCGTACGAATAAATTAGAATGGATCGTATGAAAGAATTAGAATGGATCGTATGAATGAATTAGAATGGATACATTCGTGTGAATGAATTAGAATGGATCGTATGAATGAATTATAATAGAATTTGTGAATGAATTAGAACTGATCGTAGGAATGAATTAGAATGGATATATTCGTGCGAATGAATTAGAATGGATTGTATGAATGAATTAGAATGGATCCTATGAATGAATTAGAATGGATCGTACGAATGAATTAGAATGGATCCATTCGTGCGAATGAATTAGAATTGATCGTACGAATGAATTAGAATGGATCGTGCGAATGAATTAGAATGGATCGTACGAATAAATTAGAATGGATACATTCGTGCGAATGAATTAGAATTGATACATTCGTACGAAAGAATTAGAATAGATTGAATGGATTGTACGAATGAATTGGAATGGATCCTACGAATGAATTAGAATGGATCGTGTGAAAGAATTAGAATGGATTGTATGAATTAATTAGAATGGATCGTATGAATGAATTAGAATGGATCGTGCAAATGAATTCGAATGGATCGTACGAATTCATTCTAATTCATTCATACAATCCATTCTAATTCTTTCACACGATCCATTATAATTCATTCGTACATTCCATTCTAATTCATTAGCACGATCCATGCTAATTCATTCGTTCGATCAATTCTAATTCATTAGCACGATCCATTCTAATTCATTCGTACGATCCATTCTAATTCATTTGCACGATCCATTCTAATTCATTCATACAATCCATTCTAATTCTTTCACACGATCCATTCTAATTCATTCGTAGGATCCATTCTAATTCATTCGTACAATCTATTCTATTTCATTCGTACGATCCATTCTTACTCATTCGTATGATCCATTCTAATTCATTCGGACGAATGTATCCATTCTAATTTATTCGTACGATCCATTCTATTTCATTCGTACGATCCATTCTAATTCATTCGTACGATCCATTCTAATTCATTCGCACGAATGTAACCATTCTAGTTCATTCGTACGATCCATTCTAATTCATTCGTACGATCCATTCTAATTCATTCGCATGATCCATTCTAATTCATTCGTACGATCAATTCTAATTCATTCGCACGAATGTATCCATTCTAATTCATTCGTACGATCCTGAATTAGAATTGATCGTACGAATGAATTAGAATGGATACCTTTGTGCATATGAATTAGAATGGATCGTACGAATGAATTAGAATGGATCATATTAATGAATTAGAATGGATCGTACGAATGAATTAGAATGGATACATTCGTGCGAATGAATTAGAATGGATCGTGCACGAATGTATCCATTCTAATTCATTCGTACGATCCATTCAAATTCATTAATATGATCCATTCTAATTCATTCGTACGATCCATTCTAATTCATATGCACAAAGGTATCCATTCTAATCCATTCGTAGGATCCATTCTAATCCATTCGTACGATCCATTCTAATTGATCGTACGAATTAATTAGAATGGATACATTCGTGCGAATGAATTAGAATGGATTGTATGAATGAATTAGAATGGATCGTGCTAATGAATTAGAATTGATCGAACGAATGAATTAGCATGGATCGAGCTAATGAATTAGAACGGAACGTACGAATGAATTAGAATGGATCGTGTGAAAGAATTAGAATGGATTGTATGAATGAATTAGAATGGATCGTACGAATAAATTAGAATGGATCGTATGAAAGAATTAGAATGGATCGTATGAATGAATTAGAATGGATACATTCGTGTGAATGAATTAGAACGGATCGTATGAATGAATTAGAATAGAATTTGTGAATGAATTAGAACTGATCGTACGAATGAATTAGAATGGATATATTCGTGCGAATGAATTAGAATGGATTGTATGAATGAATTAGAATGGATCCTATGAATGAATTAGAATGGATCATACGAATGAATTAGAATGGATCCATTCGTGCGAATGAATTAGAATTGATCGTACGAATGAATTAGAATGGATCGTGCGAATGAATTAGAATGGATCGTACGAATGAATTAGAATGGATACATTCGTGCGAATGAATTAGAATGGATACATTCGTGCGAAAGAATTAGAATAGATCGAATGGATACATTCGTGCGAATGAATTAGAATGGATCGTACGAATGAATTAGAATGGATCGTACGAGTGAATTAGAATGGATCGTACGAATGGATTAGAATGGATTGTACGAATGAATTAGAATGGATCCTACGAATGAATTGGAATGGATCGTGAGAAAGAATTAGAATGGATTGTATGAATGAATTAGAATGGATCGTATGAATGAATTAGAATGGATCGTGCGAATGAATTCGAATGGATCGTACGAATTCATTCTAATTCATTCATACAATCCATTCTAATTCTTTCACACGATCCATTCTAATTCATTCGTACGTTCCATTCTAATTCGTTAGCACGATCCATGCTAATTCATTCGTTCGATCAATTATAATTCATTAGCACGATCCATTCTAATTCATTCGAACGATCCATTCTAATTCATTCGCACGATCCATTCTAATTCATTCATACAATCCATTCTAATTCATTCATACAATCCATTCTAATTCTTTCACACGATCCATTCTAATTCATTCGTAGGATCCATTCTAATTCATTCCTACAATCTATTCTATTTCATTCGTACGATCCATTCTTACTCATTCGTATGATCCATTCTAATTCATTCGGACGAATGTATCCATTCTAATTTATTCGTACGATCCATTCTAATTCATTCGTACGATCCATTCTAATTCATTCGTACGATCCATTCTAATTCATTCGTACGATCCATTCTAATTCATTCTTACGATCTATTCTAATTCACTTTCACACGATCCATTCTAATTCATTCGTACGATCCATTCTAATTCATTCACACAATCCATTCTATTTCATTCGTACGACCCATTCTTACTCATTCGTATGATCGATTCTAATTCATTCGCACGAATGTATCCATAATGGATCATACGAATGAGTAAGAATGGATCGTACGAATGAAATAGAATGGATTGTGTGAATGAATTAGAATAGGCCGTACGAATGAATTAGAATGGATACATTCGTGCGAATGAATTAGAATGGATCGGACGAATGAATTAGAATGGATCGTACGAATGAATTAGAATGGATCGTACGAATGAATTAGAATGGATCGTACGAATAAATTAGAATGGATACATTCGTCCGAATAAATTAGAATGGATCATACGAATGAGTAAGAATGGATCATACAAATGAAATAGAATAGATTGTACGAATGAATTAGAATGGATCCTACGAATGAATTAGAATGGATCGTGTGAAAGAATTAGAATGGATTGTATGAATGAATTAGAATGGATCGTGCGAATGAATTAGAATGGATCGTACGAATGAATTAGAATGGATCGTGCTAATGAATTAGAATGGATCGTACGAATTCATTCTTATTCATTCATACAATCCATTCTAATTCTTTCACACGATCCATTCTAATTCATTCGTACGTTCCATTAATGAATTAGAATGGATCGTACGAATGAATTAGAATAGCTCATACGAATGAATTAGAATGAATCGTATGAATGAATTAGAATGGTTACATTCGTGCGAATGAATTAGAATAGATCGTATGAATGAATTAGAATGGATCGTACGAATAAATTAGAATGGATCGTGGGAATGAATTAGAATAGATCGTACGAATGAATTAGAATGGATCCATCGAATGAGTTAGAATGGATCATACGAATGAATTAGAATGGATTGTACGAATGAATTAGAATAAATTGTGCGAACGAATTAGAATGGATCATATGAATGAATAAGAATGGATCGTACGAATGAATTAGAACGGATCGTGCGATTGAATTAGCATGAATCGTACAAATGTATTAGAATGGATTGTGTGAAAGAATTAGAATGGATTGTATGAATGAATTAGAATGGATCGTATGAATGAATTAGAATGGATCGTCCGAATGAATTCGAATGGATCGTACGAATTCATTCTGATTCATTCATACAATCCATTCTAATTCTTTCACACAATCCATTCTAATTCATTTGTACGTTCCATTCGAATTCATTAGCACGATCCATGCTAATTCGCTCGTTCGATCAATTCTAATTCATTAGCACGATCCATTCTAATTCATTCGTACGATCCATTCTAATTCATTCACACGATCCATTCTAATTCATTCATAGGATCCATTCTAATTCATTCATACGATCTATTCTAATTCTTTCGGACGAATGTATCCATTCTAATTCATTCGCACGAATGTATCCATTCTAATTCATTCGTACGATCCATTCTAATTCATTCGTACGATCCATTCGAATTCATTCGCACGATCCATTCTAATTCATTCATATGATCCATTCTAATTCATTCATACAATCCATTCTAATTCTTTCACACGATCCATTCTAATTCATTCGTACGATCCATTCTAATTCATTCGTACAATCCATTCTATTTCATTTGTACGATCCATTCTTACTCATTCGTATGATCCATTCTAATTCATTCGTATGATCCATTCTAATTCAATCGTACGATCCATTCTAATTCATTCGTACGATCCATTCTAATTCATTCCCACGAATGTATCCATTCTAGTTCATTCGTACGATCCATTCTAATTCATTCGCACGATCCATTCTAATTCATTCGTACGATCCATTCTAATTCATTCATACGATCCATTCTAATTCATTCATACGATCCATTCTAATTCATTCGTACGATCCATTCTAATTCATTCGTACAATCTATTCTAATTCGTTCGTACGAATGGATACATTCGTGTGAATGAATTAGAATGGATCATACGAATGCCATTCAAATTCATTCGTAAGATCCATTCTAATTCATTCGTACGATCCATTCTAATTCATTCGTACGATCCATTCTAATTCATTCGCACGAATGTATCCATTCTAGTTCATTCGTACGATCCATTCTAATTCATTCGTACGATCCATTCTAATTCATTCGTACGATCCATTCTAATTCATTCATACGATCCATTCTAATTCATTCGTACGATCCATTCTAATTCATTCGTCCGATCCATTCTAATTCATTCGCACGAATGTATCCATTCTAATTCATTCGTACGATCCATTCTAATTCATTCGTACGATCCATTCTAATTCATTCATAATTCATTCGTACGATCCATTCTAATTCATTCATAATATCCATTCTAATTCATTCGTACGATCCATTCTAATTCATACGCACGAATGTATCTATTCTAGTTCATTCGTACGATCCATTCTAATTCATTCGTACGATCCATTCAAATTCATTCGCACGATCCATTCTAATTCATTCGTACGATCAATTCTAATTTATTCGCACGAATGTATCCATTCTAATTCATTCGTACGATCCTGAATTAGAATGGATCGTACGAATAAATTAGAATGGATACCTTTGTGCATATGAATTAGAATGGATCATACGAATGAATTAGAATGGATCATATTAATGAATTAGAATGGAACGTACGAATAAATTAGAATGGATACATTCGTGCGAATGAATTAGAATGGATCGTGCACGAATGTATCCATTCTAATTCATTCGTACGATCCATTCTAATTCATTAATATGATCCATTCTAATTGATTCGTATGATCCATTCTAATTCATATGCACAAAGGTATCCATTCTAATCCATTCATAGGATCCATTCTAATCCATTCGTACGATCCATTCTAATTGATCGTACGAATTAATTAGAATGGATACATTCGTGCGAATGAATTAGAATGGATTGTATGAATGAATTAGAATGGATCATGCTAATGAATTAGAATTGATCGAACGAATGAATTAGCATGGATCGTGCTAATGAATTAGAATGGAACGTACAAATGAATTAGAATGGATCGTGTGAAAGAATTAGAACGGATTGTATGAATGAATTAGAATGGATCGTACGAATAAATTAGAATGGATCATATGAAAGAATTAGAATGGATCGTATGAATGAATTAGAATGGATACATTCGTGTGAATGAATTAGAATGGATCGTATGAATGAATTAGAATGGATACATTCGTCCGAATGAATTAGAATGGATCATACGAATGAGTAAGAATGGATCGAACGAATGAAATAGAATAGATTGTACGAATGAATTAGAATGGATCCTACGAATGAATTAGAATGGATCGTGTGAAAGAATTAGAATGGATTGTATGAATGAATTAGAATGGATCCTATGAATGAATTAGAATGGATCGTGCGAATGAATTCGAATGGATCGTACGAATTCATTCTAATTCATTCATACAATCCATTCTAATTCTTTCACACGATCCATTCTAATTCATTCGTACGTTCCATTCTAATTCATTAGGACGATCCATGCTAATTCATTCGTTCGATCAATTCTAATTCATTAGCACGATCCATTCTAATTCATTCGTACGATCCATTCTAATTCATTCGCACGATCCATTCTAATTCATTCATACTATCCATTCTAATTCTTTCACATGATCCATTCTAATTCATTCGTACGATCCATTCTAATTCATTCGCACAATCCATTCTATTTCATTCGTACGATCCATTCTTACTCATTCGAATGATCGATTCTAATTCATTCGCACGAATGTATCCATAATGGATCATACGAATGAGTAAGAATGGATCGTACGAATGAAATATAATGGATTGTGCGAATGAATTAGAATGGAACTTACGAATGAATTAGAATGGATACATTCGTGCGAATGAATTAGAATGGATCGGACGAATGAATTAGAATGGATCGTATGAATGAATTAGAATGGATCGTACGAATGAATTAGAATGGATCGTACGAATAAATTAGAATAGATACATTCGTCCGAATAAATTAGAATGGGTCATACGAATGAGTAAGAATGGATCATACGAATGAAATAGAATAGATTGTACGAATGAAATAGAATGGATCCTACGAATGAATTAGAATGGATCGTGTGAAAGAATTAGAATGGATTGTATGAATGAATTAGAATAGATCGTGCGAATGAATTAGAATGGATCGTACGAATGAATTAGAATGGATCGTGCTAATGAATTAGAATGGATCGTACGAATTCATTCTAATTCATCCATACAATCCATTCTAATTCTTTCACACGATCCATTCTAATTCATTCGTACGTTCCATTAATGAATTAGAATGGATCGTACGAATGAATTAGAATAGCTCATAAGAATGAATTAGAATGAATCGTATGAATGATATAGAATGGTTACATTCGTGCGAATGAATTAAAATAGATCGTACGAATGAATTAGAATGGATCGTACGAATAAATTAGAATGGATCGTGGGAATGAATTAGAATGGATCGTACGAATGAATTAGAATGCATCCACCGAATGAGTTAGAATGGATCATACGAATGAATTAGAATGGATTGTACAAATGAATTAGAATGAATTGTGCGAACGAATTAGAATGGATCGTATGAATGAATAAGAATGGATCGTACGAATGAATTAGAACGGATCGTGCGAATGAATTAGCATGAATCGTACGAATGTATTAGAATGGATTGTGTGAAAGAATTAGAATGGATTGTATGAATGAATTAGAATGGATCGTTTGAATGAATTAGAATGGATCGTGCGAATGAATTCGAATGGATCGTACGAATTCATTCTAATTCATTCATACAATCCATTCTAATTCTTTTACACAATCCATTCTAATTCATTCGTACGTTCCATTCTAATTCATTAGCACGATCCATGCTAATTCATTCGTTCGATCAATTCTAATTCATTAGCACGATCCATTCTAATTCATTCGTACGATCTATTCTAATTCTTTCGCACGAATGTATCCATTCTAATTCATTCGCACGAATGTATCCATTCTAATTCATTCGTACGATCCATTCTAATTCATTCGTACGATCCATTCGAATTCATTCGCACGATCCATTCTAATTCATTCATATGATCCATTCTAATTCATTCATACAATCCATTCTAATTCTTTCACACGATCCATTCTAATTCATTCGTACGATCCATTCTAATTCATTCGTACAATCCATTCTATTTCATTCGTACGATCCATTCTTACTCATTCGTATGATCCATTCTAATTCATTCGTATGATCCATTCTAATTCATTCGTACGATCCATTCTAATTCATTCGTACGATCCATTATAATTCATTCGTACGATCCATTCTAATTCATTCGCACGAATGTATCCATTCTAGTTCATTCGTACGATCCATTCTAATTCATTCGTACGATCTATTCTAATTCATTCGCACGATCCATTCTAATTCATTCGTACGATCCATTCTAATTCATTCATACGATCCATTCTAATTCATTCATACGATCCATTCTAATTCATTCGTACGATCCATTCTTATTCATTCGTACAATCTATTCTAATTCATTCGTACGAATGGATACATTCGTGTGAATGAATTAGAATGGATCGTACGAATGCCATTCAAATTCATTCGTAAGATCCATTCTAATTCATTCGTACGATCCATTCTAATTCTTTCATACGATCCATTCTAATTCATTCGCACGAATGTATCCATTCTAGTTCATTCGTACGATCCATTCTAATTCATTCGTACGATCCATTCTAATTCATTCGCACGATCCATTCTAATTCATTCATACGATCCATTCTAATTCATTCGTACGATCCATTCTAATTCATTCGTCCGATCCATTCTAATTCATTCGCACGAATGTATCCATTCTAATTCATTCGTACGATCCATTCTAATTCATTCATACTATCCATTCTAATTCATTCGTAAGATCCATTCTAATTCATTCGTACGATCCATTCTAATTCATTAATATGATCCATTCTAATTTATTCGTACGATCCATTCTAATTCATATGCACAAAGGTATCCATTCTAATCCATTCGTAGGATCCATTCTAATCCATTCGTACGATCCATTCTAATTGATCGTACGAATTAATTAGAATGGATACATTCGTGCGAATGAATTAGAATGGATTGTATGAATGAATTAGAATGGATCCTGCTAATGAATTAGAATTGATCGAACGAATGAATTAGCATGGATCGTGCTAATGAATTAGAATGGAACGTACGAATGAATTAGAATGGATCGTGTGAAAGAATTAGAACGGATTGTATGAATGAATTAGAATGGATCGTACGAATAAATTAGAATGGATCGTATGAAAGAATTAGAATGGATCGTATGAATGAATTAGAATGGAAACATTCGTGTTAATGAATTAGAATGGATCGTATGAATGAATTAGAATGGATCATACGAATGAGTAAGAATGGATCGTACGAATGAAATAGAATAGATTGTACGAATGAATTAGAATGGATCCTACGAATGAATTATAATGGATCGTGTGAAAGAATTATAATGGATTGTATGAATGAATTAGAATGGATCCTATGAATGAATTTGAATGGATCGTGCGAATGAATTCGAATGGATTGTAAGAATTCATTCTAATTCATTCATACAATCCATTCTAATTCTTTCACACGATCCATTCTAATTCATTCGTACGTTCCATTCTAATTCATTAGCACGATCCATGCTAATTCATTCGTTCGATCAATTCTAATTCATTAGCACGATCCATTCTAATTCATTCGTACGATCCATTCTAATTCATTCGCACGATCCATTCTAATTCAATCATACAATCCATTCTAATTCTTTCACACGATCCATTCTAATTCATTCGTAGGATCCATTCTAATTCATTCGTACAATCTATTCTATTTCATTCATACGATCCATTCTTACTCATTTGTATGATCCATTCTAATTCATTCGGACGAATGTATCCATTCTAATTTATTCGTACGATCCATTCTAATTCATTCATACGATCCATTCTAATTCATTCGTACGATCCATTCTAATTCATTCGTACGATCCATTCTAATTCATTTGTACGATCCATTCTAATTCATTCGTACGATCCATTTTAATTCATTCATACAATCCATTCTAAATCTTTCACACGATCATTTCTAATTCATTCGTACGATCCATTCTAATTCATTCGCACAATCCATTCTATTTCATTCGTACGATCCATTCTTACTCATTCATATGATTGATTCTAATTCATTCGCACGAATGTATCCATAATGGATCATACGAATGAGTAAGAATGGATCGTACGAATGAAATAGAATGGATTG
This sequence comes from Chamaelirium japonicum, assembly GCA_947650365.1. Lineage (NCBI taxonomy): Eukaryota > Viridiplantae > Streptophyta > Magnoliopsida > Liliales > Melanthiaceae > Chamaelirium > Chamaelirium japonicum. The sequence continues at coordinate 3,898,877 of OX393550.1, read as the reverse complement.
TGCGAATGAATTAGAATGGACCGTACGAATGAATTAGAATGGATACATTCGTGCGAATGAATTAGAATGGACCGGACGAATGAATTAGAATGGATCGTACGAATGAATTAGAATAGATCGTACGAATAAATTAGAATGGATACATTCGTCCGAATGAATTAGAATGGATCATACGAATGAGTAAGAATGGATCATACTAATGAAATAGAATAGATTGTACGAATGAATTAGAATGGATCCTACGAATGAATTAGAATGAATCGTGTGAAAGAATTAGAATGGATTGTATGAATGAATTAGAATGGATCGTGCGAATGAATTAGAATGGATCGTACGAATGAATTAGAATGGATCGTGCTAATGAATTAGAATGGATCGTACGAATTCATTCTAATTCATTCATACAATCCATTCTAATTCTTTCACACGATCCATTCTAATTCATTCGTACGTTCCATTAATGAATTAGAATGGATCATACGAATGAATTAGAATAGCTCATACGAATGAATTAGAATGAATCGTATGAATGAATTAGAATGGTTACATTCGTGCGAATGAATTAGAATAGATCGTATGAATGAATTAGAATGGATCGTACGAATAAATTAGAATGGATTGTGGGAATGAATTAGAATGGATCGTACGAATGAATTAAAATGGATCCACCGAATGAGTTAGAATGGATCATACGAATGAATTAGAATGGATTGTACGAATGAATTAGAATGGATTGTGCGAATGAATTAGAATGGATCGTATGAATGAATAAGAATGGATCGTACGAATGAATTAGAATGGATCGTGCGAATGAATTAGCATGAATCGTACGAATGTATTAGAATGGATCGTATGAATGAATTAGAATGAATCATACGATCCATTCTAATTCATTCGTATGATCCATTCTAATTCATTCGCACGAATGTATCCATTCTAGTTCATTCGTACGATCCATTCTAGTTCATTCGTACGATCCATTCTAATTCATTCGTACGATCCCTTCTAATTCATTCGTATGATCCATTCTAATTAATTCGTATGATCCATTCTAATTCATTCGTACGATCCATTCTTATTCATTCGTATGATCCATTCTTATTCATTCGCACGATCCAGTCTAATGGATTCGCACGATCCATTCTAATTCATTCGCACGAATGTATCCATTCTAATTCATTCATACGATCCATTCTAATTCATTCGTACGATCCATTCTAATTCATTCGCACAAATATATCCATTCTAATTCATTCGTACGATCCATTCTAATTCATTCATACGATCCATTCTAATTCATTCATACGATCCATTCTAATTCATTCGTACGATCTATTCTAATTCACTCATACGATCCATTCTAATACATTCATACGATCCATTCTAATTCATTTCCACGAATATATCCATTCTAATTCATTCGTACGATCCATTCTAATTCCTTCGTACGATCCATTCTAATTCATTCGTACGATCTATTCTAATTCATTCGTACGATCCATTCAAATTCATTCGTACGATCCGTTCTAATTCATTCGCACGAATGTATCCATTCTAATTCATTCGTACGATCCATTCTAATTAATTCGCACGATCCATTCTAATTCATTCGTACGATCCATTCTAATTCTTTCACACGATCCATTCTAATTTATTCGTACGATCCATTCTAATTCATTCGCACGATCCATTCTGATTCATTCGTACGATCCATTCTTATTCATTCACACGATCTGTTCTTATTCATTCGCACAATCCATTCTAATTCATTCGCACGAATGTATCCATTCTAATTCATTTGTACGATCCATTCTAATTCATTCGTACGATCCATTCTAATTCATTCTTATGATCCATTCTAATTAATTCGTATGATCCATTCTAATTCACTCATACGATCCATTCTAATACATTCATGTATCCATTCTAATCCATTCGTACGATCCATTCTAATTCATTCGTACGATCCATTCTAATTCATTCGCACAAATGTATCCATTCTAATTCATTCGTACGATCCATTATAATTCATTCGCACGATCCATTCTAATTCATTCGTACGATCCATTCTAATTCATTCGTACGATCCATTCTAATTCATTCGTACGATCCATTCTAATTAATTCGTATGATCCATTCTAATTCATTCGTACGATCCATTCTAATTCATTCGTACGATCCATTCTAATTCATTCGCACAATCCATTCTATTTCATTCGTACGATCCATTCTTACTCATTGGTACGATCCATTCTAATTCATTCGCACGAATGTATCCATTCTAATTCATTTGTACGAATCCATTCTAATTCATTCGTACAATCCATTCTATTTCATTCGTACGATCCATTCTTACTCATTCGTATGATCCATTCTAATTCATTCGCACGAATGTATCCATTCTGAATCATTCGTACGATCCATTCTAATTCATTCGTACGATCCATTCTAAATCATTCGTACAATCCATTCTATTTCATTCGTACGATCAATCCTAATTCATTAGCACGATCCATTCTAATTTATTCGTACGATCCATTCAAATTCATTCGCACGATCCATTCTAATTCATTCGTACAATCCATTCTATTTCATTCGTACGATCCATTCTTACTCATTCGTATGATCCATTCTAATTCATTCGCACGAATGTATCCATTCTAATCCATTCGTACGATCCATTCTAATCCATTCGTACGATCCATTCTAATTCATTCGTAAGATCCATTCTAATTCATTCGTACGATCCTTTCTAATTCATTCGTACGATCCATTCTAATTAGAATAGATCGTACGAATGAATTAGAATGGATCATACGAAGGAATTAGAATGGATCGTACGAATGAATTAGAATGGATATATTCATGCAAATGAATTAGAATGGATCGTATGAATGTATTAGAATGGATCGTACGAATGAATTGGAATTGATCGTGTGAAAGAATTAGAATGGATCATACGAATGAATTAGAATGGATCGTACGAATGAATTAGAATGGATACATTTGTGCGAATGAATTAGAATGGATCGTACGAATGAATTTGAATGGATCGTATGAATGAATTAGAATGGATACATTCGTGCGAATGAATTAGAATGGATCGGACGAATGAATTAGAATGGATCCTACGAATGAATTAGAATGGATCAAATGAATGAATTAGAATGGTTACATTCATGCGAATGAATTAGAATGGATCGTACGAACGGATTAGAATGGATCGTACGAATGGATTAGAATGGATACATTCGAGCGAATGAATTAGAATGGATCGCGCGAATAAATTAGAATGGATCGTACGAATGGATTAGAATGGATCCTACGAATGGATTAGAATGGATACCTTTGTGCATATGAATTAGAATGGATCGTACGAATGAATTAGAATAGATCATATTAATGAATTAGAATGGATCGTACGAATGAATTAGAATGGATACATTCGTGCACGATCCATTCTTATTCATTCGCACGAATGTATCCATTCTAATTCATTCGTACGATCCATTCTAATTCATTCGTACGATCCATTCTAATTAATTCGTACGATCCATTCTAATTCATTCATACAATCCATTCTAATTCTTTCACACGATCCATTCTAATTCATTCGCACGATCCATTCTAATTCATTCGTACGATCCATTCTAATTCATTCATCCGATCCATTCTAATTCGTTCGTAAGATCCATTCTAATTCATTCGTACGAACCATTCTAATTCATTCATACAATCCATTCCAATTCTTTCACACGATCCATTCTAATTCATTCGCACGATCCATTCTAATTCATTCGTACAATCCATTCTAATTCATTCGTACGATCCATTCTAATTCATTCGCACGAATGTATCCATTCTAATTCATTCGTACGATCCATTCTAATTCATTCGTAAGATCCATTCTAATTCATTCGTACGATCCTTTCTAATTCATTCGTACGATCCATTCTAATTCATTCGCACGAATGTATCCATTCTAGTTCATTCGTACGATCCATTCTAATTCATTAGTACGATCCATTCTAATTCATTCACACGATCGATTCTAATTCATTCGTATGATCCATTCTAATTCATTCATACGATCCATTCTAATTCATTCGTACGATCCATTCTAATTCATTCGCACAAATGCATCCATTCTAATTCATTCGTACGATCCATTCTAATTCATTCGTACGATCAGTTCTAATTCATTAACAAAATCTATTCTAATTTATTCATACGATCCATTCTAATTCACTCATACGATCCATTCTAATACATTCATACGATCCATTCTAATTCATTTGCACGAATATATCCATTTTAATTCATTCGTACGATCCATTCTAATTCCTTCGTACGATCCATTCTAATTCATTCGTACGATCCATTCTAATTCATTCATACGATCCATTCTAATTCATTCGCACGATCCATTCTAATTCATTCGTACGATCCATTCTAATTCATTCATATGATCTATTCTAATTCATTCGTACGATCCATTCTAATTCATTCGCACAAATGTATCCATTCTAATTCATTCGTACGATCCATTCTAATTCATTCGCACGATCCATTCTAATTCATTCCTACGATCCATTCTAATTCATTCACACCATCCATTCTAATTCATTCGTACGATCCATTCTAATTCATTCGTATGATCCATTCTAATTAATTCGTATGATCCATTCTAATTCATTCGTACGATCCATTCTAATTCATTCATACAATCCATTCTAATTCATTCGTACGATCCATTCTAATTCACTCATACGATCCATTCTAATACATTCATACGATCCATTCTAATTCATTTGCACGAATATATCCATTCTAATTCATTCGTACGATCCATTCTAATTCCTTCATACGATCCATTCTAATTCATTCGTACGATCCATTCTAATTCATTCGTACGATCCATTCTAATTCCTTCGTACGATCAATTCTAATTCATTCGTACGATCCATTCTAATTCATTCGTACAATCTATTCTAATTCATTAGTACGAATGGATACATTCGTGTGAATGAATTAGAATGGATCGTACAAAGGAATTAGAATGGATCGTACGAATGAATTAGAATGGATATATTCGTGCAAATGAATTAGAATAGATCATACGAATAAGTAAGAATAGATCGTACGAATGAAATAGAATAGATTGTACGAATGAATTAGAATGGATCCAACGAATTAATTAGAATAGATCGTGTGAAAGAATTAGAATGGATTGTATGAATGAATTAGAATGGATCGAACGAATGAATTAGAATGGATCGTACGAAGGAATTAGAATGGATCGTGCGAATGAATTAGAATGGATCGTACGAATGAATTAGAATAGATCGTACGAATGAATTAGAATGGATCGTACGAAGGAATTAGAATGGATCGTACGAATGAATTAGAATGGATATATTCGTGCAAATGAATTAGAATGGATCGTATGAATGTATTAGAATGGATCGTACGAATGAATTAGAATAGATCGTGTGAAAGAATTAGAATGCATCGTACGAATGAATTAGAATAGATCGTGCGAATGAATTAGAATGGATCGTACGAATGAATTAGAATGGATACATTTGTGCGAATGAATTAGAATGGATCGTACGAATGAATTAGAATGGATCGTATGAATGAATTAGAATGGATACATTTGTGCGAATGAATTAGAATGGATCGGACGAATGAATTAGAATGAATCCTACGAATGAATTAGAATGAATCAAATGAATGAATTAGAATGGTTACATTCATGCGAATGAATTAGAATGGATCGTACGAATGGATTAGAATGGATCGTACGAATGGATTAGAATGGATGCATTCGAGCGAATGAATTAGAATGGATCGTACGAATAAATTAGAAGGGATCGTACGAATGGATTAGAATGGATCCTACGAATGGATTAGAATGGATACCTTTGTGCATATGAATTAGAATGGATCGTACGAATGAATTAGAATGGATCATATTAATGAATTAGAATGGATCGTACGAATGAATTAGAATGGATACATTCGTGCACGATCCATTCTAATTCATTCGCACGAATGTATCCATTCTAATTCATTCTTACGATCCATTCTAATTCATTCGTACGATCCATTCTAATTCATTCGTACGATCCATTCTAATTCATTCATACAATCCATTCTAATTCTTTCACACGATCCATTCTAATTCATTCGCACGATCCATTCTAATTCATTCGTACGATCCATTCTAATTCATTCGTCCGATCCATTCTAATTCGTTCGTAAGATCCATTCTAATTCATTCGTACGATCCATTCTAATTCATTCATACAATCCATTCTAATTCTTTCACACGATCCATTCTAATTCATTCGCACGATCCATTCTAATTCATTCGTACGATCAATTCTAATTCATTCGCACGAATGGATCCATTCTAATTCATTCGTACGATCCATTCTAATTCATTAATATGATCCATTCTAATTCATTCGTACGATCCATTCTAATTCATATGCACAAAGGTATCCATTCTAATCCATTCGTAGGATCCATTCTAATCCATTCGTACGATCCATTCTAATTTATTCGTACGATCCATTCTAATTCATTCGTACGATCCATTCTAATTCATTCGTCCGATCCATTCTAATTCGTTCGTAAGATCCATACTAATTCATTCGTACGAACCATTCTAATTCATTCATACAATCCATTCCAATTCTTTCACACGATCCATTCTAATTCATTCGCACGATCCATTCTAATTCATTCGTACAATCCATTCTAATTCATTCGTACGATCCATTCTAATTCATTCGCACGAATGTATCCATTCTAATTCATTCGTACGATCCATTCTAATTCATTCGTACGATCCATTCCAATTCATTCGTAAGATCCATTCTAATTCATTCGTACGATCCATTCTAATTCATTCGTACGATCCATTCTAATTCATTCGCACGAATGTATCCATTCTAGTTCATTCGTACGATCCATTCTAATTCATTCGTACGATCCATTCTAATTCATTCGCACGATCCATTCTAATTCATTCGTACGATCCATTCTAATTCCTTCATACAATCCATTCTAATTCATTCGTACGATCCATTCTAATTCATTCGCACAAATGTATCCATTCTAATTCATTCGTACGATCCATTCTAATTCATTCGTACGATCAGTTCTATTTCATTCACAAAATCTATTCTAATTCTTTCATACGATCCATTCTAATTCATTCACACGAATGTATCCATTCTAATTCATTCATACAATCCATTCTAATTCATTCGTACGATCCATTCTAATTCACTCATACGATCCATTCTAATACATTCATACGATCCATTCTAATTCATTTGCACGAATATATCCATTCTAATTCATTCGTACAATCCATTCTAATTCCTTCGTACGATCCATTCTAATTCATTCGTACGATCCATTCTAATTCATTCGTACGATCCATTCTAATTCATTCGCACGATCCATTCTAATTCATTCGTACGATCCATTCTAATTCATTCATATGATCCATTCTAATTCATTCGTACGATCCATTCTAATTCATTCGCACAAATGTATCCATTCTAATTCATTCGTACGATCCATTCTAATTCATTCGCACGATCCATTCTAATTCATTCGTACGATCCATTCTAATTCATTCACACGATCTGTTCTTATTCATTCGCACAATCCATTCTAATTCATTCGCTCGAATGTATCCATTCTAATTCAATAGTACGATCCATTCTAATTCATTCATATGATCCATTCTAATTCGTTCGTACGATCCATTCTAATTCGTTCGTACGATCCATTCTAATTCATTCGTATGATCTATTCTAATTCATTCCTACGATCTATTCTAATTCATTCACTCGAATATATCCATCCATTCTAATTTATTCGTACGATCGTACGAATGAATTAGAATGGATCGTACGGAATGAATTAGAATGGATTGTATGAATGAATTAGAATGGATACATTCGTGCGAATGAATTAGAATGGATCATACGAATGAGTAAGAATGGATCGTACGAATGAAATAGAATGGATTGTACGAATGAATTAGAATGGATCGTACAAATGAATTAGAATGGATCGTACGAATGAATTAGAATGGATCATACGAATGAGTAAGAATGGATCGTACAAATGAAATAGAATTGATTGTACGAATGAATTAGAATGGATCGTACGAATGAATTAGAATGGATCATGTGAAAGAATTAGAATGCATTGTATGAATGAATTAGAATGGATCGTATGAATGAATTAGATTGGATCGTGCGAATGAATTCGAATGGATCGTAGGATCCATTCGAATAGAATGGATCGTATGAATGAATTAGAATGGATCGGGCAAATGAATTAGAATGGATTGTAGGAATGAATTAGAATGGATCGTATGAATGAATTAGAATGGATCGTATGAATGAATTAGAATGGATCGTGCGAATGAATTAGAATGGATCGTACGAATGAATTAGAATGGATCGTACGAATGAACTAGAATGGATCATACGAATGAATTAGAATGGATCATACGAATGAGTAAGAATGAATCGTACGAATGAAATAGAATGGATTGTACGAATGAATTAGAATGGATACATTCATGCGAATGAATTAGAATGGATCGGACGATTGAATTAGAATGGATCGTACGATTCATTCTAATTCATTCGTACGATCCATTCTAATACATTCGTAAGATTCATGCTAATTCATTCGCACGATCCATTCTAATTCATTCGTACGATCCATTCTTATTCAATCATACGATCCATTCTAATTCATTCGCACAATCCATTCTAATTCATTCGTACAATCCATTCTAATTCATTCGTATGATCCATTCTAACTCATTCGGTGGATCCATTCTAATTCATTCGTACGATCCATTCTAATTCATTCGTATGAGCTATTCTAATTCATTCGTACAATCCATTCTAATTCATTCGTACGATCCATTGTAATTCATTCATACAATCCATTTAGATTCATTCGCACAAATGTATCTATTCAAATTCATTCGTACGATCCAGTCTAATTCATTCGTACGATCCATTCTAATTCCTTCGTACGATCCATTCTAATTCATTCATACGATCTATTCTAATTCATTCGTACCATCCATTCTAATTCATTCGTACAATCCATTCTAATTCCTTCGTACGATCCATTCTAATTCATTCGTACGATCCATTCTAATTCATTCGTACAATCTATTCTAATTCATTCATACAATCCATTCTAATTCATTCGCACGAATGTATCCATTCTAATCCATTCGTACGATCCATTCTAATTCATTCGTAAGATCCATTCTAATTCATTCGTACGATACATTCTAATTCATTCGTACGATCCATTCTAATTCATTCGTACGATCCATTCTAATTCATTCGCACGAAAGTATCCATTCTAATTCATTCGTACAATCCATTCTCTTTTATTCGTACGATCCATTATTACTCATTCGTATGATCCATTCTAATTCATTCGTATGATCCATTCTAATTCTTCGTACGATCCATTCTAATTCATTCGTACGATCCATTCTAATTCATTCATACGATCCATTCTAATTCATTCCTACAATCCATTCTAATTCATTCGCCCGATCCATTCTAATTCATTCATACGATCCATTCTATTCGAATGGATCATGCGATCCATTCGAATTCATTCGCACGGTCCATTCTAATTCATTCATACCATCCATTCTAAGTCATTCATACAATGCATTCTAATTCTTTCACACGATCCTTTCTAATTCATTCGTACGATCAATTCTAATTCATTCGTATAATCCATTCTATTTCATTTGTACGATCCATTCTTACTCATTCGTATGATCCATTCTAATTCATTCGTACGATCCATTCTAATTCATTTGTACGATCCATTCTAATTCTTTCACACGATCCATTCTAATTCATTCGTAGGATCCATTCTAATTCATTCGTACAATCTATTCTATTTCATTCGTACGATCCATTCTTACTCATTCGTATGATCCATTCTAATTCATTCGGACGAATGTATCCATTCTAATTTATTCGTACGATCCATTCTAATTCATTCGTACGATCCATTCTAATTCATTCGTATGATCCATTCTTACTCATTCGTATGATCCATTCTAATTCATTCGTACGATCCATTCTAATTCATTCGTACGATCCATTCTAATTCATTCGCACAATCTATTCTAATTCATTCGTACGATCCATTCTAATTCATTCCTACGATCGTACGAATGAATTAGAATGGATCGTACGGAATGAATTAGAATGGATTATATGAACGAATTAGAATAGATACATTCGTGCGAATGAATTAGAATGGATCATACGAATGAGTAAGAATGGATCGTACGAATGAAATAGAATGGATTGTATGAATGAATTAGAATGGATCGTACAAATGAATTAAAATGGATCGTACGAATGAATTAGAATGGATCATACGAATGAGTAAGAATGGATTGTACAAATGAAATAGAATGGATTGTACGAATGAATTAGAATGGATCGTACGAATGAATTAGAATGGATCGTGTGAAAGAATTAGAATGCATTGTATGAATGAATTAGAATGGATCGTATGAATGAATTAGAATGGATCGTGCGAATGAATTCGAATGGATCGCATGATCCATTCGAATAGAATGGATCGTATGAATGAATTAGAATAGATCGGGCGAATGAATTAGAATGGATTGTAGGAATGAATTAGAATGGATCGTATGAATGAATTAGAATGGATCGTATGAATGAATTAGAATGGATCGTGCGAATGAATTATAATGGATCGTACGAATGAATTAGAAAGGATCGTACGAATGAATTAGAATGGATCATATTAATGAATTAGAATGGATCAAACGAATGAGTAAGAATGGATCGTACGAATGAAATAGAATGGATTGTACGAATGAATTTGAATGGATACATTCGTGCGAATGAATTAGAAAGGATCGTACGAATGAATTAGAATGGATCGTACGAATGAATTAGAATGGATCGTACGAATGAATTAGAATGAATCTTACGAATGAATTAGAATAAATCGTACGAATGAATTAGAATGGATCGTACGAATGAATTAGAATGGATACATTCGTGCGAATGAATTAGAATGGATCGGACGAATGAATTAGAATGGATCATACGAATGAATTAGAATGGATCGTACGATTGAATTAGAATGGATCGTACGAATAAATTAGAATGGATACATTCGTCCGAATGAATTAGAATGGATCATACGAATGAGTAAGAATGGATCGTACGAATGAAATAGAATAGATTGTACGAATGAATTAGAATGGATTCGTACGAATGAATTAGAATGGATACATTCGTGCGAATGAATTAGAATGGATCGTACCAATGAGTAAGAATGGATCGTACGAATGAAATAGAATGGATTGTGCGAATGAATTAGAATGGATCGTACGAATGAATTAGAATGGATCGTACGAATGAATTAGAATGGATCCTATGAAAGAATTATAATGGATCGTGCGAATGAATTAGAATGGATCGTACGAATGAATTAGAATGGATCGTGCTAATGAATTAGAATTGATCGAACGAATGAATTAGAATGGATACATTCGTGCGAATGAATTAGAATGGATCGGACGAATGAATTAGAATGGATCGTTCGAATGAGTAAGAATGGATCGTACGAATGAAATAGAATAGATCGTACGAATGAATTAGAATGGATCGTACGAAGGAATTAGAATGGATCGTACGAATGAATTAGAATGGATATATTCGTGCAAATGAATTAGAATGGATCGTATGAATGTATTAGAATGGATCGTATGAGTGAATTAGAATAGATCGTACGAATGAATCAGAATGGATCGTATGAATGAATTAGAATGGATACATTCGTGTGAATGAATTAGAATGGATCGTATGAATGAATTAGAATAGATTTTGTGAATGAATTAGAACTGATCGTACGAATGTATTAGAATGGATACATTCGTGCGAATGAATTAGAATGGATTGTATGAATGAATTAGAATGGATCGTGCGAATGAATTAGAATGGATCGTGCTAATGAATTAGAATTGATCGAACGAATGAATTAGCATGGATCGTGCTAATGAATTTGAATGGAACATACGAATGAATTGGAATGGATCGTGTGAAAGAATTAGAATGGATTGTATGAATGAATTAGAATGAATTCGTACGATCCATTCGAATTCATTCGCACGATCCATTCTAATTCATTCATACGATCCATTCTAATTCATTCATACAATCCATTCTAATTCTTTCAAATGATCCATTCTAATTCATTCGTAGGATCCATTCTAATTCATTCGTACAATCGATTCTATTTCATTCGTACGATCTATTCTTACTCATTCGTATGATCCATTCTAATTCATTCGGACGAATGTATCCATTCTACTTTATTCGTACGATCCATTCTAATTCATTCGTACGATCCATTCTAATTCATTCGTACGATCCATTCTAATTCATTCGTCCGATCCATTCTAATTCATTCGCACGAATGTATCCATTCTAATTCATTCGTACGATCCATTCTAATTCATTCGTAAGATCCATTCTAATTCATTCGTACGATCCATTCTAATTCATTCGTACGATCCATTCTAATTCATTCGCTCGAATGTATCCATTCTAGTTCATTCGTACGATCCATTCTAATTCAATCATACAATCCATTCTAATTCATTCGCACGAATGTATCCATTCTAATTCATTCGTACGATCAGTTCTAATTCATTCACAAAATCTATTCTAATTGATTCATACGATCCATTCTAATTCATTCACACGAATGTATCCATTCTAATTCATTCATACGATCCATTCTAATTCATTCGTACGATCCATTCTAATTCACTCATACGATCCATTCTAATACATTCATACGATCCATTCTAATTCATTTGCACGAATATATCCATTCTAATTCATTCGTACGATCCATTCTAATTCCTTCGTACGATCCATTCTAATTCATTCGTACGATCCATTCTAATTCATTCATACAATCCATTCTAATTCTTTCACACGATCCATTCTAATTCATTCGTACGATCCATTCTAATTCATTCGTGCAATCCATTCTATTTCATTCGTACGATCCATTCTTACTCATTCGTACGATCCATTCTAATTCATTCACACGAATGTATCCATTAGTACGAATGAATTAGAATAGATTGTACGAATGAATTAGAATGGATCGTACGAATGAATTAGAATGGATCGTACGAAGGAATTAGAATGGATCGTACGAATGAATTAGAATGGATCGTACGAATGAATTAGAATAGATCGTACGAATGAATTAGAATGGATCGTACGAAGGAATTAGAATGGATCGTACGAATGAATTAGAATGGATATATTCGTGCAAATGACTTAGAATGGATCGTATGAATGTATTATAATGGATCGTATGAGTGAATTAGAATGGATCGTACGAATGAATTAGAATGGATCGTATGAATGAATTAGAATGGATACATTCGTGTGAATGAATTAGAATGGATCGTATGAATGAATTAGAATAGATATTGTGAATGAATTAGAACTGATCGTACGAATGAATTAGAATGGATACATTCGTGCGAATGAATTAAAATGGATTGTATGAATGAATTAGAATGGATCCTATGAATGAATTAGAATGGATCGTACGAATGAATTAGAATGGATCCATTCGTGCGAATGAATTAGAATTGATCGTACGAATGAATTAGAATGGATCGTGCGAATGAATTAGAATGGATCGTAAGAATGAATTAGAATGGATACATTCGTGCGAATGAATTAGAATGGATTCATTCGTTCGAAAGAAATAGAATAGATCGTATGAATGAATTAGAATGGATCCTATGAATGAATTAGAATGGATCGTGCGAATGAATTAGAATGGATCGTACGAATGAATTAGAATGGATCGTGCTAATGAATTAGAATTGATCGACCGAATGAATTAGCATGGATCGTGCTAATGAATTAGAATGGATCGTACGAATGAATTAGAATGGATCAAATGAATGAATTAGAATGGTTACATTCATGCGAATGAATTAGAATGGATCGTACAAATGGATTAGAATGGATCATATGAATGGATTAGAATGGATACATTCGAGCGAATGAATTAGAATGGATCGTACGAATGAATTAGAATGGATCGTACGAATAAATTAGAATGGATACATTCGTCCGAATGAATTAGAATGGATCATACGAATGAATAAGAATGGATCGTACGAATGAAATAGAATAGATTATACGAATGGATTAGAATGGATCCTACGAGTGGATTAGAATTGATACCTTTGTGCATATGAATTAGAATGGATCGTACGAATGAATTAGAATGGATCATATTAATGAATTAGAATGGATCATACGAATGGATTAGAATGGATCATGCGAATGAATTAGAATGGATCGTACGAATGAATTAGAATGGATCGTACGAATGAATTAGAATGGATCATATTAATGAATTAGAATGGATCGTACGAATGAATTAGAATGGATACATTCGTGCGAATGAATTAGAATGGATCGGACGAATGAATTAGAATGGATCGTACGAATGAATTAGAATGGATCAAATGAATGAATTAGAATGGTTACATTCATACGAATGAATTAGAATGGATCGTACGAATGGATTAGAATGGATCGTACGAATGGATTAGAATGGATACATTCGAGCGAATGAATTAGAATGGATCGTACGAATGAATTAGAATGGATCGTACGAATGGATTAGAATGGATCCTACGAATGGATTAGAATGGATACCTTTGTGCATATGAATTAGAATGGATCGTACGAATGAATTAGAATGGATCATATTAATGAATTAGAATGGATCGTATGAATGAAATAGAATGGATACATTCGTGCATAATCCATTCTAATTCATTCATACGATCCATTCTAATTGTATGAATGTATTAGAATGGATCGTATGAGTGAATTAGAATGGATCGTACGAATGAATTAGAATGGATCGTATGAATGAATTAGAATGGATACATTCGTGTGAATGAATTAGAATGGATCGTATGAATGAATTAGAATAGATTTTGTGAATGAATTAGAACTGATCGTACGAATGAATTAGAATGGATACATTCGTGCGAATGAATTAGAATGGATTGTATGAATGAATTAGAATGGATCCTATGAATGAATTAGAATGGATCGTACGAATGAATTTGAATGGATACATTCGTGCGAATGAATTAGAATTGATCGTACGAATGAATTAGAATGGATCGTGCGAATGAATTAGAATGGATCGTACGAATAAATTAGAATGGATACATTCGTCCGAATGAATTAGAATGGATCATACGAATGAGTAAGAATGGATCGTACAAATGAAATAGAATAGATTGTACGAATGAATTAGAATGGATTCGTACGAATGAATTAGAATGGATACATTCGTGCGAATGAATTAGAATGGATTGTACCAATGAGTAAGAATGGATCGTACGAATGAAATAGAATGGATTGTGCGAATGAATTAGAATGGATCGGACGAATGAATTAGAATGGATCGTGTGAAAGAATTAGAATGGATTGTATGAATGAATTAGAATAGATCGTATGAATTAATTAGAATGTATTCGTACGAATGAATTAGAATGGATACATTCGTGCGAATGAATTAGAATGGATCGTACCAATGAGTAAGAATGGATCGTACGAATGAAATAGAATGGATTGTGCGAATGAATTAGAATGGATCGCACGAATGTATCCATTCTAATTCATTCGTATGATCTATTCTAATTCATTCGTACGATCCATTCTAATTCATTCGTATGATCCATTCTAATTAATTCATATGATCCATTCTAAATCATTCGTACGATCCATTCTAATTCATTCATACAATCCATTCTAATTCATTCGTACGATCCATTCTAATTCACTCATACGATCCATTCTAATACATTCATACGATCCATTCTAATTCATTTGCATGAATATATCCATTCTAATTCATTCGTACGATCCATTCTAATTCCTTCGTACGATCCATTCTAATTCATTCGTACGATCTATTCTAATTCATTCGTACGATCCATTCTAATTCATTCGTACGATCCATTCTAATTCCTTCGTACGATCCATTCTAATTTATTCGTACGATCCATTCTAATTCATTCGTACAATCTATTCTAATTCATCCGTACGAATGGATACATTCGTGTGAATGAATTAGAATGGATCGTACGAATAAGTAAGAATGGATCGTACGAATGAAATAGACTGGATTGCACGAATAAATTAGAATGGATCGTACGAATGAATTAGAATGAATCGTACGAAGGAATTAGAATGGATCGTACGAATGAATTAGAATGGATCGTACGAATGAATTAGAATAGATCGTACGAATGAATTAGAATGGATCGTACGAAGGAATTAGAATGGATCGTACGAATGAATTAGAATGGATCGTGCTAATGAATTAGAATTGATCGAACGAATGAATTAGCATGGATCGTGCTAATGAATTAGAATGGAACGTACGAATGAATTAGAATGGATCGTGTGAAAGAATTAGAATGAATTGTATGAATGAATTAGAATGAATTCGTACGATCCATTCGAATTCATTCGCACGATCCATTCTAATTCATTCATACGATCCATTCTAATTCATTCATACAATCCATTCTAATTCTTTCACACGATCCATTCTAATTCATTCGTAGGATTCATTCTAATTCATTCGTACAATCTATTCTATTTCATTCGTACGATCCATTCTTACTCATTCGTATGATCCATTCTAATTCATTCGGACGAATGTATCCATTCTAATTCATTCGTACGATCCATTCTAATTCATTCGTACGATCTATTCTAATTCATTCGTACGATCCATTCTAATTTTATTCGTACGATCCATTCTAATTCATTCGCTCGAATGTATCCATTCTAATCCATTCGTACGATCCATTCTAATCCATTCGTACGATCCATTCTAATTCATTCGCTTGAATCTAACCATTCTAATTCATTCATTTGATCCATTCTAATTCATTCGTACGATCCATTCTAATTCATTCATCCGATCCATTCTAATTCATTCGCACGAATGTATCCATTCTAATTCATTCGTACGATCCATTCAAATTCATTCGTACGATCCATTCTAATTCATTCGTAAGATCCATTCTAATTCATTCGTACGATCCATTCTAATTCATTTGTACGATCCATTCTAATTCATTCACACGAATTTATCCAATCTAGTTCATTCGTATGATCCATTCTAATTCATTCGCACGAATGTATCCATAATGGATCATACGAATGAGTAAGAATGGATCGTACGAATGAAATAGAGTGGATTGTGCGAATGAATTAGAATGGACTGTACGAATGAATTAGACATACGAATGAATTAGAATGGATACATTCGTGCGAATAAATTAGAATGGATCATACGAATGAGTAAGAATGGATCGTCATTCTAATTCATTCGTATGATCCATTCTAATTCATTTGTATCCATTCTATTTCATTCGCACGATCCATTCTAATTCATTCGCGCAATCTATTCTAATTCATTCGTATGATCCATTCTAATTCATTCGTACGATCCATTCTAATTCATTCATACAATCCATTCTAATTTATTCGCACGAATGCATCCATTCTAATTCATTCGTACGATCCATTCTAATTCATTCGCATAATCTATTCTAATTCATTCATACGATCCATTCTAATTCATTCGCACGAATGTATCCATTCTAATTCATTCGTACGATCCATTCTAATTCATTCGTACGATCCATTCTAATTCATTCATACGATCTATTCTAATTCATTCATACAATCCATTCTAATTCTTTCACACGATCCATTCTAATTCATTCGTACGATCCATTCTAATTCATTCGCACAATCTGTTCGGGGGATGTTTTCGCTGGTCCGTGCGAGCTGCCTGCAAGACAAAGAAAAAGCGTTAGAACGGCTGGCTCCCTTCGGAGCGCAGACCCTCCGACGCTCAAGTCAGTCTCAATTGCTCAACGGCGAGCTTTAGTGGATGAAAGTGGAAGGGAATAGGGTTTCGAACCTGTACTATGGAGCCTGGGGGTGAGCATTTATAGCAATCGGCGGCCTACCGTGGCCCGACACGTGGAGATTCTTCCAGGGCCTTCTAGACCCCCACGATCCGGTTCGCATGGGTCTCTGACAGTCCTTGGTACTCACGCCCTGACATTCTGTCGTCAAGCCTGCCATGCGGTTTGAGTGGGGGAGAGCATCTTTTTTGTCGCTGCCAGGTGGCTGTTCTGGAATGTTCAAGTCTGGGCGACCTCCGGTGGGAAGCCAGGGCGAGCTTGCCCTCCATTGCTCCGCCTTCTCTTCCATATCTACCAAGAGTCGAACCCCGCGGGAGTGACCTCTTCGATAAACTGGGGAGTTCTGGCGAGCTTGGGCGAGCTCCTGAGCGAGCTTGGGCGAGCTCCTGAGCGAGCTTGATCGAGCTCCTGAGCGAACTCTTTGCCTAAGGCCCCTTCGGCCCAACGCGGACCTCGCTCCCTGGGCAAGCTCCTGTGCGAGCTTGGGCGAGCTCCTGCGTGAGCTAGGGGCGTTTGTGGTATCGGTATCTTTGTAGGCATGACGGTCTAACTCCCGTTGCCATCTCCAGTGAACTCCTGCGTGAGCTTGGGCGAGCTCCTGAGCGAGCTTTTAGCCTAAGGCCCCTTCAGCCCAATGTGGATCTCGCTCCCTGTCAAGGTGATTTGGTGAGCGCTGAGAGGGGGGGGGCGAACTCCAAAGCAGATTTCAGCTACCCCCAACACAATCCATTCTAATTAATTCGTACGATCCATTCTTACTCATTGGTACGATCCATTCTAATTCATTCGCACGAATGTATCCATTCTAATTCATTCGTACGAATCCATTCTAATTCATTCGTACAATCCATTCTATTTCATTCGTACGATCCATTCTTACTCATTCGTATGATCCATTCTAATTCATTCGCACGAATGTATCCATTCTAAATCATTCGTATGATCCATTCTAATTCATTCGTACGATCCATTCTAAATCATTCGTACAATCCATTCTATTTCATTCGTACGATCAATTCTAATTCATTAGCACGATCCATTCTAATTCATTCGTACGATCCATTCAAATTCATTCGCACGATCCATTCTAATTCATTCGTACAATCCATTCTATTTCATTCATACGATCCATTCTTACTCATTCGTATGATCCATTCTAATTCATTCGCGCGAATGTATCCATTCTAATCCATTCGTACGATCCATTCTAATTCATTCGCATGAATGTAACCATTCTAATTCATTCATTTGATCCATTCTAATTCATTCGTACGATCCATTCTAATTCATTCGTCCGATCCATTCTAATTCATTCGCACGAATGTATCCATTCTAAACCATTCATACGATCCATTCTAATTTATACGTACGATCCATTCTAATTCATTAGTAAGATCCATTCTAATTCATTCGTACGATCCATTCTAATTCATTTGTACGATCCATTCTAATTCATTCGCATGAATGTATCCATTCTAGTTCATTCCTACGATCCATTCTAATTCATTCATACGATCCATTCTAATTCATTCGCACGATCCATTCTAATTCATTCGTACGATCCATTCTAATTCATTCGCACGAATGTATCCATTCTAATTCATTCGTACATACGATCCATTCTAATTCATTCGCACGAATGTATCCATTCTAATTCATTTGTATAATCCATTCTATTTCATTCGTACGATCCATTCTTACTCATTCGTATGATCCATTCTAATTCATTCGCACGAATGTATCCATTCTAATTCATTCGTACGATCCATTCTAATTCATTCGCACTATCTATTCTAATTCATTCGTACGATCCATTCTAATTCATTCGTATGATCCATTCTAATTTATTTGTTCAAATATATCCATTCTAATTCATTCGTACGATCCATTCTAATTCATTCGCACGATCCATTCTAATTCATTCGCACGAATGTATCCATTCTAATTTATTTGCACGATCAATTCTAATTCATTCCTATGATCTATTCTAATTCATTCGTACGATCCATTTTAATTCATTCGCTTGAATGTATCCATTCTAATTCATTCGTACGATCCATTCTAATTCGTTCATATGATCCATTCTAATTCGTTCATACGATCCATTCTAATTCGTTCGTACGATCCATTCTAATTCATTCGTATGATCCATTCTAATTCGCTCTTACGATCTATTTTAATTCATTCGCTCGAATATATCCATTCTAATTCCTTCGTTCGATCCATTCTAATTCATTCGCACGATCCATTCTAATTCATTCGTATGATCCATTCTAATCCATTCGTACGATCCATTCTAATTCATTTGTACGATCCATTCTAATTCATTCGCACGAATGTATCCATTCTAGTTCATTCGTACGATCCATTCTAATTCATTCGTACGATCCATTCTAATTCATTCGCACGATCCATTCTAATTCATTCGTACGATCCATTCTAATTCATTCATACGATCCATTCTAATTCATTCGTACGATCCATTCTAATTCATTCATACAATCTATTCTAATTCATTCGTACGATCCATTCTAATTCACTCATACGATCCATTCTAATACATTCATACGATCCATTCTAATTCATTTGCACGAATATATCCATTCTAATTCATTCGTACGATCCATTCTAATTCCTTCGTACGATCCATTCTAATTCATTCGTATGATCCATTCTAATTCATTCGTACGATCCATTCTAGTTCATTCGTACGATCCTTTCTAATTCCTTCGTACAATCTATTCTAATTCATTCGTACGAATGGATACATTCGTGTGAATGAATTAGAATGGATCGTACGAATGAGTAAGAATGGATCGTACGAATGAAATAGAATGGATTGCACGAATGAATTAGAATGGATCATACGAATGAATTAGAATGGATCGTGTGAAAGAATTAGAATGGATTGTATGAATGAATTAGAATGGATCGTACGAAGGAATTAGAATGGATCGTACGAATGAATTAGAATGGATCGTACGAATCAATTAGAATAGATCGTACGAATGAATTAGAATGGATCGAACGAATGAATTAGAATGGATCGTGTGAAAGAATTATAATGGATCGTACGAATGGATTAGAATGGATCGTTCGAATGAATTAGAATGGATCGTACGAATGAATTAGAATGGATCGTACGAATGAACTACAATGGATACATTCATGCGAATGAATTAGAATGGATCGTACGAATGAATTAGCATGGATCTTACGAATGAATTAGAATGGATCGTACGAATGAATAAGAATGGATCGTACGAATGAATTAGAAGGGATACATTCGTGCGAATGAATTAGAATGGATCGGACGAATGAAATAGAATGGATCGTACGAATGAATTAGAATGGATCAAATGAATGAATTAGAATGGTTACATTCATGCGAATGAATTAGAATGGATCGTACGAATGGATTAGAATGGATCATACGAATGGATTAGAATGGATACATTCGAGCGAATGAATTAGAATGGATCGTACGAATGAATTAGAATGGATCGTACGAATGGATTAGAATGGATCCTACGAATGGATTAAAATGGATACCTTTGTGCATATGAATTAGAATGGATCGTACGAATGAATTAGAATGGATCATATTAATGAATTAGAATGGATCGTACGAATAAATTAGAATGGATACATTCGTGCACGATCCATTCTAATTCATTCGCACGAATGTATCCATTCTAATTCATTCATACGATCCATTCTAATTTATTAATATGATCCATTCTAATTCATTCGTACGATCCATTCTAATTCATATGCACAAAGGTATCCATTCTAATTCATTCGTACGATCCATTCTAATTCAGGATCGTACGAATGAATTAGAATGGATACATTCGTGCGAATGAATTAGAATTGATCGTACGAATGAATTAGAATGGATAGTGCGAATGAATTAGAATGGACGTACGAATGAATTAGAATGGATCGTACAAATGAACTAGAATGGATACATTCGTGCGAATGAATTAGAATGGATCGTACTAATGAATTAGAATGGATCGTACGAATGAATTAGAATGGATCAAATGAATGAATTAGAATGGTTACATTCATGCGAATGAATTAGAATGGATCGTACGAATGGATTAGAATGGATCGTACGAATGGATTAGAATGGATACATTCGAGCGAATGAATTAGAATGGATAGTACGAATGAATTAGAATGGATCGTACGAATGGATTAGAATGGATCCTACGAATGGATTAGAATGGATACCTTTGTGCATATGAATTAGAATGGATCGTACGAATGAATTAGAATGGATCATATTAATGAATTAGAACGGATCGTACGAATGAATTAGAATGGATACAGTCGTGCGAATGAATTAGAATGGATCGTGCGAATCAATTAGACTGGATCGTGCGAATGAATAAGAATAGATCATACGAATGAATTAGAATGGATCGTACGAATTAATTAGAATGGATACATTCGTGCGAATGAATTAGAATGGATTGTATGAATGAATTAGAATGGATCGTACGAATAAATTAGAATGGATCATACGAATTAATTAGAATGGATCATACAAATGAATTAGAATGGATCGTATGAATGAATTAGAATGGATCGTACGAATGAATTAGAATGGATACATTCGTGCGAATGAATTAGAATGAATTGGGCGAATGAATAAGAACAGATCGTGCGAATGAATTAGAATGGATCGTACGAATGAATTAGAATAGATCGTGCGAATGAATTAGAATGGATCATACGAATGAATTAGAATGGATACATTTGTGCGAATGAATTAGAATGGATCGTACGAATGAATTAGAATGGATCGTACGAATGAATTATAATGGATCGTGCGAATGAACTAGAATGGATCGTACGAATGAATTAGAATGGATCGTACGAATGAATTAGAATGGATCGTACGAAGGAATTAGAATCGATACATTCGTGCGAATGAATTAGAATGGATCGGACGAATGAATTAGAATGGATCGTACGAATGAATTAGAATGGATCGTATGAATGAATTAGAATGGATCGTACGAATAAATTAGAATGGATACATTCATCCGAATGAATTAGAATGGATCATACGAATGAGTAAGAATGGATCGTACGAATGAAATAGAATAGATTGTACGAATGAATTAGAGTGGATCCTACGAATGAATTAGAATAGATCGTGTGAAAGAATTAGAATGGATTGTATGAATGAATTAGAATGGATCATATGAATGAATTAGAATGGATCGTGCGATTGAATTCGAATGGATCGTACGAATTCATTCTAATTCATTCATACAATCCATTCTAATTCTTTCACACGATCTATTCTAATTCATTCGTAGGATCCATTCTAATTCATTCGTACAATCTATTCTAATTCATTCGTACGATCCATTCTTACTCATTCTTATGATCCATTCTAATTCCTTCGGATGAATGTATCCATTCTAATTTATTCGTACGATCCATTCTAATTCATTCGTACGATCCATTCTAATTCATTCGTACGATCCATTCTAATTCATTCGTCCGATCCATTCTAATTCATTCGCACGAATGTATCCATTCTAATTCATTCGTACGGTCCATTCAAATTCATTCGCACAATCCATTCTATTTCATTCGTACGATCCATTCTTACTCATTCGTATGATCCATTATGGATACATTCGTGCGAATGAATTAGAATGGATCATACGAATGAGTAAGAATGGATCCTACGAATGAAATAGAATGGATTGTGCGAATGAATTAGAATGGATCGTACGAATGAATTAGAATGGATCGTGTGAAAGAATTAGAATGGATTGTATGAATGAATTAGAATAGATCGTATGAATGAATTAGAATGGATCGTACGAATGAATTAGAATGGATAGTACGAATGAACTAGAATGGATACATTCGTGCGAATGAATTGGAATGGATCGTACGAATGAATTAGAATGGATCGTACGAATGAATTAGAATGGATCTTACGAATGAATTAGAATGGAACGTATGAATGCACGATCCATGCTAATTCATTCGTTCGATCAATTCTAAATCATTAGCACGATCCATTCTAATTCATTCGAACGATCCATTCTAATTTATTCGCACGATCCATTCTAATTCATTCGTACGATCCATTCTAATTCTTTCACACGATCCATTCTAATTCATTCGTACGATCCATTCTAATTCATTCGTACGATCTATTCTAATTCATTCGTACGATCCATTCAAATTCATTCGTACGATCCATTCTAATTCCTTCGTACGATCCATTCTAATTCGTTCATACAATCCATTCTAATTTTTTCACACGATCCATTCTAATTCATTCGTACGATCCATTCTAATTCATTCGTGCAATCCATTCTATTTCATTCGTACGATCCATTCTTACTCATTCGTACGAGCCGTTCTAATTCATTCACACGAATGTATCCATTCGTATGAATGAATTAGAATAGATCGTACGAATGAATTAGAATGGATCGTATGAATGAATTAGAATGGATCGTATGAATGAATTAGAATGGATCGTGCGAATGAATTAGAATGGATCGTACGAATGAATTAGAATGGATCGTACAAATGAACTAGAATGGATACAATCGTGCGAATGAATTAGAATGGATCGTACGAATGAATTAGAATGGATCGTATGAATGAATTAGAATGGATCGTACGAATGAATTAGAATGGATCATACGAATGAATTAGAATGGATCATACGAATGAGTAAGAATGGATCGTACGAATGAAATAGAATGGATTGTACGAATGAATTAGAATGGATCGTACGAATGAATTAGAATGGATCGTGTGAAAGAATTAGAATGGATTGTATGAATGAATTAGAATGGATCATATGAATGAATTAGAATGGATCGTGCGAATGAATTCGAATGGATCGTACGAATGAATTAGAATGGATCGTACGAATGAATTAGAATGGATACATTCGTGCGAATGAATTAGAATGGATACATTCGTGCGAAAGAATTAGAATAGATCGTATGAATGAATTAGAATGGATCCTATGAATGAATTAGAATGGATCGTGCGAATTAATTAGAATGGATCGTACGAATGAATTAGAATGGATCGTGCTAATGAATTAGAATTGATCGAACGAATGAATTAGCATGGATTGTGCTAATGAATTAGAATGGAACGTACGAATGAATTAGAATGGATCGTGTGAAAGAATTAGAATGGATTGTATGAATGAATTAAAATGAATTCGTACGATCCATTCGAATTCATTCGCACGATCCATTCTAATTCATTCAAACGATCCATTCTAATTCATTCATACAATCCATTCTAATTCTTTCACACGATCCATTCTAATTCATTCGTAGGATCCATTCTAATTCATTCGTACAATCTATTCTATTTCATTCGTACGATCCATTCTTACTTATTCGTATGATCCATTCTAATTCATTCGGACGAATGTATCCATTCTAATTTATTCGTATGATCCATTCTAATTCATTCGTACGATCCATTCTAATTCATTCGTACGATCCATTCTTACTCATTTGTATGATCCATTCTAATTCATTCGTACGATCCATTCTAATTCATTCGTACGATCCATTCTAATTCATTCGCACAATCTATTCTAATTCATTCGTACGATCCATTCTAATTCATTCGTACGATCGTACCAATGAATTAGAATGGATTGTACGGAATAAATTAGAATGGATTTTATGAATGAATTAGAATGAATACATTTGTGCGAATGAATTAGAATGGATCATACGAATGAGTAAGAATGGATCGTACGAATGAAATAGAATGGATTGTACGAATGAATCAGAATGGATCGTACAAATGAATTAGAATGGATCGTACGAATGAATTAGAATGGATCATACGAATGAGTAAGAATGGATCGTACAAATGAAATAGAATGGATTGTACGAATGAATTAGAATGGATCGTACGAATGAATTAGAATGGATCGTGTGAAAGAATTAGAATGCATTGTATGAATGAATTAGAATGGATCGTATGAATGAATTAGAATGGATCGTGCGAATGAATTCGAATGGATCGCATGATCCATTCGAATAGAATGGATCGTATGAATGAATTAGAATGGATCGGGCGAATGAATTAGAATGGATCGTATGAATGAATTAGAACGGATCGTATGAATGAATTAGAATGGATCGTGCGAATGAATTAGAATGGATCGTACGAATGAATTAGAATGGATCGTACGAATGAATTAGAATGGATCATACGAATGAATTAGAATGGATCATACGAATGAGTAAGAATGGATCGTACGAATGAAATAGAGTGGATTGTACGAATGAATTAGAATGGATACATTCATGCGAATGAATTAGAATGGATCGGACGATTGAATTAGAATGGATCGTACGATTCATTCTAATTCATTCGTACGATCCATTCTAATACATTCGTACAATTCATGCTAATTCATTCGCACGTTCCATTCTAATTCATTCGTACGAATGTATCCATTCTAATTCATTCATACGATCCATTCTAATTCATTAATATGATCCATTCTAATTTATTCGTACGATCCATTCTAATTCATATGCACAAAGGTATCCATTCTAATTCATTCGTACGATCCATTCTAATTAAGGATCGTACGAATGAATTAGAATGGATACATTCGTGCGAATGAATTAGAATTGATCGTACGAATGAATTAGAATGGATCCTGCGAATCAATTAGAATGGATCGTACGAATGAATTAGAATGGATCGTACGAATGAACTAGAATGGATACATTCGTGCGAATGAATTAGAATGGATCGTACGAATGAATTAGAATGGATCGTACGAATGAATTAGAATGGATCTTACGAATGAATTATAATAGATCGTACGAATCAATTAGAATGGATCGTACGAATTAATTAGAATGGATATATTCGTGCGAATGAATTAGAATGGATCGGACGAATGAATTAGAATGGATCGTACGAATGAATTAGAATGGATCAAATGAATGAATTAGAATGGTTACATTCATGCGAATGAATTAGAATGGATCGTACGAATGGATTAGAATGGATCGTACGAATGGATTAGAATGGATACATTCGACCGAATGAATTAGAATGGATCGTACGAATGAATTAGAATGGATCGTACGAGTGAATTAGAATGGATCCTACGAATGGATTAGAATGGATACCTCTGTGCATATGAATTAGAATGGATCGTACGAAAGAATTAGAATGGATCATATTAATGAATTAGAATGGATTGTACGAATGAATTAGAATGGATACATTCGTGCGAATGAATTAGAATGGATCGTGCGAATCAATTAGACTGGATCTTGCGAATGAATATGAATAGATCATACGAATGAATTAGAATGGATCGTACGAATTAATTAGAATGGATACATTCGTGCGACTGAATTATAATGGATTGTATGAATGAATTAGAATGGATCGTACGAATGAATTAGAATGGATCATACAAATTAATTGGAATAGATCATAAAATGAATTAGAATGGATCGTACGAATGAATTAGAATGGATACATTCGTGCGAATGAATTAGAATGGATTGTGCGAATGAATTAGAATGGATCGTATGAATGAATTAGAATGGATACATTCGTGTGAATGAATTAGAATGGATCATGCGAATCAATTAGACTGGATCGTGCGAATGAATAAGAAAGGATCGTACGAATGAATTAGAATGAATCGTACGATCCATTCTAATTCAATCGTCCGATCCATTCTAATTCATTCGCATGAATGTATCCATTCTAATTCATTCGTACAATCCATTCTATTTTATTCGTACAATCCATTCTTACTTATTCGTACGATCCATTCTAATTCATTCGTACGATCCATTCTAATTCATTCGTACGATCCATTCTAATTCATTTGCACGATCCATTCTAATTCATTCATATGATCCATTCTAATTCATTCCTACAATCCATTCTAATTCATTTGCCCGATCAATTCTAATTCATTCATACAATCCTTTCTATTCGAATGGATCATGCGACCCATTCGAATTCATTCGCACGATCCATTCTTATTTATTCATACGATCCATTCTAATTCATTCACACAATGCATTCTAATTCTTTCACACGATCCATTCTAATTCATTCGTACGATCCATTGTAATTCATTCGTACAATCCATTCTATTTCATTTGTATGATCCATTCTTACTCATTCGTATGATCCATTCTAATTCATTCGTACGATCCATTTTAATTCATATGTACGATCCATTCTAATTCATTCGTACAATCCATTCTATTTTATTCGTACGATCCATTCTTACTCATTCATATGATCCTTTCTAATTCATTCGCACGAATGTATCCATTCTAATTCATTCATACAATCCATTCTATTTCATTCCGTACGATCCATTCTAATTCATTCGTACGATCGTACGAAAAAATTAGAATGGATCGTAAGTATGAATTAGAATAGATTGTGCGAATGAATTAGAATGGATCGTACGAATGAATTAGAATGGATCGTACGAATGAATTAGAATGGATAATACGAATGAGTAAGAATGGATCGTACGAATGAATTAGAATGGATCGTACGAATGAATAAGAATGGATCGTACGAATAAATTAGAATGGATACATTCGTCCGAATGAATTAGAATGGATCATACGAATGAGTAAGAATGGATCGTACGAATGAAATAGAATAGATTGTACTAATGAATTAAAATGGATCCTACGAATGAATTAGAATGGATCGTGTGAAAGAATTAGAATGGATTGTATGAATGAATTAGAATGGATCGTATGAATGAATTAGAATGGATCGTGCGAATGAATTCGAATGGATCGTACAAATTCATTCTAATTCATTCATACAATCCATTCTAATTCTTTCACACGATCCATTCTAATTCATTCATACGTTCCATTCTAATTCATTAGCACGATCCATGCTAATTCATTCGTTCGATCCATTCTAATTTATTAGCACGATCCATTCTAATTCATTCATACGATCCATTCTAATTCATTCGCACGATCCATTCTAATCCATTCTAATTCATTCGTACGATCCATTCTAATTCATTCGTATGATCCATTCTAATTAATTCGTATGATCCATTCTAATTCATTCGTACGATCCATTCTAATTCATTCATACAATCCATTCTAATTCATTCGCACGATCCATTCTAATTCACTCATACGATCCATTCTAATACATTCATACGATCCATTCTAATTCATTTGCACGAATATATCCATTCTAATTCATTCGTACGATCCATTCTAATTCCTTCGTACAATCCATTCTAATTCCTTCGTACGATCCATTCTAATTCATTCATACGATCCATTCTAATTCATTCGTACGATCCATTCTAATTCATTCGCACAAATGTATCCATTCTAATTCATTCGTACGATCCATTCTAATTCATTCGTACGATCCATTCTAATTCATTCGTAAGATCCATTCTAATTCATTCGTACGAACCATTCTAATTCATTCGTACGATCCATTCTAATTCATTCGCACGAATGTATCCATTCTAGTTCATTCGTACGATCCATTCTAATTCATTCGTACGATCCATTCTAATTCATTTGCACGATCCATTCTAATTCATTCGTACGATCCATTCTAATTCATTCATACGATTCATTCTAATTCATTCGTACGATCCATTCTAATTCATTCGCACAAATGTATCCATTCTAATTCATTCGTACGATCCATTCTAATTCACTCGCACGATCCATTCTAATTCATTCGTACGATCCATTCTAATTCATTTGCACGATCTGTTCTTATTCATTCGCACAATCCATTCTAATTCATTCGCACGAATGTATCCATTCTATTTCATTCGTACGATCCATTCTAATTCATTCGTACGATCCATTCTAATTCATTCGTATGATCCATTCTAATTAATTCGTATGATCCATTCTAATTCACTCATACGATCCATTCTAATACATTCATACGATCCATTCTAATTCATTTGCATGAATATATCCATTCTAATTCATTCGTACGATCCATTCTAATTCCTTCGTACGATCCATTCTAATTCATTCGTACGATCTATTCTAATTCATTCGTACGATCCATTCTAATTCATTCGAACGATCCATTCTAATTCCTTCGTACGATCCATTCTAATTCATTCGTACGATCCATTCTAATTCATTCGAACAATCTATTCTAATTCATTCGTACGAATGGATACATTCGTGTGAATGAATTAGAATGGATCGTACGAATGAGTAAGAATGGATCGTACGAATGAAATAGAATGGATTGCACGAATGAATTACAATGGATCGTACGAATGAATTAGAATGGATCGTGTGAAAGAATTAGAATGGATTGTATGAATGAATTAGAATGGATCGTACACATGAATTAGAATGGATCATACGAAGGAATTAGAATGGATTGTACGAATGAATTAGAATGGATCGTACGAATGAATTAGACTGGATCTTACGAATGAATTAGAATGGATCGTACGAATGAATTAGAATGGATCGTACGAATGAATTAGAATGGATACATTCGTGCGAATGGATTAGAATGGATCGGACGAATGAATTAGAATGGATCGTACGAATGAATTAGAATGGATCGTATGAATAAATTAGAATGGATACATTCGTCCGAATGAATTAGAATGGATCATACGAATGAGTAAGAATGGATCGTACGAACGAAATAGAATAGATTGTACAAATGAATTAGAATGGATCATACGAATGAATTAGAATGGATCGTGTGAAAGAATTAGAATGGATTGTATGAATGAATTAGAATGGATCGTATGAATTAATTAGAATGGATCGTGTGAATGAATTCGAATGGATCGTACGAATTCATTCTAATTCATTCATACAATCCATTCTAATTCTTTCACACGATCCATTCTAATTCATTCGTACGTTCCATTCTAATTCATTAGCATGATCCATGCTAATTCATTCGTTCGATCAATTCTAATTCATTAGCACGATCCATTCTAATTCATTCGTACGATCCATTCTAATTCATTCGCACGATCCATTCTAATTCATTCATAGGATCCATTCTAATTCATTAGTACAATCCATTCTAATTCTTTCACACGATCCATTCTTATTCATTTGTAGGATCCATTCTAATTCATTCGTACAATCTATTCTATTTCATTCGTACGATCCATTCTTACTCATTCGTATGATCCATTCTAATTCATTTGGACGAATGTATCCATTCTAATTCATTCGTACGATCCATTCTAATTCATTCATACAATCCATTCTAATTCTTTCACACGATCCATTCTAATTCATTCGTACGATCCATTCTTATTCATTCGTGCAATCCATTCTATTTCATTCGTACGATCCATTCTTACTCATTCGTACGATCCATACTAATTCATTCACATGAATGTATCCATTCGTACGAATGAATTAGAATGGATTGTACGAATGAATTAGAATGGATCGACGAATGAATTAGAATGGATCGTACGAATGAATTAGAATGGATCGTACGAAGGAATTAGAATGGATCGTACGAATGAATTAGAATGGATCGTACGAATGAATTAGAATAGATCGTACGAATGAATTAGAATGGATCGTACGAAGGAATTAGAATGGATCGTACGAATGAATTAGAATGGATATATTCGTGCAAATGAATTAGAATGGATCGTATGAATGTATTAGAATGGATCGTATGAGTGAATTAGAATGGATCGTACGAATGAATTAGAATGGATCGTATGAATGAATTAGAATGGATACATTCGTGCGAATGAATTAGAATTGATCGTACGAATGAATTAGAATGGATCGTGCGAATGAATTAGAATGGATCGTACGAATGAATTAGAATGGATCGTACGAATGAACTAGAATGGATACATTCGTGCGAATGAATTAAAATGGATCGTACGAATGAATTAGAATGGATCTTACGAATGAATTAGTATGGATCGTACGAATGAATTAGAATGGATACATTCGTGCGAATGAATTAGAATGCATCGGACGAATGAATTAGAATGGATCGTACAAATGAATTAGAAAGGATCAAATGAATAAATTACAATGGTTACATTCATGCGAATGAATTAGAATGGATCGTACGAATGGATTAGAATGGATACATTCGAGCGAATGAATTAGAATGGATCGTACGAATGAATTAGAATGGATCGTACGAATGGATTAGAATGGATCCTACGAATGGATTAGAATGGATACCTTTGTGCATATGAATTAGAATGGATCGTACGAATGACTTAGAATGGATCATATTAATGAATTAGAATGGATCGTACGAATGAATTAGAATGGATACATTCATGCACGATCCATTCTAATTCATTTGCTCGAATGTATCCATTCTAATTCATTCGTACGATCCATTCTAATTCATTAATATGATCCATTCTAATTCATTCGTACGATCCATTCTAATTCATATGCACAAAGGTATCCATTCTAATTCATTCGTACGATCCATTCTAATTCAGGATCGTACGAATGAATTAGAATGGATACAATCGTGCGAATGAATTAGAATTGATCGTACGAATGAATTAGAATGGATTGTGCGAATGAATTAGAATGGATCGTACGAATGAATTAGAATGGATCGTACGAATGAACTAGAATGGATTCATTCGTGCGAATGAATTAGAATGGATCGTACGAATGAATTAGAATGGATCGTACGAATAAATTAGAATGGATCTTACGAATGAATTAGAATGGATCGTACGAATGAATTAGAATGGATCGTACGAATGAATTAGAATGGATATATTCGTGAGAATGAATTGGAATGGATCGGACAAATGAATTAGAATGGATCGTACGAATGAATTAGAATGGATCAAATGAATGAATAAGAATGGTTACATTCATGCGAATGAATTAGAATGGATCGTACGAATGGATTAGAATGTATCGTACGAATGGATTAGAATGGATACATTCGAGCGAATGAATTAGGATGGATCGTACGAATGAATTAGAATGGATCGTACGAACGGATTAGAATGGATCGTACGAATGAACTAGAATGGATACATTCATGCGAATGAATTAGAATGGATCGTACGAATGAATTAGAATGGATCGTACGAATGAATTAGAATGGATACATTCGTGCGAATGAATTAGAATGGATCGTACGAAGGAATTAGAATGGATCGTACGAATGAATTAGAATGGATCGTACGAATGAATTAGAATGGATATATTCATGCAAATGAATTAGCATGGATCGTATGAATGAATTAGAATGGATCGTATGAGTGAACTAGAACGGATAGTACGAATGAAGTAGAATGGATCGTATGAATGAATTAGAATGGGTACATTCGTGCGAATGAATTAGAATGGATCGTATGAATGAATTAGAATAGATTGTACGAATGAATTAGAATGGATCGTACGAATGAATTAGAACGGATACATTCGTGCGAAAAAATTAGAATGGATTGTACGAATGAATTAGAATGGATCGTACGAATGAATTAGAATGGATCGTACGAATGAATTGGAATAGATTGCGCGAATGAATTAGAATGGATCGTACGAATGAATTAGAATGGATCGTACGAAGGAATTAGAATGGATAGTACGAATGAATTAGAATGGATCGTATGAATGAATTAGAATGGATCGTACGAAGGAATTACAAAGGATCGTACGAATGAATTAGAATGGATCGTAGGATTGAATTAGAATGGATCATACGTATGAGTAAGAATGGATCGTATGAATGAATTAGATTGGATCGTACGATCCATTCTAATTCATTAGCATGGATCGTGCTAATGAATTAGAATGGAATATACGAATGAATTAGAATGGATCGTAGAATAGATCGTACGAATGAATTAGAATGAATTAGAATGGATCGTACGAATGAATTAGAATAGATCATAGGAATGAATTAGAATGGATCATGGAAATGAATTAGAATGGATACATTCGTGCGAATGAATTAGAATGGATCATGTGAATGAATTAGAATGGATCGTACGAATGAATTAGAATGGATATATTTGAACGAATAAATTAGAATGGATCATACGAATGAATTAGAATGGATCGTACGAATGAATTAGAATGGATAGTGCGAATGAATTAGAATCGATCGTACGAATGAATTAGAATGGATCATACGAATGAGTAAGAATGGATCGTACGAATGAATTAGAATGGATCGTACAAATGAATTAGAATGGATCGTACGAATAAATTAGAATGGATACATTCGTCCGAAAGAATTAGAATGGATCATACAAATGAGTAAGAATGGATCGTACGAATGAAATAGAATAGATTGAACGAATGAATTAGAATGGATCCTAGTACGATCCATTCTAATTCATTCGTACGATCCTTTCTAATTCATTCATACAATCCATTCTAATTCTTTCACACGATCCATTCTAATTCATTCGTACGATCCATTCTAATTAATTCGTGCAATCCATTCTATTTCATTCGTACGATCCATTCTTACTCATTCGTACGATCCATTCTAATTCATTCACACGAATGTATCCATTCGTACGAATGAATTAGAATAGCTTGTACGAATGAATTAGAATGGATCGTACGAATGCATTAGAATGGATCGTACGAAGGAATTAGAATGGATCATACGAATGAATTAGAATGGATCGTACGAATGAATTAGAATAGATCGTACGAATGAATTAGAATGGATCGTACGAAGGAATTAGAATGGATCGTACGAATGAATTAGAATGGATATATTCGTGCAAATGAATTAGAATGGATCGTATGAATATATTAGAATGGATCGTGCGAATGAATTAGAATGGATCCTACGAATGAATTAGAATGGATCGTACGAATGAACTAGAATGGATACATTCGTGCGAATGAATTAGAATGGATCGTACGAATGAATTAGAATGGATCTTACGAATGAATTAGAATGGATCGTACGAATAAATTAGAATGGATCGTACGAATGAATTAGAATGGATACATTCGTGCGAATGAATTAGAAAATGGATCGTACGAATGAATTAGAATGGATCATACGAATGAATTAGAATGGATCGTACGAATAATTAGAATGGATACATTCGTCCGAATGAATTAGAATGGATCGTACGAATGAATTAGAATGGATCGTACGAATGAATTAGAATGGATACATTCGTACGAATGAATTAGAATGGATCGTACGAATGAATTAGAATGGATCGTACGGAATGAATTAGAATGGATATATTTGAAAGAATAAATTCGAATGGATCATACGAATGAATTAGAATGGATCGTACGAATGAATTAGAATGGATAGTGCGAATGAATTAGAATCGATCGTACGAATGAATTAGAATGGATCGTACGAATGAATTAGACTGGATCATACGAATGAGTAAGAATGGATCGTACGAATGAATTAGAATGGATCGTACGAATAAATTAGAATGGATCGTACGAATAAATTAGAATGGATACATTCGTCCAAATGAATTAGAATGGATCATACGAATGAGTAAGAATGGATCGTACGAATGAAATAGAATAGATTGTACAAATGAATTAGAATGGATCCTACGAATGAATTAGAGTGGATCGTGTGAAAGAATTAGAATGGATTGTATGAATGAATTAGAATGGTTCGTATGAATGAATTAGAATGGATCGTACGAATGGATTAGAATGGATCGTACGAATGAATTAGAATGGATCGTATGAATGAACTAGAATGGTTACATTCGTGCGAATGAATTAGAATGGATCGTACGAATGAATTAGAATGGATCGTACGAATGAATTAGAATGGATCTTACGAATGAATTAGAATGGATCGTACGAATGAATTAGAATAGATCGTACGAATGAATTAGAATGGATCGTACGAAGGAATTAGAATGGCTCGTACGAATGAATTAGAATGGATCGTATGAATGAATTAGAATGGATACATTCGTGCGAATGAATTAGAATGAATTGTACGAATGAATTAGAAATGGATCATACGAATGAATTAGAATGGATCGTGTGAAAGAATTAGAATGGATTTTATGAATGTATTAGAATGGATCATATGAATGAATTAAAATGGATACATTCGTGCGAATGAATTAGAATGGATCGTACGAATGAATTTGAATGGATCGTACGAATGAATTAGAATGGATCGTACGAATGAATTAGAATGGATCGTATGAATGAATTAGAATGGTTACATTCATGTGAATGAATTAGAATGGATCGTACGAATGGATTAGAATGGATCGTACGAATAGATTAGAATGGATACATTCGAGCGAATGAATTAGAATGGATCGTACGAATGAATTAGAATGGATCGTACGAATGGATTAGAATGGATCCTACGAATGGATTAGAATGGATACCTTTGTGCATATGAATTAGAATGGATCGTACGAATGAATTAGAATGGATCATACGAATGAATTAGAATGGATCGTGTGAAAGAATTAGAATGGATTGTATGAATGAATTAGAATAGATCGTATGAATGAATTAGAATGGATCGTACGAATGAATTAGAATGGATCGTACGAATGAATTAGAATGGATACATTCGTGCGAATGAATTAGAATGGATACATTCGTGCGAAAGAATTAGAATAGATCGTATGAATGAATTAGAATGGATCCTATGAATAAATTAGAATGGATCGTGCGAATGAATTAGAATGGATCGTACGAATGAATTAGAATGGATCATGCTAATGAATTAGAATTGATCGAACGAATGAATTAGCATGGATCGTGCTAATAAATTAGAATGGAACGTACGAATGAATTAGAATGGATCGTGTGAAAGAATTAGAATGGATTGTATGAATGAATTAGAATGAATTCGTACGATCCATTCGAACTCATTCGCACGATCCATTCTAATTCATTCATATGATCCATTCTAATTCATTCGTACGATCCATTCTAATTCATATGCACAAAGGTATCCATTCTAATCCATTCGTAGGATCCATTCTAATCCATTCATACGATCCATTCTAATTCATTCGTACGATCCATTCTAATTCATTCGCTCGAATGTATCCATTCTAATCCATTTGTACGATCCATTCTAATCCATTCGTACGATCCATTCAAATTCATTCGCATGAATGTAACTATTCTAATTCATTCATTTGATCCATTCTAATTCATTCGTACGATCCATTCTAATTCATTCGTCCGATCCATTCTAATTCATTCGCACGAATGTATCCATTCTAATTCATTCGTACGATCCATTCTAATTCATTAATATGGTCCATTCTAATTCATTCGTACGATCCATTCTAATTCACTTGTACGATCCATTCTAATTCATTCGCCTGATCCATTCTAATCCATTCGTACGATCCATTCTAATTCATTAATATGATCCATTCTAATTCATTCGTACGATCCATTCTAATTCATATGCACAAAGGTATCAATTCTAATCCACTCGTAGGATCCATTCTAATCCATTCGTATAATCTATTCTATTTCATTCGTACGATCCATTCTTATTCGTTCGTATGATCCATTCTAATTCATTCAGAAGAATGTATCCATTCTAATTTATTCGTACGATCCATTCTAATTCATTCGTACGATCCTTCCTAATTCATTCGTCCGATCCATTCTAATTCATTCGCACAAATGTATCCATTCTAATTCATTCGTACGATCCATTCTAATTCATTCGTACGATCAATTCTGATTCATTAGCACGATCCATTCTAATTCATTCATAGGATCCATTCTAATTCATTCATACGATCTATTCTAATTCTTTCGCATGAATGTATCCATTCTAATTACTTCGCACGAATGTATCCATTCTAATTCATTCGTACGATCCATTCTAATTCATTCGCACGAATATATCCTTTCTAATTCATTCGTACAATCCTGAATTAGAATGGATCGTACGAATGAATTAGAATGGATACCTTTGTGCATATGAATTAGAATGGATCGTACGAATGAATTAGAATGGATCATATTAATGAATTAGAATGGATTGTACGAATGAATTAGAATGGATACATTCGTGCGAATGAATTAGAATGGATCGTGCGAATCCATTAGACTGGATCGAGCGAATGAATAAGAATGGATCATACGAATGAATTAGAATGGATCGTACGAATTTATTAGAATGGATACATTCGTGTGAATGAATTAGAATGGATTGTATGAATGAATTAGAATGGATCGTACGAATGAATTAGAATGGATCATACGAATTAATTAGAATGGATCGTACGAATGAATTAGAATGGATCGTACGAATGAATTAGAATGGATCGTACGAATGAACTAGAATGGATCGTACGAATGAACTAGAATGGATACATTCATGCGAATGAATTAGAATGGATCGTACGAATGAATTAGAATGGATCGTACGAATGAATTAGAATGGATCTTACGAATGAATTAGAATGGATCGTACGAATGAATTAGAATGGATCGTACGAATGAATTAGAATGGATACATTCTTGCGAATGAATTAGAATGGATCGGACGAATGAATTAGAATGGATCAGACGAATGAATTAGAATGGATTGTACGAATGAATTAGAATGGATCAAATGAATGAATTAGAATGGTTACATTCATGCGAATGAATTAGAATAGATCGTATGAATGGATTAGAATGGATCGTACGAATGGATTAGAATGGATACATTTGTGCGAATGAATTAGAATGGATTGTATGAATGAATTAGAATGAATCGTACGAATGAATTAGAATGGATCGTATGAGTGAATTAGAATGGATACGAAGGAATTAGAATGGATCGTGCGAAGGAATTAGAATGGATCATATGAATGAAATAGAATGGATCGTACGAAGGAATTAGAATGGATCGTACGAAGGAATTAGAATGGATCGTACGAAGGAATTAGAATGGATCATACGAATGAATTAGAATGGATATATTCGTGCAAATGAATTAGAATGGATCGTATGAATGAATTAGAATGGATCGTATGAGTGAATTAGAACGGATAGTACGAATGAAGTAGAATGGATCGTATGAATGAATTAGAATGGATACATTCGTGCGAATGAATTAGAATGGATCGTATGAATGAATTAGAATAGATTGTGCGAATGAATTAGAATGGATCGTACGAATGAATTAGAATGGATACATTCGTGCGAATAAATTAGAATGGATTGTATGAATGAATTAGAATGGATCGTACGAATGAATTAGAATGGATCGTACGAATGAATTAGAATAGATTGCGCGAATGAATTAGAATGGATCGTGCGAATGAAATAGAATGGATACAAATGAATTAGAATGGATCATACGAATGAATTAGAATGACGATCCATTCTTACTCATTCGTATGATCCATTCTAATTTATTCGCACGAATGTATCCATTCTAATTCATTCGTACGTCTAATTCATTCGTACGGTCCATTCTAATTCATTCGCACAATCCATTCTATTTCATTCGTACGATCCATTCTTACTCATTCGTATGATCCATTATGGATACATTCGTGCGAATGAATTAGAATGGATCATACGAATGAGTAAGAATGGATCGTATGAATGAATTAGAATGGATCGTACAAATGAATTAGAATGGTTCGTACGAATGAATTAGAATGGATCGTACGAATGAATTAGAATGGATACATTCGTGCGAATGAATTAGAATGGATACATTCGTGCGAAAGAATTAGAATAGATCTAATGAATGAATTAGAATGGATCCTATGAATGAATTAGAATGGATCGTGCGAATGAAGTAGAATGGATCATACGAATGAATTAGAATGGATCGTGCTAATGAATTAGAATTGATCGAACGAATTAATTAGCATGGATCGTGTTAATGATTTAGAATGGAACGTACGAATGAATTAGAATGGATCGTGTGAAAGAATTAGAATGGATTGTATGACGAATGAATTAGAATGGATCGTGTGAAAGAATTAGAATGGATCGTACGAATGAATTCGAATGGATCGTGCGAATGAATTAGAATGGATCGTACGAATGAATTAGAATGGATACATTTGTGCGAATGAATTAGAATGGATCGAACGAATGAATTAGAATGGATCGTATGAATGAATTAGAATGGATCGTACGAATGAATTAGAATGGATCGTGCGAATGAAATAGAATGGATCGTACGAATGAATTAGAATGGATCGTACGAATGAATTAGAATGGATCTTACGAATGAAATAGAATGGATCGTACGAATGAATTAGAATGGATCGTATGAATGAACTAGAATGGATACATTCGTGCGAATGATTTAGAATGGATCGTACGAATAAATTAGAATGGATCGTACAAATGAATTAGAATGGATCTTACGAATGAATTAGAATGGATCGTATAAATGAATTAGAATGGATCGTACGAATGAATTAGAATGGATACATTCGTGCGAATGAATTAGAATGGATCGGACGAATGAATTAGAATGGATCGTACGAATGAATTAGAATGGATCGTACGAATGAATTAGAATGGATCGTACGAATAAATTAGAATGGATACATTCGTCCGAATGAATTAGAATGGATCATACGAATGAGTAAGAATGGATCGTACGAATGTATTAGAATAGATTGTACGAATGAATTAGAATGGATCCTACGAATGAATTAGAATGGATCGTGTGAAAGAATTAGAATGGATTGTATGAATGAATTAGAATGGATCGTATGAATGAATTAGAATGGATCGTGCGAATGAATTCGAATGGATCGTACAAATTCATTCTAATTCATTCATACAATCCATTCTAATTCTTTCACACGATCTATTCTAATTCATTCGTAGGATCCATTCTAATTCATTCGTACAATCTATTCTATTTCATTCGTACGATCAATTCTTACTCATTCGTATGATCCATTCTAATTCATTCGGACGAATGTATCCATTCTAATTTATTCGTACGATCCATTCTAATTCATTCGTACGATCCATTCTAATTCATTCGTACGATCCATTCTAATTAATTCGTCCGATCTATTCTAATTCATTCGCACGAATGTATCCATTCTAATTCATTCGTACG
This sequence comes from Chamaelirium japonicum, assembly GCA_947650365.1. Classification (NCBI taxonomy): domain Eukaryota; kingdom Viridiplantae; phylum Streptophyta; class Magnoliopsida; order Liliales; family Melanthiaceae; genus Chamaelirium; species Chamaelirium japonicum. Next base: position 3,857,623 of record OX393550.1, on the reverse strand, counting down.
GTCCATTCTAATTCATTCGCACAATCCATTCTATTTCATTCGTACGATCCATTCTTACTCATTCGTATGATCCATTATGGATACATTCGTGCGAATGAAATAGAATGGATCATACGAATGAGTAAGAATGGATCAAACAAATGAAATAGAATGGATTGTGCGAATGAATTAGAATGGATCGTACGAATGAATTAGAATGGATCGTGTGAAAGAATTATAATGGATTGTATGAATGAATTAGAATAGATCGTATGAATGAATTAGAATGGATCGTACGAATGAATTAGAATGGATCGTACGAATAAATTAGAATGGATCGTATGAATAAATTAGAATGGATACATTCGTCCAAATGAATTAGAATGGATCATACGAATGAGTAAGAATGGATCGTACGAATGAAATAGAATAGATTGTACGAATGAATTAGAATGGATCCTACGAATGAATTAGAATAGATCGTGTGAAAGAATTAGAATGGATTGTATGAATGAATTAGAATGAATTCGTACGATCCATTCGAATTCATTCGCACGATCCATTCTAATTCATTCATACGATCCATTCTAATTCATTCATACAATCCATTCTAATTCTTTCACACGATCCATTCTAATTCATTCGTAGGATCCATTCTAATTCATTCGTACAATCTATTCTAATACATTCGTACGATCCATTCTTACTCATTCGTATGATCCATTCTAATTCATTCGGACGAATGTATCCATTCTAATTTATTCGTACGATCCATTCTAATTCATTCGTACGATCCATTCTAATTCATTCGTACGATCCATTCTAATTCATTCACACGAATGTATCCATTCTAATTCATTCGCACGAATGTATCCATTCTAATTCATTCGTACGATCCATTCTAATTCATTTGTACGATCCATTCTAATTCATTCGTAAGATCCATTCTAATTCATTCGTACGATCCATTCTAATTCATTCGTACGATCCATTCTAATTCATTCGCACGAATGTATCCATTCTAGTTCATTCGTACGATCCATTCTAATTCATTCGTACGATCCATTCTAATTCCTTCGTACGATCCATTCTAATTCATTCATACGATCTATTCTAATTCATTCGTACGATCCATTCTAATTCATTCGTACGATCCATTCTAATTCCTTCGTACGATCCATTCTAATTCATTCGTACGATCCATTCTAATTCCTTCGTATCCATTCTAATTCACTCATACGATCCATTCTAATTCATTCGTACGATCCATTCTAATTCATTCATACAATCCATTCTAATTCATTCGCACGAATGTATCCATTCTAATTCATTCGTACGATCAGTTCTAATTCATTCACAAAATCTATTCTAATTCATTCATACGATCCATTCTAATTCATTCACACGAATGTATCCATTCTAATTCATTCATACGATCCATTCTAATTCATTCGTACGATCCATTCTAATTCACTCATACGATCGATTCTAATACATTCATACGATCCATTCTAATTCATTTGCACGAATATATCCATTCTAATTCATTCGTACGATCCATTCTAATTCATTCGTACGATCTATTCTAATTCATTCGTACGATCCATTCTAATTCCTTTGTACGATCCATTCTATTCATTCGTACGATCCATTCTAATTCATTCATACAATCCATTCTAATTCTTTCACACGATCCATTCTAATTCATTCGTGCAATCCATTCTATTTCATTCATACGATCCATTCTTACTCATTCGTACGATCCATTCTAATTCATTCACACGAACGTATCCATTCGTACGAATGAATTAGAATAGATTGTACGAATGAATTAGAATGGATCGTACGAATGAATTAGAATGGATCGTACGAAGGAATTAGAATGGATCGTACGAAAGAATTAGAATGGATCGTACGAATGAATTAGAATGGATCGTACGAAGGAATTAGAATGGATCGTACAAATGAATTAGAATGGATATATTCGTGCAAATGAATTAGAATGGATCGTATGAATGTATTAGAATGGATCGTATGAGTGAATTAGAATGGATCGTACGAATGAATTAGAATGGATCGTATGAATGAATTAGAATGGATACATTCGTGCGAATGAATTAGAATTGATCGTACGAATGAATTAGAATAGATCGTGCGAATGAATTAGAATGGATCGTACGAATGAATTAGAATGGATCGTACGAATGAACTAGAATGGATACATTCGTGCGAATGAATTAGAATGGATCGTACGAATGAATTAGAATGGATCGTACGAATGAATTAGAATGGATCTTACGAATGAATTAGAATGGATCATACGAATGAATTATAATGGATCGTACGAATGAATTAGAATGGATACATTCGTCTGAATGAATTAGAATGGATCGGACGAATGAATTAGAATGGATCGGACGAATGAGTTAGAATGGATCAAATGAATGAATTAGAATGGTTACATTCATGCGAATGAATTAGAATGGATCGTACGAATGGATTAGAATGGATCATACGAATGGATTAGAATGGATACATTCGAGCGAATGAATTAGAATGGATCGTACGAATGAATTAGAATGGATCGTACAAATGGATTAGAATGGATCCTACGTATGGATTAGAATGGATACCTTTGTGCATATGAATTAGAATGTATCGTACGAATGAATTAGAATGGATCATATTAATGAATTAGAATGGATCGTACGAATGAATTAGAATGGATACATTTGTGCGAATGAATTAGAATGGATCGTGCGAATCAATTAGACTGGATCGTGCGAATGAATAAGAATAGATCATACGAATGAATTAGAATGGATCGTACGAATTAATTAGAATGGATACATTCGTCCGAATGAATTAGAATGGATTGTATGAATGAATTAGAATGGATCGTACGAATGAATTAGAATGGATCATACGAATTAATTAGAATGGATCGTACGAATGAATTAGAATGGATCGTACGAATGAATTAGAATGGATACATTCGTGCGAATGAATTAGAATGGATTGTGCGAATGAATAAGAACAGCTCGTGCGAATGAATTAGAATGGATCGTATGAATGAATTAAAATGGATCGTGCGAATGAATTAGAATGGATCGTACGAATGAATAAGAATGGATACATTTGTGCGAATGAATTAGAATGGATCGTACGAATGAATTAGAATGGATCGTATGAATGAATTAGAATGGATCGTACGAATGAATTAGAATGGATCGTGCGAATGAATTAGAATGGATCGTACGAAAGAATTAGAATGGATCGTACGAATGAACTAGAATGGATACATTCGTGCGAATGAATTAGAATGCATCGTACGAATGAATTAGAATGGATTGTACGAATGAATTAGAATGGATCTTACGAATGAATTAGAATGGATCGTACGAACTAATTAGAAAGGATCGTACGAATGAATTAGAATGGATACATTCGTGCGAATGAATTAGAATGGATCGGACGAATGAATTAGAATGGATCGTACGAATAAATTAGAATGGATCATACGAATGAATTAGAATGGATCGTACGAATAAATTAGAATGGATACATTCGTCCGAAGGAATTAGAATGGATCATACGAATGAGTAAGAATGGATCGTACGAATGAAATAGAATAGATTGTACGAATGAATTAGAATGGATCCTACGAATGAATTAGAATGGATCGTGTGAAAGAATTAGAATGGATTGTATGAATGAATTAGAATGGATCGTATGAATGAATTAGAATGGATCATGCGAATGAATTCGAATGGATCGTACGAATTCATTCTAATTCATTCATACAATCCATTCTAATTCTTTCACACGATCTATTCTAATTCATTCGTAGGATCCATTCTAATTCATTCGTACAATCTATTCTAGTTCATTCGTACGATCCATTCTTACTCATTCGTATGATCCATTCTAATTCATTCGTACAATCTATTCTATTTTATTCGTACGATCCATTCTTACTCATCGTATGATCCATTCTAGTTCATTCGGACGAATGTATCCATTCTAATTTATTCGTACGATCCATTCTAATTCATTCGTACGATCCATTCTAATTCATTCGCACGATCCATTCTAATTCATTCGTACGATCCATTCTAATTCATTCGCACGATCTGTTCTTATTCATTCGCACAATCCATTCTAATTCATTCGCACGAATGTATCCATTCTAATTCATTCGTACGATCCATTCTAATTCATTCGTACGATCCATTCTAATTCATTTGTATGATCCATTCTAATTAATTCGTATGATCCATTCTAATTCATTCGTACGATCCATTCTAATTCATTCATACAATCCATTCTAATTCTTTCGTACGATCCATTCTAATTCACTCATACGATCTATTCTAATACATTCATACGATCCATTCTAATTCATTTGCACGAATATATCCATTCTAATTCATTAGTACGATCCATTCTAATTCATTCGTACGATCCATTCTAATTCATTCGCACAATCCATTCTAATTCATTCGCACGAATGTATCCATTCTAATTCATTCGTACGATCCATTCTAATTCATTCGTACGATCCATTCTAATTCATTCGTATGATCCATTCTAATTAGTTCGTATGATCCATTCTAATTCATTCGTACGATCCATTCTAATTCATTCATACAATCCATTCTAATTCATTCGTACGATCCACTCTAATTCACTCATACGATCCATTCTAATACATTCATACGATCCATTCTAATTCATTTGCATGAATATATCCATTCTAATTCATTCGTACGATCCATTCTAATTCCTTCGTACGATCTATTCTAATTCATTCGTACAATCTATTCTAATTCATTCGCACGATCCATTCTAATTCATTCATACGATCCATTCTAATTCTTTCACACGATCCATTCTAATTCATTCGTACGATCCATTCTAATTCATTCGTGAAATCCATTCTATTTCATTCGTACGATCCATTCTTACTCAATCGTACGATCCATTCTAATTCATTCACACGAATGTATCCATTCGTACGAATGAATTAGAATAGATTGTACGAATGAATTAGAATGGATCGTACGAAGGAATTAGAATGGATCGTACGAATGAATTAGAATAGATCGTACGAATGAATTAGAATGGATCGTACGAAGGAATTAGAATGGATCGTAAGAATGAATTAGAATGGATATATTCGTGCAAATGAATTAGAATGGATCGTATGAATGTATTAGAATGGATTGTATGAGTGAATTAGAATGGATTGTACGAATGAATTAGAATGGATTGTATGAATGAATTAGAATGGATCGTACGAATGAATTAGAATGGATCATACAAATTAATTAGAATGGATCCTACGAATGAATTAGAATGGATCGTACGAATGAATTAGAATGGATCGTACGAATGAATTAGAATGGATACATTCGTGCGAATGAATTAGAATGGATCGTGCGAATGAATTAGAATGGATCGTACGAATGAATTAGAATGGATCGTACGAATGAATTAGAATGGATCATACGAATGAACTAGAATGGATACATTCGTGCGAATGAATTAGAATGGATCGTACGAATGAATTAGAATGGATCATACGAATGAATTAGAATAGATCGTACGAATAAATTAGAATGGATCGTATGAATGGTTTAGAATGGATACATTCGTGCGAATGAATTAGAATGGATCGGACGAATGAATTAGAATGGATCGTACGAATGAATTATTATGGATCAAATGAATGAATTAGAATGGTTACATTCATGCGAATGAATTAGAATGGATCGTACGAATGGATTAGAATGGGTCGTACGAATGGATTAGAATGGATACATTCGTGCGAATGAATTAGAATGGATCATACGAATGAGTAAGAATGGATCGTACGAATGAAATAGAATGGATTGTACGAATGAATTAGAATGGATCGTGCGAATGAATTTGAATGGATCGTACGAATGAATTAGAATGGATCGAGCTAATGAATTAGAATTGATCGTATGAATGAAATAGAATGGATTGTACGAATGATTTAGAATGGATCGTACGAATGAATTAGAATGGATCGTACGAATGATTTAGAATGGATACATTCGTGCGAATGAATTAGAATGGATCATACGAATGAGTAAGAATGGATCGTACGAATGAAATAGAAGGGATTGTACGTATGAATTAGAATGGATTCGTACGAATGAATTAGAATGGATACATTCGTGCGAATGAATTAGAATGGATCGGACCAATGAGTAAGAATGGATCGTACGAATGAAATAGAATGGATTGTGCGAATGAATTAGAATGGATCGTACGAATGAATTAGAATAGATCGTGTGAAAGAATTAGAATGGATTGTATGAATGAATTAGAATAGATCGTATGAATGAATTAGAATGGATCGTACGAATGAATTAGAATGGATCGTACGAATGAATTAGAATGGATCGTACGAATGAATTAGAATGGATACATTCGTGCGAATGAATTAGAATGGATACATTCGTGCTAAAGAATTAGAATAGATCGTATGAATGAATTAGAATGGATCCTATGAATGAATTAGAATGGATCGTGCGAATGAATTTGAATGGATCGTACGAATGAATTAGAATGGATCGTGCTAATGAATTAAAATTGATCGAACGAATGAATTAGCATGGATCGTGCTAATGAATTAGAATGGAACGTACGAATGAATTAGAATGGATTGTGTGAAAGAATTAGAATGGATTGTATGAATGAATTAGAATAGATTGTATGAATGAATTAGAATATATCATACGAAGGAATTAGAATGGATCGTACGAATGAATTAGAATGGATCGTACGAATGAATTAGAATAGATCGTACGTATGAATTAGAATGGATCGTACGAATGAATTAGAATGGATCGTGTGAAAGAATTAGAATGGATCGTACGAATGAATTAGAATGGATCGTGCGAATGAATTAGAATGGATCGTACGAATGAATTTGAATGGATCGTGCTAATGAATTAGAATTGATCGAACGAATGAATTAGCATGGATCGTGCATTCGTACGATCCATTCTAATTCATTCGTAAGATCCATTCTAATTCATTCGTGCGATCCATTCTAATTCATTCGTACGATCCATTCTAATTCATTTGCACGAATGTATCCATTCTAGTTCATTCGTATGATCCATTCTAATTCATTCGTACGATCCATTCTAATTCATTCATACGATCTATTCTAATTCATTTATACAATCCATTCTAATTCTTTCACACGATCCATTCTAATTCATTCGTATGATCCATTCTAATTCATTTGTACGATCCATTCTAATTCATTTGTACAATCCATTCTAATTCATTCGTACAATCCATTCTATTTTATTCGTACGATCCATTCTTACTCATTCATATGATCCATTCTAATTCATTCGCACGAATGTATCCATTCTAATTCATTCATACAATCCATTCTAATTCATTCCGTACGATCCATTCTAATTCATTCGTACGATCCATTCTATTTCATTCATACGATCCATTCTTACTCATTGGTACGATCCATTCTAATTAATTCGTATGATCCATTCTAATTCAATTGTACGATCCATTCTAATTCATTCATACAATCCACTTAGATTCATTCACACAAATGTATCCATTCAAATTCATTCGTACAATCCAGTCTAATTCATTCGTACGATCCATTCTAATTCATTCGCACGAATATATCCATTCTAATTCTTTCGTACGATGCATTCTAATTCATTCGTACGATCTATTCTAATTCATTCATTTGATCCATTCTAATTCATTCGTACGATCCATTCTAATTCATTCGTACGATCCATTCTAATTCATTCGCACGAATGTATCCATTCTAGTTCATTCGTACGATCCATTCTAATTCATTCGTACGATCCATTCTAATTCATTCGTACAATCCATTCTATTTCATTCGTACGATCAATTCTAATTCATTAGCACGATCCATTCTAATTCATTCGTACGATCCATTCAAATTCATTCGCACGATCCATTCTAATTCATTCGTACAATCCATTATATTTCATTCGTACGATCCATTCTTGCTCATTCGTATGATCCATTCTAATTCATTCGCACGAATATATCCATTTTAATCCATTCATACGATCCATTCTAATCCATTCGTATGATTCTTTCTAATTCATTCGCATGAATGTAACCATTCTAATTCATTCATTTGATCCATTCTAATTCATTCGTACGATCCATTCTAATTCATTCGTCCGATCCATTCTAATTCATTCGCACGAATGTATCCATTCTAAACCATTCATACGATCCATTCTAATTTATTCGTACGATCCATTCTAATTCATTCGTAAGATCCATTCTAATTCATTCGTACGATCCATTCTAATTCATTCGTACGATCCATTCTAATTCATTCGCACGAATGTATCCATTCTAGTTCATTCGTACGATCCATTCTAATTCATTCGTACGATCCATTCTAATTCATTCGCACGATCCATTCTAATTCATTCGTACATATGATCCATTCGAATTCATTCGCACGATCCATTCTAATTCATTTATACGATCCATTCTAATTCATTCATACAATCCATTCTAATTCTTTCACACGATCCATTCTAATTCATTCGTAGGATCCATTCTAATTCATTCGTACAATCTATTCTATTTCATTCGTACGATCCATTCTTACTCATTCGTATGATCCATTCTAATTCATTCGGACGAATGTATCCATTCTAATTTATTCGTACGATCCATTCTAATTCATTCGTACGATCCATTCTAATTCATTCATACGATCCATTCTTACTCATTCGTTCGATCCATTCTAATTCATTCGTACGATCGATTCTAATTCATTCGCATTATCCATTCTAATTCATTCGTACGATCCATTCTAATTCATTCGTATGATCCATTCTAATTTATTCGTTCAAATATATCCATTCTAATTCATTCGTACGATCCATTCTAATTTATTTGCACGATCAATTCTAATTCATTCACACGAATGTATCCATTCTAATTCATTTGCACGATCCATTCTAATTCATTCCTATGATCTATTCTAATTCATTCGTACGATCCATTCTAATTCATTCTAATTCATTCGTACGATCCATTCTACGATCCATTCTAATTCATTCGTATATTCCATTCTAATTCATTAGGACGATCCATGCTAATGAATTAGAATGGATCATACGATCCAATCTAATTCATTCATACGATCCATTCTTACTCATTCGTATGATCCATTCTAATTCAATCATACGATCCATTCTAATTTATTCGTACGATCCATTCTAATTCCATCGTACGATCCATTCTAATTCATTCGTACGATCCATTCTAATTCATTCGTACGATCCATTCTAATTCCTTCGTACGATCCATTCTAATTCATTCGTACGATACATTCTAATTCATTCACGCAATCTATTCTAATTCATTCGTACGATCCATTCTAATTCATTCGTACGATCCATTCTAATTCATTCATACAATCCATTCTAATTTATTCGCACGAATGTATCCATTCTAATTCCTTCGTACGATCCATTCTAATTCATTCGTACGATCCATTCTAATTCATTCGTACGATCCATTCTAATTCATTCATACGATCCATTCTAATTCATTCATACAATCCATTCTAATTCTTTCACACGATCCATTGTAATTCATTCGTAGGATCCATTCTAATTCATTCGTACAATCTATTCTATTTCATTCGTACGATCCATTCTTACTCATTCGTATGATCCATTCTAATTCATTCGGACGAATGTATCCATTCTAATTTATTCGTACGATCTATTCTAATTCATTCGTACGATCCTTTCTAATTCATTCGTACGATCAATTCTAATTCATTCATCCGATCCATTCTAATTTATTCGCACGAATGTATCCATTCTAATTCATTCGTACGATCCATTCTAATTCATTCGTACGATCCATTCTAATTCATTCGTAAGATCCATTCTAATTCATTCGTACGATCCATTATAATCCATTCGTACGATCCATTCTAATTCATTCGCATGAATGTATCCATTCTAGTTCATTCGTACGATCCATTCTAATTCATTCGTACGATCCATTCTAATTCATTTGCACGATCCATTCTAATTCATTCGTACGTATCATTCTAATTCATTCGTACGATCCATTCTAATTCATTCGCACGATCCACTCTAATTCATTCGTACGATCCATTCTAATTCATTCGCACGATCTGTTCTTATTCATTCGCACAATCCATTCTAATTCATTCACACGAATGTATCCATTCTAATTCATTCGTACGATCCATTCTAATTCATTTGTACGATCCATTCTAATTAATTCGTATGATCCATTCTAATTCATTCGTACGATCCATTCTAATTTATTCATACAATCCATTCTAATTCATTCGCACGAATGTATCCATTCTAATTAATTCGTACGATCCATTCTAATTAATTCGCACGAATGTATCCATTCTAATTCATTCGTACGATCCATTCTAAGTCATTCGTACGATCTATTCTAATTCATTCGTAGGATCCATTCTAATTCATTCATACAATCTATTCTATTTCATTCGTACGATCCATTCTTACTCATTCGTATGATCCATTCTAATTCATTCAAACGAATGTATCCATTCTAATTTATTCGTACGATCCATTCTAATTCATTCGTACGATCCATTCTTACTCATTCGTACGATCCATTCTAATTCCTTCGTATGATCCATTCTAATTCTTTCGTACGATCCATTCTAATTCATTCGTACGATCCATTCTAATTCATTTGTCCGATCCATTCTAATTCATTCGCACGAATGTATCCATTCTAATTCATTCGTACGATCCATTCTAATTCATTCGTATGATCCATTCTAATTCATTCGTAAGATCCATTCTAATTTATTCGTACGATCCATTCTAATTCATTCATACGATCCATTCTAATTCATTGGCACGAATGTATCCATTCTAGTTCATTCGTACGATCCATTCTAATTCATTCGTACGATCCATTCTAATTCATTCGTAAGATCCATTCTAATTCATTCGTACGATCCATTCTAATTTATTCGCATCCATTCTAATTCATTCATAGGATCCATTCTAATTCATTCATACGATCTATTCCGTACGAATGAATTAGAATGGATCGTGTGAAAGAAATAGAATGGATTGTATGAATGAATTAGAATTGATCTTATGAATGAATTAGAAAGGATCGTACGAATGAATTAGATTGGATCGTACGAATGAATTAGAATGGATCGTACGAATGCATTAGAATGGATACATTCGTGCGAAAGAATTAGAATAGATCGTATGAATGAATTAGAATGGATCCTATGAATGAATTAGAATGGATCGTGCGAATGAATTAGAATGGATCGTACGAATGAATTAGAATGGATCGTGCTAATGAATTAGAATTGATCGAACGAATGAATTAGCATGGATCGTGCTAATGAATTAGAATGGAACGTACGAATGAATTAGAATGGATCGTGTGAAAGAATTAGAATGGATTGTATGAATGAATTAGAATGAAGTCGTATGATCCATTCGAATTCATTCACACGATCCATTCTAATTCATTCATACGATCCATTCTGATTCATTCATATAATCCATTCTAATTCATTCATATAATCCATTCTAATTCATAGGATCCATTCTAATCCATTCTGATTCATATAATTCATTCGTACGATCCATTCTTACTCATTCGTATGATCCATTCTAATTCATTCGAACGAATGTATCCATTCTAATTTATTCGTACGATCCATTCTAATTCGTTCGTACGATCCATTCTAATTCCTTCGTACGATCCATTCTAATTCATTCGTACGATCCATTCTAATTCATTCGTACGATCCATTCTATTTCATTCGTACGATCCTTTCTTACTCATTGGTACGATCCATTCTAATTCATTCGCACGAATGTATCCATTCTAATTCATTCGTATGAATCCATTCTAATTCATTCGCACGATCCATTCTAATTCATTCGCACGAATGTATCGATTCTAATTCATTCATACAATCCATTCTAATTCATTCCGTACGATCCATTCTAATTCATTCGCTCGAATGTATCCATTCTAATCCATTCATACGATCCATTCTAATCCATTCGTACGATCCATTCTAATTCATTCGCATGAATGTAACCATTCTAATTCATTCATTTGATCCATTCTAATTCATTCATACGATCCATTTTAATTCATTAGCACGATCCATGCTAATTCATTCGTTCGTTCAATTCTAATTCATTGGCACGATCCATTCTAATTCATTCGTACGATCCATTCTAATTCATTCGCACGATCCATTCTAATTCATTCATAGGATCCATTCTAATTCATTCATACGATCTATTCTAATTCTTTCGCACGAATGTATCCATTCTAATTCATTCGCACGAATGTATCCATTCTAATTCATTCGTACGAATCCATTCTAATTCATTCGTACAATCTATTCTATTTCATTCGTACGATCCATTCTAGTTCATTCGTACGATCCATTCTAATTCATTTGTACGATCCTTTCTAATTCTTTCGTATGATCCGTTCTAATTAATTCGTATGATCCATTCTAATTCATTCGTACGATCCATTCTAATTCATTCATACAATCCATTTTAATTCATTCGCACGAATGTATCCATTCTAATTAATTCGTACGATCCATTCTAATTCATTTGTATGACCCATTCTTATACATTCGCACGATCCAGTCTAATGGATTCGCACGATCCATTCTAATTCATTCGCACGAATGTGTCCATTCTAATTCATTCATACGATCCATTCTAATTCATTCGTACGATCCATTCTAATTCATTCGCACAAATGTATCCATTCTAATTCATTCGTACGATCCATTCTAATTCATTCGTACGATCAGTTCTAATTCATTCACAAAATCTATTCTAATTCATTCATACGATTCATTCTAATTCATTCGCAAAATCCATTCTAATTCATTCGTACGATCCATTCTAATTCTTTCACACGATCCATTCTAATTCATTCGTACGATCCATTCTAATTCATTCGCACGATCCATTCTAATTCATTCGTACGATCCACTCTAATTCATTCATACGATCCATTCTAATTCATTCGTACGATCCATTCTAATTCATTCGCACAAATGTATCCATTCTAATTCATTCGTACGATCCATTCTAATTCATTCGCACGATCCATTCTAATTCATTCGTACGATCCATTCTAATTCATTCGTACGATCCATTCTAATTCATTCATATGATCCATTCTAATTAATTCGTATGATCCATTCTAATTCATTCGTACGATCCATTCTAATTCATTTGCACGAATATATCCATTCTAATTCATTCGTACGATCCATTCTAATTCATTCGCACAAATGTAACCATTCTAATTCATTCGTACGATCCATTCTAATTAATTCGTATGATCCATTCTAATTTATTCGTACGATCCATTCTAATTCATTCATACAATCCATTTAGATTCATTCGCACAAATGTATCCATTCAAATTCATTCGTACGATCCAGTCTAATTCACTCGTACGATCCATTCTAATTCATTCACACGAATATATCCATTCTAATTCTTTCGTACAATGCATTCTAATTCATTCGTACGATCCATTCAAATTCATTCATTTGATCCATTCTAATTCATTCGTACGATCCATTCTAATTCATTCGTCCGATCCATTCTAATTCATTCGTCCGATCCAGTCTAATTCATTCGTACGATCCATTCTAATTCATTCGCACGATCCATTCTAATTCATTCGTATGATCCATTCTAATTCATTCATACGATCCATTCTAATTCATTCATACAATCCATTCTAATTCATTCCGTACGATCCATTCTAATTCATTTGTACGATCCATTCTATTTCATTCGTACGATCCATTCTTACTCATTGGTACGATCCATTCTAATTCATTCGCACGAATGTATCCATTCTAATTCATTCGTACGAATCCATTCTAATTCATTCGCACGATCCATTCTAATTCATTCGCACAAATGTATCCATTCTAATTCATTCATACAATCCATTCTAATACATTCCGTACGATCCATTCTAATTCGTTCGCTCGAATGTATCCATTCTAATCCATTCGTACGATCCATTCTAATCCATTCGTACGATCCATTCTAATTCATTCGCATGAATGTAACCATTCTAATTCATTCAATTGATCCATTCTAATTCATTCGTACGATCCATTCTAATTCATTAGCACGATCCATGCTAATTCATTCGTTCGATCAATTCTAATTCATTAGCACGATCCATTCTAATTCATTTGTACGATCCATTCTAATTCATTCGCCCGATCCATTCTAATTCATTCATAGGATCCATTCTAATTCATTCATACGATCTATTCTAATTCTTTCGCACGAATGTATCCATTCTAATTCATTCGCACGAATGTATCCATTCTAATTCATTCGTACGAATCCATTCTAATTCATTCGTACAATCTATTCTATTTCATTCGTACGATCCATTCTAGTTCATTCGTACGATCCATTCTAATTCATTTGTACGATCCATTCTAATTCATTCGTATGATCCATTCTAATTAATTCGTATGATCCATTCTAATTCATTCGTACGATCCATTCTAATTCATTCATACAATCCATTCTAATTCATTCGCACGAATGTATCCATTCTAATTAATTCGTACGATCCATTCTAATTCATTCGTATGATCCATTCTTATTCATTCGCATGATCCAGTCTAATGGATTCGCACGATCCATTCTAATTCATTCACACGAATGTATCCATTCTAATTCATTCATACGATCCATTCTAATTCATTCGTACGATCCATTCTAATTCATTCGCACAAATGTATCCATTCTAATTCATTCGTACGATCCATTCTAATTCATTCGTACGATCAGTTCTAATTCATTCACAAAATCTATTCTAATTCATTCATACGATCCATTCTAATTCATTCGCACGATCCATTCTAATTCATTCGTACAATCCATTCTAATTCTTTCACACGATCCATTCTAATTCATTCGTACGATCCATTCTAATTCATTCGCACGATCCATTCTAATTCATTCGTACGATCCATTCTAATTCATTCATACGATCCATTCTAATTCATTCGTACGATCCATTCTAATTCATTCGTCTGATCCATTCTAATTCATTCGCACGAATGTATCCATTCAAATTCATTCATACGATCACATTCTAATTCATTCGTACGGTCCATTCTAATTCATTCGCACAATGTGTCCATTCTAATTCATTCGTACGATCCATTCTAATTCATTCGTACGATCCATTCTAATTCATTCGTAAGATCCATTCTAATTCATTCGTACGATCCATTCTAATTCATTCGTATGATCCATTCTAATTCATTCGCACGAATATATCCATTCTAGTTCATTCGTACGATCTATTCTAATTCATTCGTACGATTCATTCTAATTCATTCGCACGATCCATTCTAATTCATTCGTACGATCAATTCTAATTCATTCGTGCAATCCATTCTATTTCATTCGTACGATCCATTCTTACTCATTCGTACGATCCATTCTAATTCATTCACACGAATGTATCCATTCATACGAATGAATTAGAATAGATTGTATGAATGAATTAGAATGGATCGTACGAAGGAATTAGAATGGATCGTACGAATGAATTAGAATGGATCGTACGAATGAATTAGAATGGATCGTACGAAGGAATTAGAATGGATCGTACGAATGGATTAGAATGGATCGTACGATTGAATTAGAATGGATCATACGAATGAGTATGAATGGATCATATGAATGAATTAGATTGGATCGTACGATCCATTCTAATTCATTAGTATGGATCGTGCTAATGAATTAGAATGGAATATACGAATGAATTAGAATGGATCGTAGAATGGATCGTGCGAATGAATTAGAATGAATTAGAATGGATCGTACGAATGAATTAGAATAGATCATAGGAATGAAATAGAATGGATCGTACGAATGAATTAGAATGGATATATTTGAACGAATAAATTAGAATGGATCATACGAATGAATTAGAATGAATCGTACGAATGAATTAGAATGGATAGTGCGAATGAATTAGAATGGATCGTACGAATGAATTAGAATGGATCGTACAAATGAATTAGAATGGATCATACAAATGAGTAAGAATGGATCGTACGAATGAATTAGAATGGATTGTACGAATGAATTAGAATGGATCGTACGAATAAATTAGAATGGATACATTCGTACGAATGAATTAGAATGGATCGTACGAATGAATTAGAATGGATCGTACGGAATGAATTAGAATGGATATATTTGAACGAATAAATTAGAATGGATCATACGAATGAATTAGAATGGATCGTACAAATGAATTAGAATGGATAGTGCGAATGAATTAGAATCGATCGTACGAATGAATTAGAATAGATCGTACGAATGAATAAGAATGGATCGTACGAATGAATTAGAATGGATCGTACGAATGATTTAGAATGGATCGTACGAATAAATTAGAATGGATACATTCGTCCGAATGAATTAGAATGGATCATACGAATGAGTAAGAATGGATCGTACGAATGAAATAGAATAGATTGTACGAATGAATTAGAATGGATCCTACGAATGAATTAGAATGGATCGTGTGAAAGAATTAGAATGGATTGTATGAATGAATTAGAATGGATCGTATGAATGAATTAGAATGGATCGTGCGAATGAATTCGAATGGATCGTACGAATTCATTCTAATTCATTCATACAATCCATTCTAATTCTTTCACACGATCCATTCTAATTCATTCGTACGTTCCATTCTAATTCATTAGCACGATCCATGCTAATTCATTCGTTCGATCAATTCTAATTTATTAGCACGATCCATTCTAATTCATTCGTACGATCCATTCTAATTTATTTGCACGATCCATTCTAATTAATTCATAGGATCCATTCTAATTCATTCATACGATCTATTCTAATTCTTTCGCACGAATATATCCATTCTAATTCATTCGCACGAATGTATCCATTCTAATTCATTCATATGATCCATTCTAATTCATTCGTACGATCCATTCTAATTCATTCGTACGATCCATTCTAAATCATTCATACGATCTATTCTAATTCATTCATACAATCCATTCTAATTCTTTCACACGATCCATTCTACTTCATTCGTACGATCCATTCTAATTCATTCGCACAATCCATTCTATTTCATTCGTACGATCCATTCTTACTCATTCGTATGATCCATTCTAATTCATTCGCACGAATGTATCCATAATGGATCATACGAATGAGTAAGAATGGATCGTACGAATGAAATAGAATGGATTGTGCGAATGAATTAGAATGGACCGTACGAATGAATTAGACGTACGAATGAATTAGAATGGATACATTCGTGCGAATAAATTAGAATGGATCATACGAATGAGTAAGAATGGATCGTCATTCTAATTCATTCGTATGATCCATTCTAATTCATTTGTATCCATTCTATTTCATTCGAACGATCCATTCTAATTCATTCGCGCAATCTATTCTAATTCATTCGTACGATCCATTCTAATTCATTCGTACGATCCATTCTTACTCATTCGTATGATCCATTCTAATTTATTCGCACGAATGTATCCATTCTAATTCATTCGTACGTCTAATTCATTCGTACGGTCCATTCTAATTCATTCGCACAATCCATTCTATTTCTTTTGTACGATCCATTCTTACTCATTCGTATGATCCATTATGGATACATTCTTGCGAATGAATTAGAATGGATCATACGAATGAGTAAGAATGGATCGTACGAATGAAATAGAATAGATTGTGCGAATGAATTAGAATGGTTCGTACGAATGAATTAGAATGGATCGTGTGAAAGAATTAGAATGGATTGTATGAATGAATTAGAATAGATCGTATGAATGAATTAGAATGGATCGTATGAGTAAATTAGAATGGATTGTACGAATGAATTAGAATGGATCGTACGAATGAATTAGAATGGATACATTCGTGCGAATGAATTAGAATGGATACATTCGTGCGAAAGAATTAGAATAGATCGTATGAATGAATTAGAATGGATCCTATGAATGAATTAGAATAGATCGTACGAATGAATTAGAATGGATCGTACGAATGAATTAGAATGGATACATTCATGCGAATGAATTAGAATTCCTTCGTACGATCCATTCTAATTCATTCATACGATCCATTCTAATTCATTCATACATTCCATTCTAATTCTTTCACAGATCGTATGAATGAATTAGAATGGATCGTACGAATGAATTAGAATGGATCATGCGAATGAATTAGAATGGATCGTACGAATGAATTAGAATGGATCGTACGAATGAATTAGAATGGATCATATTAATGAATTAGAATGGATCGTACGAATGAATTAGAATGGATCGTACGAATAAATTAGAATGGATACATTCGTCCGAATGAATTAGAATGGATCGTACGAATGAGTAAGAATGGATCGTACAAATGAAATAGAATAGATTGTACGAATGAATTAGAATGAATCCTACGAATGAATTAGAATGGATCGTGTAAAAGAATTAGAATGGATTGTATGAATGAATTAGAATGGATCGCACGAATGAATTAGAATGGATCATACGAATGAATTAGAATGGATACATTCGTGCGACTGAATTAGAATTGATCGTACGAATGAATTAGAATGGATCGTGCGAATGAATTAGAATGGATTGTACGAATGAATTAGAATGGATCGTACGAATGAACTAGAATGGATACATTCGTGCAAATGAATTAGAATGGATAGTACGAATGAATTAGAATGGATCGTACGAATGAATTAGAATGGATCTTACGAATGAATTAGAATGGATCGTACGAATGAATTAGAATGGATCGTACGAATGAATTAGAATGGATACATTCGTGCGAATGAATTAGAATGGATTGGACGAATGAATTAGAATGGATCATACGAATGAATTAGAATGGATCGTACGAATGAATTAGAATGGATCGTACAAATAAATTAGAATGGATACATTCGTTCGAATGAATTAGAATGGATCATACGAATGAGTAAGAATGGATCGTACGAATGAAATAGAATGGATCGTACGAATGAACTAGAATGGATACATTCGTGCGAATGAATTAGAATGGATCGTACGAATGAATTAGAATGGATCATACGAATGAATTAGAATGGATCCTACGAATGAATTAGAATGGATCGTACGAATGAATTAGAATGGATACATTCGTGCGAATGAATTTCAATGGATCGGACGAACGAATTAGAATGGATCGTACGAATGAATTAGAATGGATCGTACAAATGAATTAGAATGGATCGTACGAATAAATTAGAATGGATACATTCGTCCGAATGAAATGGATCATACGAATGAATTAGAATGGATCGTACGAATGAATTAGAATGGATCATATTAATGAATTAGAATGGATCGTATGAATGAATTAGAATGGATACATTCGTGCGAATGAATTAGAATGAATCGTGCACGAATGTATCCATTCTAATTCATTCGTACGATCCATTCTGCACAAAGGTATCCATTCTAATCCATTCGTAGGATCCAATCTAA
Source organism: Chamaelirium japonicum (assembly GCA_947650365.1). NCBI lineage: Eukaryota > Viridiplantae > Streptophyta > Magnoliopsida > Liliales > Melanthiaceae > Chamaelirium > Chamaelirium japonicum. The sequence goes on along the minus strand of OX393550.1, from coordinate 3,837,951 downwards.
TCCATTCATACGATCCATTCTAATTCATTCGTACGATCCATTCTAATTCATTCGCTCGAATGTATCCATTCTAATCCATTCATACGATCCATTCTAATCCATTCGTATGATCCATTCTAATTCATTCGCATGAATGTAACCATTCTAATTCATTCATTTGATCCATTCTAATTCATTCGTACGATCCATTCTAATTCATTCGTCCGATCCATTCTAATTCATTCGCACGAATGTATCCATTCTAATTCATTCGTACGATCCATTCAAATTCATTCGTACGATCCATTCTAATTCATTCGTAAGATCCATTCTAATTCATTTGTACGATCCATTCTAATTCATTCGTACGATCCATTCTAATTCATTCGCATGAATGTATGCATTCTAGTTCATTCGTACGATCCATTCTAATCCATTCGTACGATCCATTCTAATTCATTCGCATGAATGTAACCATTCTAATTCACTCATTTGATCCATTCTAATTCATTCGTACGATCCATTCTAATTCATTCGTCCGATCCATTCTAATTCATTCGCATGAATGTATCCATTCTAATTCATTCGCACGATCCATTCTAATTCATTCGTACGATCCATTCTAATTCATTCATACGATCCATTCTAATTCATTCGTAGGATCTTAGAATGGAATATACGAATGAATTAGAATGGATCATACGAATGAATTAGAATGGATCGTATGAATGAATTAGAATGGATCGTACGAATGAATTAGAATGGATCGTGCGAATGAATTCGAATGGATCGTACGATCCATTCTAATTCATTCATACAATCCATTCTAATTCATTCGCACGAATGTATCCATTCTAATCCATTCGTACGATCCATTCTAATCCATTAGTACGATCCATTCTAATTCATTCGCACAAATGTATCCATTCTAATTCATTCGTACGATCCATTCTAATTCATTCGTACGATCCATTCTAATTAATTCGTACGATCCAGTCTAATTCATTCGTACAATCTATTCTATTCCATTCTAATTCATTCGTACGATCCATTCTTACTCATTCGTACGATCCATTCTAATTCATTCGTACAATCTATTCTATTTCATTCGTATGATCCATTCTTACTCATTCGTATGATCGATTCTAATTCATTCGGACGAATGTATCCATTCTAATTTATTCGTACGATCCATTCTAGTTCATTCGTACGATCCATTCTAATTCATTCGTATGATCCATTCTAATTCATTCGCACGATCCATTCTAATTCATTCGTACGATCCATTCTAATTCATTCGTATGATCCATTCTAATTCCTTCGTACGATCCATTCTAATTCATTCGTACGAATGTAACCATTCTAATTCATTCATACGATTCATTATAATTCATTCGTATAAGCTATTCTAATTCATTCGTACGATCCATTCTAATTCATTCGTAAGATCCATTCTAATTCATTCGTACGATCCATTCTAATTCATTCGTACGATCTATTCTAATTCATTCACATGAATGTAACCATTCTAATTCATTCATACGATTCATTCTAATTCATTCGTATGAGCTATTCTAATTCATTTGTACGATCCATTCTAATTCATTCGTACGATCCATTGTAATTCATTCATACAATCCATTTAAATTCATTCGCACAAATATATCCATTTAAATTCATTCATACGATCCAGTCTAATTCATTCGTACGATCCATTCTTATTCATTCGCACGAATATATCCATTCTAATTCTTTCGTACGATGCATTCTAATTCATTCGTACGATCCATTCTAATTCATTCGTACGATCCATTCTAATTCATACGCACGAATGTATCCATTCTAATTCATTCGTACAATCCATTCTATTTCATTCGTACGATCCATTCTTACTCATTCGTATGATCCATTCTAATTCATTCGTATGATCCATTCTAATTCATTCGTACGATCCATTCTAATTCCTTCGTACGATCCATTCTAATTCATTCGCACGAATGTTTACATTCTAATTCATTCGTACGATCCATTCTAATTCCTTCGTCCGATCCATTCTAATTCATTCGCACGAATGTATCTATTCTAATTCATTCGTACGATCGATTCTAATTCATTCGTACGATCCATTCTAATACACTCATACGATCTATTGGTGCAAATGAATTAGAATGGATCGTATGAATGTATTAGAATGGATCGTATGAGTGAATTAGAATGGATCGTATGAATGAATTAGAATGGATTGTATGAATGAATTAGAATGGATCGTACGAATGAATTAGAATGGATCGTGTGAAAGAATTAGAATGGATTGTACGAATGAATTAGAATCGATCCTATGAATGAATTAGAATGGATCGTGCGAATGAATTAGAATGGATCGTACGAATGAATTAGAATGGATCAAATGAATGAATTAGAATGGTTACATTCATGCGAATGAATTAGAATGGATCGTACGAATGGATTAGAATGGATCGTACGAATGGATTAGAATGGATACATTCGACCGAATGAATTAGAATGGATCGAACAAATGAATTAGAATGGATCGTACGAATGGATTAGAATGGAACCTACGAATGGATTAGAATGGATACCTTTGTGCATATGAATTAGAATGGATCGTACGAATAAATTAGAATAGATCATATTAATAAATTAGAATGGATCGTACGAATGAATTAGAATGGATCGTGTGAAAGAATTAGAATGCATTGTATGAATGAACTAGAATGGATCGTATGAATGAATTAGAATGGATCGTGCGATTCATTCTAATTCATTCGCACGAATATATCCATTCTAATTCTTTCGTACGATGCATTCTAATTCATTCGTTCGATCAATTCTAATTCATTAGCACGATCCATTCTAATTCATTCGTACGATCCATTCTAATTCATTCGCACGATCCATTCTAATTCATTCATTGGATCCATTCTAATTCATTCATACGATCTATTCTAATTCTTTCGCACGAATGTATCCATTCTAATTCATTCGCATGAATGTATCCATTCTAATTCATTCGTACGAATCCATTCTAAATCATTCGTACAATCTATTCTATTTCATTCGTACGATCCATTCTAGTTCATTCGTACGATCCATTCTAATTCATTCGTACGATCCATTCTAATTCATTCGTACGATCCATTCTAATTAATTCGTATGATCCATTCTAATTCATTCGTACGATCCATTCTAATTCATTCATACAATCCATTCTAATTCATTCGCACGAATATATCCATTCTAATTAATTCGTACGATCCATTCTAATTCATTCGTATGATCCATTCTCATTCATTCATACGATCCTGTCTAATGGATTCGCACGATCCATTCTAATTCATTCGCACGAATGTATCCATTCTAATTCATTCATACGATCCATTCTAATTCATTCGTACGATCCATTCTAATTCATTCGCACAAATGTATCCATTCTAATTCATTCGTACGATCCATTCTAATTCATTCGTACAATCAGTTCTAATTCATTCACAAAATCTATTCTAATTCATTCATACGATCTATTCTAATTCATTCGCACGATCCATTCTAATTCATTCGTACGATCCATTCTAATTCTTTCAAACGATCCATTCTAATTCATTCGTACGATCCATTCTAATTCATTCGCACGATCCATTCTAATTCATTCGTACGATCCATTCTATTTCATTCATATGATCCATTCTAATTCATTCGTACGATCCATTCTAATTCATTCGCACAAATGTATCCATTCTAATTCATTCGTACGATCCATTCTAATTCATTCGCACGATCTATTATAATTCATTCGTACGATCCATTCTAATTCATTCGTACGATCCGTTCTAATTCATTCGTATGATCCATTCTAATTAATTGGCATGATCCATTCTAATTCATTCGTACGATCCATTCTAATTCATTCATACAATCCATTCTAATTCATTCGCACGAATGTATCCATTCTAATTAATTCGTACGATCCATTCTAATTCATTCGTATGATCTATTCTTATTCATTCGCACGATCCAGTCTAATTGATTCGCACGATCCATTCTAATTCATTCGCACGAATGTATCCATTCTAATTCATTCGTACAATCCATTCTAATTCATTCGTACGATCCATTCTAATTCATTTTAATTCATTCGTACGATCCATTCTAATTCATTCGTATGATCTATTCTTATTCATTCGCACGATCCAGTCTAATTGATTCGCACGATCCATTCTAATTCATTCGCACGAATGTATCCATTCTAATCCATTCATACGATCCATTCTAATTCATTCATACAATCCATTCTAATTCTTTCACACGATCCATTCTAATTCATTCGTACGATCCATTCTAATTCATTAGCATGGATCGTGCTAATGAATTAGAATGGAATATACGAACGAATTAGAATGGATCGTAGAATGGATCGTGCGAATGAATTAGAATGAATTAGAATGGATCGTACGAATGAATTAGAATGGATCGTACGAATGAATTAGAATGGATACATTTGTGCGAATGAATTAGAATGGATCGTACGAATGGATTAGAATGGATCGTACGAATGGATTAGAATGGATACATTCGTGCGAATGAATTAGAATGGATTGTATGAATGAATTAGAATGGATCGTACGATCCATTCGAATTCATTCGCACGATCCATTCTAATTCATTCGTACGATCCATTCTAATTCATTCATACGATCCATTCTAATTCATTCGTATATTCCATTCTAAGATCCTACGAATGAATTAGAATGGATCGGACGAATGAATTAGAATGGATCGTACGAATTAATTAGAATGGATCAAATGAATGAAATAGAATGGTTACATTCATGCAAATGAATTAGAATGGATCGTATGAATGGATTAGAATGGATCGTACGAATGAACTAGAATGGATACATTCGTGCGAATGAATTAGAATGGATCGTACGAATGAATTAGAATGGATCGTACGAATGAATTAGAATGGATCTTACGAATGAATTAGAATGGATCGTACGAATGAATTAGAATGGATACATTCGTGCGAATGAATTAGAATGGATCGGATGAATGAATTAGAATGGATCGTACGAATGAATTAGAATGGATCAAATAAAAGAATTAGAATGGTTACATTCATGCGAATGAATTAGAATGGATCGTACGAATGGATTAGAATGGATCGTACGAATGGATTAGAATGGATACATTCGAGCGAATGAATTAGAATTGATCGTACGAATAAATTAGAATGGATCGTACGAATGGATTAGAATGGATCCTACGAATGGATTAGAATGGATACCTTTGTGCAGAATGGATCGTACGAATGAATTAGAATCGATACATTCGTGCACGATCCATTCTAATTTATTCACACGAATGTATCCATTCTAATTCATTCGTACGATCCATTCTAATTCATTAATATTATCTATTCTAATTCATTCGTACGATCCATTCTAATTCATTCGTATGATCCATTCTAATTCATTCGGACGAATGTATCCATTCTAATTTATTCGTACGATCCATTCTAATTCATTCGTACGATCCATTCTAATTCATTTGTCCGATCCATTCTAATTCATTCGCCCGAATGTATACATTCTAATTCATTCGTACGATCCATTCTAATTCATTCGTACGATCCATTCTAATTCATTCGTACGATCCATTCTAATTCATTCGTATGATCCATTCTAATTCATTCGCATGAATGTATCCATTCTAGTTCATTCGTACGATCCATTCTATTTCATTCGTACGATCCATTCTTACTCATTCGTATGATCCATTCTAATTCATTCGGACGAATGTATCCATTCTAATTTATGCGTTCGATCCATTCTAATTCATTCGTACGATCCATTCTAATTCATTCATACGATCCATTCTAATTCATTAGTGCGATCCATTCTAATTCATTCGCATGAATGTATCCATTCTAATTCATTCGTACGATCCATTCTAATTCATTCGTACGATCCATTCTAATTCATTCGTAAGATCCATTCTAGTTCATTCGTACGATCCATTCAAATTCATTCGTACGATCCATTCTAATTCATTCGTATCGTGCGAATGAATTAGAATGGATCATACGAATGAGTAAGAATGGATCGTACGAATGAAATAGAATGGATTGTGCGAATGAATTAGAATGGATCGTACGAATGAATTAGAATGGATCGTGTGAAAGAATTAGAATGGATTGTATGAATGAATTAGAATAGATCGTGCGAATGAACTAGAATGGATACATTCGTGCGAATGAGTTAGAATGGATCATACGAATGAATTAGAATGGATCGTATGAATGAATTAGAATGGATCTTACGAATGAATTTGAATGGATCTTACGAATGAATTAGAATGGATCGTACGAATGAATTAGAATGGATACATTCGTGCGAATGAATTAGAATGGATCGTACGAATGAATTAGAATGGATCAAATGAATGAATTAGAATGGATCGTACGAATAAATTAGAATGGATACATTCGTCCGAATGAATTAGAATGGATCGTACGAATGAATTAGAATGGATCGTACGAATGAATTAGAATGGATCGTACGAATGAATTAGAATGGATACATTCGTATGAATGAATTAGAATGGATCGTACGAATGAATTAGAATGGATCATACGGAATGAATTAGAATGGATATATTTGAACGAATAAATTTGAATGGATCATACGAATGAATTAGAATGGATCGTACAAATGAATTAGAATGGATAGTGCGAATGAATTAGAATCGATCGTACAAATGAATTAGAATGGATCGTACGAATGAATTAGAATGGATCATACGAATGAGTAAGAATGGATCGTATGAATGAATTAGAATGGATCGTACGAATGAATTAGAATGGATCGTACGAATAAATTTGAATGGATACATTCGTCCGATTGAATTAGAATGGATCATACGAATGGATTAGAATGGATCGTGTGAAAGAATTAGAATGGATTGTATGAATGAATTAGAATGGATCGTACGAATGAATTAGAATGGATCGTACGAATGAACTAGAATGGATACATTCGTGTGAATGAATTAGAATGGATCATACGAATGAATTAGAATGGATCGTACGAATGAATTAGAATGGATCGTATGAATGAATTAAAATGGTTACATTCATACGAATGAATTAGAATGGATCCTACGAATGAATTAGAATGTATCTTGTGAAAGAATTAGAATGGATTGTATGAATGAATTAGAATGGATCGTACGAATGAATTAGAATGGATCGTACGAATGAACTAGAATGGATACATTCGTGCGAATGAATTAGAATGGATCGTACGAATGAATTAGAATGGATCGTACGAATGAATTAGAATGGATCGTACGAATGAATTAGAATGGATCGTATGAATGAATTAGAAAGGTTACATTCATGCGAATGAATTAGAATGGATCGTACGAATGGATTAGAATGGATCATACGAATGGATTAGAATGGTTACATTTGAGCGAATGAATTAGAATGGATCGTACGAATGAATTAGAATGGATCATACGAATGGATTAGAATGGATCCTACGAATGGATAAGAATGGATACCTTTGTGCATATGAATTAGAATGGATTGTACGAATGAATTAGAATGGATCATATGAATGAATTAGAATGGATCGTTTGAAAGAATTAGAATGGATTGTATGAATGAATTAGAATAGATCATATGAATGAATTAGAATGGATCGTACGAATGAATTAGAATGGATCGTACGAATGAATTTGAATGGATCGTACGAATGAATTAGAATGGATACATTCGTGCGAAAGAATTAGAATAGATCGTATGAATGAGTTAGAATGGATCCTATGAATGAATTAGAATGGATCGTGCGAATGAATTAGAATGGATCGTACGAATGAATTAGAATAGATCGTACGAATGAATTAGAATGGATCGTACGAATGGATCGTACGAATGGATTAGAATGGATCGAACGAATGGATTACAATGGATACATTTGAGCGAATGAATTAGAATGGATCGTACGAATGAATTAGAATGGATCGTATGAATAAATTAGAATGGATACATTCGTCCGAATGAATTAGAATAGATCATATGAATGAGTAAGAATGGAACGTACGAATGAAATAGAATAGATTGTACGAATGAATTAGAATGGATCCTACGAATGAATTAGAATGGATCGTGTGAAAGAATTAGAATGGATTGTATGAATGAATTAGAATGGATCGTATGAATGAATTAGAATGGATCGTGCGAATGAATTCGAATGGATCGTACGAATTCATTCTATTTCATTCATACAATCCATTCTAATTCATTCACACGATCCATTCTAATTCATTCGTACGTTCCTTTCTAATTCATTAGCACGATCCTTGCTAATTCATTCGTTCGATCAATTCTAATTCTTTAGCACGATCCATTCTAATTCATTCGTACGATCCATTCTAATTCATTCGCACGATCCATTCTAATTCATTCATAGGATCCATTGTAATTCATTCATACGATCAATTCTAATTCTTTCGCACGAATTATCCATTCTAATTCATTCGCACGAATGTATTCATTCTAATTCATTCGTACGATCCATTCTAATTCATGCGCACAAATGTATCCATTCTAATTCATTCGTACGATCCATTCTAATTCATTCGCACGATCCATTCTAATTCATTCGTACAATCCATTCTAATTCTTTCACACGATCTATTCTAATCCATTCTAATTCATTCGTACGAATCCATTCTAATTCATTCGTACAATCTATTCTATTTCATTCGTACTATCCATTCTTACTCATTCGTATGATCCATTCTAATTTATTCGGATGAATGTATCCATTCGAATTTATTCGTACGATCCATTCTAATTCATTCGTACGATCCATTCTAATTCATTTGCATGAATGTAACCATTCTAATTCATTCATTTGATCCATTCTAATTCATTCGTACGATCCATTCTAATTCATTAGCATGATCCATGCTAATTCATTCGTTCGATCAATTCTAATTCATTAGCACGATCCATTCTAATTCATTCGTACGATGCATTCTAATTCATTCGCACGATCCATTCAAATTCATTCGTACGATCCATTCTAATTCATTAGCACGACCCATGCTAATTCATTCGTTCGATCAATTCTAATTCATTAGCACGATCCATTCTAATTCATTCGTACGATCCATCCTAATTCATTCATATGATCTATTCTAATTCATTCATACAATCCATTCTAATTCTTTCACACGATCCATTCTAATTCATTCGTACGATCCATTCTAATTCATTCGTACGGTCCATTCTAATTCAATCGTACGATCCATTATAATTCATTCGCTCGAATGTATCCATTCTAATCCATTAGTACGATCCATTCTAATCCATTCGTACGATCCATTCTAATTCATTCGCATGAATGTAACCATTCTAATTCATTCGTACGATCCATTCTAATTCATTCGTCCGATCCATTCTAATTTATTCGCACGAATGTATCCATTCTAATTCATTCGCATGAATATATCCATTCTAATTCTAATTCATTCGTACGATCCATTCTAATTCATTCGTATGATCCATTCTAATTAATTCGTATGATCCATTCTAATTCATTCGTACGATCCATTCTAATTCATTCATACAATCCATTCTAATTCATTCGCACGATCCATTCTAATTCACCCATACGATCCATTCTAATACATTCATACGATCCATTCTAATTCATTTGCATGAATATATCCATTCTAATTCATTCGTACGATCCATTCTAATTCCTTCGTACGATCCATTCTAATTCATTCGCACAAATGTATCCATTCTAATTTATTCGTATGATCCATTCTAATTCATTCGTACGATCCATTCTAATTCATTCGTAAGATCAATTCTAATTCATTCGTACGATCCATTCTAATTTATTCGTACGATCTATTCTAATTCATTCGCGAATATTCTAATTCATTCGTACGATCCATTCTAATTCATTCGTACGATCCATTCTAATTCATTCGTACGATCCATTCTAATTCATTCATACGATCTATTCTAATTTATTCATACAATCCATTCTAATTCTTTCACACGATCTATTCTAATTCATTCGTACGATCCATTCTAATTCATTCGCACAATCCATTCTATTTCATTCGTACGATCCATTCTTACTCATTCGTATGATCCATTCTAATTCATTCGCACGAATGTATCCATAATGGATCATACGAATGAGTAAGATTGAATCGTACGAATGAAATAGAATGGATTGTGCGAATAAATTAGAATGGACCGTACGAATGAATTAGACGTACGAATGAATTAGAATGGATACATTCGTGCGAATAAATTAGAATGGATCATACGAATGAGTAAGAATGGATCGTCATTCTAGTTCATTCGTATGATCCATTCTAATTCATTTGTATCCATTCTATTTCATTCGCACGATCCATTCTAAATCATTCGCGCAATCTATTCTAATTCATTCGTAGAATCCATTCTTACTCATTCGTACGATCCATTCTAATTCATTCATAGGATCCATTCTAATTCATTCATACAATCCATTCTAATTCATTCGCACGAATGTATCCATTCTAATTCATTCGTACGATCAGTTCTAATTCATTCACAAAATCTATTCTAATTCATTCATACGATCCATTCTAATTCATTCGCATGAATGTATCCATTCTAATTCATTCGTACGATCCATTCTAATTCATTAATATGATCCATTCTAATTCATTCGTACGATCCATTCTAATTCATATGCACAAAGGTATCCATTCTAATTCATTCGTACGATCCATTCTAATTCAGGATCGTACGAATGAATTAGAATGGATATATTCGTGCAAATGAATTAGAATGGATCGTATGAATGAATTAGAATGGATCGTATGAGTGAATTAGAACGGATAGTACGAATGAAGTAGAATGGATCGTATGAATGAATTAGAATGGATAAATAAGTGCGAATGAATTAGAATGGATCGTATGAATGAATTAGAATAGATTGTACGAATGAATTAGAATGGATCGTACGAATGAATTAGAATGGATACATTCGTGCGAATAAATTAGAATGGATTGTATGAATGAATTAGAATGGATCGTACGAATGAATTAGAATGGATCGTACGAATGAATTAGAATAGATTGCGTGAATGAATTAGAATGGATCGTGCGAATGAAATAGAATGGATACAAATGAATTAGAATGGATCATACGAATGAATTAAAATGACGATCCATTCTTACTCATTCGTATGATCCATTCTAATTTATTCGCACGAATGTATCCATTCTAATTCATTCGTACATCTAATTCATTCGTACGGTCCATTCTAATTCATTCGCACAATCCATTCTATTTCATTCGTACGATCCAATCTTACTCATTCGTATGATCCATTATGGATACATTCGTGCGAATGAATTAGAATGGATCATACGAATGAGTAAGAATGGATCGTACGAATGAAATAGAATGGATTATGCGAATGAATTATAATGGATCGTACGAATGAATTAGAATGGATCGTGTGAAAGAATTAGAATGGATTGTATGAATAAATTAGAATAGATCGTATGAATGAATTAGAATGGATCGTACGAATGAATTAGAATGGATCGTACGAATGAATTAGAATGGATCGTACGAATGAATTAGAATGGGTACATTCGTGCGAATGAATTAGAATGGATACATTCGTGCGAAAGAATTAGAATAGATCGTATGAATGAATTAGAATGGATCCGATGAATAAATTAGAATGGATCGTCCGAATGAATTAGAATGGATCGTACGAATGCATTGGAACGGATCGTGCTAATGAATTAGAATTGATCGAACGAATGAATTAGCATGGATCGTACTAATGAATTAGAATGGATCGTACGAATGAATTAGAATGGATCAAATGAATGAATTAGAATGGTTACATTCATGCGAATGAATTAGAATGGATCGTACGAATGGATTAGAATGGATCGTACGAATGGATTAGAATGGATACATTCGAGCGAATGAATTAGAATGGATCGTACGAATGAATTAGAATGGATCGTACGAATAAATTAGAATGGATACATTCGTCCGAATGAATTAGAATGGATCATACGAATGAGTAAGAATGGATCGTATGAATGAAATAGAATAGATTGTACGAATGAATTAGAATGGATTCGTACGAATGAATTAGAATGGATTAGAATAGATCGTGTGAAAGAATTAGAATGGATCGCACGAATGAATTAGAATGGATCGTGCGAATAAATTAGAATAGATCATACGAATGAATTATAATGGATACATTTGTGCGAATGAATTAGAATGGTTTGTACGAATGAATTAGAATGGATACATTCGTGCGAATGAATTAGAATGGATACATTCGTGCGAAAGAATTAGAATAGATCGTATGAATGAATTAGAATGGATCCTATGAATGAATTAGAATGGATCGTGCGAATGAATTATAATGGATCGTACGAATGAATTAGAATGGATCGTGCTAATGAATTAGAATTGATCGAACGAATGAATTAGCATGGATCGTGCTAATGAATTAGAATGGAACGTACGAATGAATTAGAATGGATCGTGTGAAAGAATTAGAATGTATTGTATGAATGAATTAGAATGAATTCGTACGATCCATTCGAATTCTTTCACACAATCCATTCTAATTCATTCGTAGGATCCATTCTAATTCATTCGTACAATCTATTCTATTTCATTCGTACGATCCATTCTTACTCATTCGTATGATCCATTCTAATTCATTCGGACGAATGTATCCATTCTAATTTATTCGTACGATATATTCTAATTCATTCGTACGATCCATTCTATTTCATTCGCTCGAATTGTTCCATTCTAATCCATTCGTACGATCCATTCGTACGATCCATTCTAATTCATTCGTACGATCTATTCTAATTCATTCGTACGATCCATTCTAATTCATTCGCACGATCCATTCTAATTCATTCATAGGATCCATTCTAATTTAATCATACGATCTATTCTAATTCTTTCGCACGAATGTATCCATTCTAATTCATTTGCACGAATGTATCCATTCTAATTCATTTGTACGATCCATTCTAATTCATTCGTATGATCCATTCTAATTCATTCGTACGATCCATTCTAATTCAATCATACGATCTATTCTAATTCATTCATACAATCCATTCTAATTCTTTCACACGATCCATTCTAATTCTTTTATATGATCCATTCTAATTCATTCGTATGATCCATTCTAATTCATATGCACAAAGGTATCCATTCTAATCCATTCGTAAGATCCATTCTAATCCATTCGTACGATCCATTCTAATTCATTCGTACGATCCATTCTAATTCATTCGCTCGAATGTATCCATTCTAATCCATTCATACGATCCATTCTAATCCATTCGTACGATCCATTCTAATTCATTCGCATGAATGTAACCATTCTAATTCATTCATACGATCCATTCTAATTCATTCGTACGATCCATTCTAATTCATTCGTACGATCCATTCTAATTCATTCGTACGATCCATTCTAATTCATTCGCACGAATGTATCCATTCTAATTCATTCATATGATCCATTCTAAATCATTCATACAATCCATTCTAATTCTTTCACACGATCCATTCTATTTCATTCGTACGATCCATTCTAATTCATTCGTAAAATCCATTCTAATTCATTCGCACGAATGTATCCATTCTAATTCATTCATACGATCCATTCTAATTCATTCGTACGATCCATTCTAATTCCTTCGTACGATCCATTCTAATTCATTCGTACGATCTATTCTAATTCATTCGTACGATCCATTCTAATTCATTCGTACGATCCATTCTAATTCATTCGTAAGATCCATTCTAATTCATTCGTACGATCCATTCTAATTCATTCGTACGATCCATTCTAATTCATTCGCACGAATGTATCCATTCTAGTTCATTCGTATGATCCATTCTAATTCATTCGTACGATCCATTCTAATCCATTCGTACGATCCATTCTAATTCATTCATACGATCCATTCTACTTCATTCATACAATCCATTCTAATTCTTTCACACGATCCATTCTAATTCATTCGTAGGATCCATTCTAATTCATTCGTACAATCTGTTCTATTTCATTCGTACGATCCATTCTTACTCATTCGTATGATCCATTCTAATTCATTCGGACGAATGTATCCATTCTAATTTATTCTTACAATCCATTCTAATTCATTCGTACGATCCATTCTAATTCATTCGTACGATCCATTCTTACTCATTCGTATGATCCATTCTAATTCATTCGTACGATCCATTCTAATTCGTTCGTACGATCGATTCTAATTCATTCGCACTATCCATTCTAATTCATTCGTACGATCCATTCTAATTCATTCGTATGATCCATTCTAATTTATTCGTTCAAATATATCCATTCTAATTCATTCCGTACGATCCATTCTAATTTATTCGTACGATCCATTCTAATTCATTCGTACGAATTTATCCATTCTAATTCATTCGTACGATCCATTCTAATTCATTCGGACAAATGTATCCATTCTAATTTATTCGTACGATCCATTCTAATTCATTCATTTGATCCATTCTAATTCATTCGTACGATCCATTCTAATTCATTCGTCCGATCCATTCTAATTCATTCGCACGAATGTATCCATTCTATTTCATTCGCACGATCTATTCTAATTCACTCATACGATCCATTCTAATCCATTCGTACGATCCATTCTAATTCATTCGCATGAATGTAACCATTCTAATTCATTCATTTGATCCATTCTAATTCATTCGTACGATCCATTCTAATTCATTCGTACGATCCATTGTAATTCATTCATACAATCCATTTAGATTCATTCGCACAAATGTATCCATTCAAATTCATTCGTACGATCTAGTCTAATTCATTAGCACGATCCATGCTAATTCATTCGTTCGATCAATTCTAATTCATTAGCACGATCCATTCTAATTCATTCGTACGATCCATTCTAATTCATTCATACGATCCATTCTTACTCATTCGTATGATCCATTCTAATTCATTCGTACGATCCATTCTAATTCTTTCGTACGATCGATTCTAATTTATTCGCACTATCCATTCTAATTCATTCGTATGATCCATTCTAATTCATTCGTATGATCCATTCTAATTTATTCGTTCAAATATATCCATTCTAATTCATTCATACGATCCATTCTAATTCATTCGTACGGTCCATTCTAATTCATTCGCACAATCCATTCTATTTCATTCGTACGATCCATTCTTACTCATTCGTTTGATCCATTATGGATATATTCGTGCGAATGAATTAGAATGGATCATACGAATGAAATAGAATGGATTGTGCGAATGAATTAGAATGGATCGTACGAATGAATTAGAATGGATCGTGTGAAAGAAATAGAATGGATCGTGCTAATGAATTAGAATGGATCGTACGAATGGATTAGAATGGATACATTCGAGCGAATGAATTAGAATGGATCGTACGAATGAACTAGAATGGATCATACGAATGAGTAAGAATGGATCGTAAAAATGAATTAGAATGGATCGTACGAATGAATTAGAATGGATCGTACGAATAAATTAGAATGGATACATTCGTCCGAATGAATTAGAATGGATCATACGAATGAGTAAGAATGGATCGTACGAATGAAATAGAATAGATCGTACGAATGAATTACAATGGAATATACGAATGAATTAGAATGGATCGTACGAATAAATTAGAATGGATCGTATGAATGAATTAGAATGGATCGTACGAATGAATTAGAATGGATCGTGCGAATGAATTCGAATGGATCGTACGATCCATTCTAATTCATTTATATAATCCATTCTAATTCATTCGCACGAATGTATCCATTCTAATCCATTCGTACGATCCATTCTAATCCATTCGTACGATCCATTCTAATTCATTCGCACAAATGTATCCATTCTAATTCATTCGTACGATCCATTCTAATTCATTCGTATGATCCATTCTAATTCATTCGTAGGATTCATTCTAATTAATTCGTATGATCCATTCTAATTCATTCGTACGATCCATTCTAAATCATTCATACGATCCATTCTAATTCATTCGTATGATCCATTCTAATTCATTCGTATGATCCATTCTAATTAATTCGTATGATCCATTCTAATTAATTCGTACGATCCATTCTAATTCATTCGTACGATCCATTCTAATTCATTCGCACAATCCATTCTATTTCATTCGTATGATCCATTCTTACTCATTGGTACGATCCATTCTAATTCATTCGACGAATGTATCCATTCTAATTCATTCGTACGAATCCATTCTAATTCATTCGTACAATCCATTCTATTTCATTCGTACGATCCATTCTTACTCATTCGTATGATCCATTCTAATTCATTCGCACGAATGTATCCATTCTAAATCATTCGTACGATCCATTCTAATTCATTCGTACGATCCATTCTAAATCATTCGTACAATCCATTCTATTTATTTCGTACGATC
The DNA here is from genome assembly GCA_947650365.1 of Chamaelirium japonicum. Taxonomy (NCBI): domain Eukaryota; kingdom Viridiplantae; phylum Streptophyta; class Magnoliopsida; order Liliales; family Melanthiaceae; genus Chamaelirium; species Chamaelirium japonicum. The sequence continues at coordinate 3,821,384 of OX393550.1, read as the reverse complement.
AATTTTAATTCATTCTAATTCATTCTATTTCATTCATACGATCCGTTCTAATTCACTCATACGATCCATTCTAATTCATTCATACGATCCATTCTAATTCATTTGCACGAATATATCCATTCTAATTCATTCGTACGATCCATTCTAATTCCTTCGTACGATCCAGTCTAATTCCTTCGTACGATCCATTCTAACTCCTTCGTACGATCCATTCTATTTCATTCATATGATCCATTCTAATTCCTTCGTACGATCCATTCTAATTCCTTCGTATCCATTGTAATTCACTCATACGATCCATTCTAATTCATTCATACGATCTATTCTAATTCATTCATACAATCCATTCTAATTCTTTCACACGATCCATTCTAATTCATTCGTACCATCCATTCTAATTCATTCGCACAATCCATTCTATTTCATTCGTACGATCCATTCTTACTCATTGGTACGATCCATTCTAATTCATTCGCACGAATGTATCCATTCTAATTCATTCTTACAATCCATTCTAATTCTTTCACACGATCCATTCTAATTCATTCGTACGATCCATTCTAAATCATTCGTGCAATCCATTCTATTTCATTCGTACGATCAATTCTAATTCATTAGAATGGATCGTACGAATGAATTAGAATGGATCATATTAATGAATTAGAATGGATCGTACGAATGAATTAGAATGGATCGTACGAACGAATTAGAATAGATCGTACGAAGGAATTAGAATGGATCATACGAATGAATTAGAATGGATATATTCGTGCAAATGAATTAGAATGGATCGTATGAATGAATAAGAATGGATCGTACGAATGAATTAGAATGGATATATTCGTGGAAATGAATTAGAATGGATCGTATGAATGTATTAGAACGGATCGTATGAGTGAATTAGAATGGATCGTACGAATGAATTAGAATGGATCGTACGAATGAATTAGAATGGATCGTGTGAAAGAATTAGAATGGATTGTATGAATGAATTAGAATAGATCGTATGAATGAATTAGAAAGGATCGTACGAATGAATTAGAAAGGATCGTACGAATGAATTTGAATGGATACATTTGTGCAAATGAATCTAAATGGATTGTATGAATGAATTACAATGGATCGTACGAATGAATTAGAATGGATCGTACAAATGAATTAGAATAGCTCATACGAATGAATTAGAATGAATCGTATGAATGAATTAGAATGGTTACATTCATGCGAATGAATTAGAATAGATCGTACTAATGAATTAGAATGGATCGTACGAATAAATTAGAATGGATCGTGGGAATGAATTAGAATGGATCGTACGAATGAATTAGAATGGATCCACCGAATGAGTTAGAATGGATCATACGAATGAATTAGAATGGATTGTACGAATGAATTAGAATGGATTGTGCGAATGAATTAGAATGGATTGTATGAATGAATAAGAATGGATCGTACGAATGAATTAGAATGGATCGTGCGAATGAATTAGCATGAATCGTACGAATGTATTAGAATGGATCGTACGAATGAGTTAGAATGAATCGTACGATCCATTTTAATTCAATCGTCCTATCCATTCTAATTCATTCGCATGAATGTATCCATTCTAATTCATTCGTACAATCTATTCTATTTCATTCGTACGATCCGTTTTTACTCATTCGTATGATCCATTCTAATTCATTCGTATGATCCATTCTATTTCATTCGTACGATCCATTCTAATTCATTCGTACCATCCATTCTAATTCATTCGCACGATCTATTCTAATTCATTCATACGATCCATTCTAATTCATTCCTACAATCCATTCTAATTCATTCGCCCGATCCATTCTAATTCATTCATACGATCCATTCTATTCGAATGGATCATGCGACCCATTCGAATTCATTCGCCTGATCCATTCTAATTCATTCATACGATCCATTCTAATTCATTCATACAATGCATTCTAATTCGTTCGCACGATCCATTCTAATTCATTCATACGATCCATTCTAATTCATTCGTACGATCCATTCTAATTCACTCATACGATCCATTCTAATACATTCATACGATCCATTCTAATTCATTTGCACGAATATATCCATTCTAATTCATTCGTACGATCCATAATAATTCCTTCGTACGATCCATTCTAATTCATTCGTACGATCTATTCTAATTCATTCGTACGATCCATTCTAATTCATTCGTACGATCCATTCTAATTCATTCGTACGATCCATTCTAATTCATTCATACAATCCATTCTAATTCTTTCACACGATCCATTCTAATTCATTCGTACGATCCATTCGTACTATCCGTTCTAATTCACTCATACGATCCATTCTAATTCATTCATACGATCCATTCTAATTCATTTGCACAAAGGTATCCATTCTAATTCATTCGTACGATCCATTCTAATTCATTCACATGAATGTATCCATTCGTACGAATGAATTAGAATAGATGGTACGAATGAATTAGAATGGATCGTACGAATGAATTAGAATGGATCGTACGAATGAATTAGAATGGATCATGCGAAGGAATTAGAATGGATCGTGCGAATGAATTAGAATTGATCGTACGAATGAATTAGAATGGATCGTACGAATGAAATAGAATGGATACATTCGTGCGAATGAATTAGAATGGATCGTACGAATGAATTAGAATGGATCGTACGAATGGATTAGAATGGATCATACGAATGAATTAGAATGGATCGTGCGAATGAATTAGAATGGATCGAACGAATGAATTAGAATGGATATATTCGAGCGAATGAATTAGAATAGATCGTAGGAATGAATTAGAATGGATCATATGAACGAATTAGAATGGATCGTACGAATGAATTAGAATAGATACATTCGAGCGAATGAATTAGAATAGATACAATCGAGCTAATGGATTAGAATGTATCGTACGAATGAATTAGAATAGATCATAGGAATGAATTAGAATGGATCGTGCAAATGAATTAGAATGGATACATTCGTGCGAATGAATTAGAATGGATCGTGTGAATAAATTAGAATGGATCGTACGAATGAATTAAAATGGATATATTTGAACGAAAAAATTAGAATAGATCATACGAATGAATTAGAATGGATCGTACGAATAAATTAGAATGGATAGTGCGAATGAATTAGAATGGATCGTACGAGTGAATTAGAATGGATACATTCGTGCGAATGAATTAGAATGGATCATACGAATCAGTAAGAATGGATCGTACGAATGAAATAGAATGGATTATACAAATGAATTAGAATGGATACATTCGTGCGAATGAATTAGAATGGATCGTATGTACGAAAGAATTAGAATGGATACATTCGTGCGAATGAATTAGAATGGATGGTACGAATGAATTAGAATGGATCGTGCGAATGAATTAGAATGGATCGTACGAATGAACTAGAATGGATACATTCGTGCGAATGAATTAGAATGGATCGTACGAATAAATTAGAATGGATCGTACGAATGAATTAGAATGGATCTTACGAATAATTTAGAATGGATCGTACGAATAAATTAGAATGGATCGTATGAATGGTTTAGAATGGATACATTCGTGCAAATGAATTAGAATGGATCGGACGAATGAATTAGAATGGATCGTACGAATGAATTAGAATGGATCGTGTGAAAGAATTAGAATGGATTGTATGAATGAATTAGAATGGGTCGTACGAAGGAATTAGAATGGATCGTACGAATGAATTAGAATAGATCGTACGAATGAATTAGAATGGATCGTACGAATGAATTAGAATGGATCGTGAGAAAGAATTAGAATGGATCGTACGAATGAATTAGAATGGATCGTGCGAATGAATTAGAATGGATCGTACGAATGAATTAGAATGGATCGTGCTAATCAATTAGAATTGATCGAACGAATTCATTCTAATTCATTCATACAATCCATACTAATTCTTTCACACGATCCCTTCTAATTCATTCGTACGTTCCATTCTCATTCATTCGTATGATCCATTCTAATTAATTCGTATGATCCATTCTAATTCATTCGTACTATCCATTCTAATTCATTCATACAATCCATTCTAATTCATTCGTAAGATCTATTCTAATTCACTCATACGATCCATTCTAATACATTCATACGATCCATTCTAATTCATTTGCACGATTCATTCGTACGATCCATTCTATTTCATTCGTACGATCCATTCTTACTCATTCATATGATCCATTCTAATTCATTCGTACGAATGTATCCATTCTAATTTATTCGTACGATCCATTCTAATTCATTCGTACGATCCATTCTAATTCATTCGTCCGATCCATTCTAATTCATTCGCACGAATGTATCCATTCTAATTCATTCGTACGATCCATTCTAATTCATTCGTACGATCCATTCTAATTCATTCGTAAGATCCATTCTAATTCATTCCTACGATCCATTCTAATTCATTCGTACGATCCATTCTAATTAATTCGCACGAATGTATCCATTCTAGTTCATTCGTACGATCCATTTAATTCATTCGTACGATCCATTCCAATTCATTCGTACGATCCATTCTAATTCATTCGTACGATCAATTCTAATTCATTCGCACGAATGTATCCATTCTAATTCATTCGTACGATCCATTCTAATTCATTCATACAATCCATTCTAATTCTTTCACACGATCCATTCTAATTCATTCGTAGGATCCATTCTAATTCATTCGTACAATCTATTCTATTTCATTCGTACTATCCATTCTTACTCATTCGTATGATCCATTCTAATTCATTCGCACGAATGTATCCATTCTAATTCATTCGTATGATCCTGAATTAGAATGGATCGTACGAATTAATTAGAATGGATACCTTTGTGCATATGAATTAGAATGGATCGTACGAATGAATTAGAATGGATACATTCGTGTGAATGAATTAGAATGGATTGTGCGAATGAATAAGAACAGATCGTGCGAATGAATTAGAATGGATCGTATGAAGGAATTAGAATGGATCGTATGTACGAATGAATTAGAATGGATACATTCGTGCGAATGAATTAGAATGGATCGTACGAATGAATTAGAATGGATCGTGCGAATGAATTAGAATGGATCGTACGAATGGATTAGAAAGGATCGTACGAATGAACTAGAATGGATACATTCGTGCGAATGAATTAGAATGGATCGTACGAATGAATTAGAATGGATCGTACGAATGAATTAGAATGGATCTTACGAATGAATTAGAGTGGATCGTACGAATAAATTAGAATGGATCGTATGAATTGTTTTGAATGGATTGTGCGAATGAATAAGAACAGATCGTGCGAATGAATTAGAATGGATCGTACAAATGAATTAGAATGGATCATACGAATGAATTAGAATGGATCGTACGAATTAATTAGAATGGATACATTCATGCGAATGAATTAGAATGGATTGTATGAATGAACTAGAATGGATCGTACGAATGAATTAGAATGGATCATACAAATTAATTAGAATGGATCAAACGAATGAATTAGAATGGATCGTACGAATGAATTAGAATGGATCGTACGAATGAATTAGAATAGATCGTACGAATAAATTAGAATGGATACATTTGTCCGAATGAATTAGAATGGATCATACGAATGAGTAAGAATGGATCATACGAATGAAATAGAATAGATTGTACGAATGAATTAGAATGGATCCTACGAATGAATTTGAATAGATCGTGTGAAAGAATTAGAATGGATTGTATGAATGAATTGGAATGAATTCGTACGATCCATTCGAATTCATTCGCACGATCCATTCTAATTCATTCATACGATCCATTCTAATTCATTCATACAATCCATTCTAATTCTTTCACACGATCCATTCTAATTCATTCGTAGGATCCATTCTAATTCATTCGTACAATCTATTCTATTTCATTCGTACGATCCATTCTTACTCATTCGTATGATCCATTCTAATTCATTCGGACGAATGTATCTATTCTAATTTATTCGTACGATCCATTCTAATTCTAATTCTTTCACACGATCCATTCTAATTCATTCGTACGATCCATTCTAATTCATTCGTACAATCCATTCTATTTCATTCGTACGATCCATTCTTACTCATTCATATGATCCATTCTAATTCATTCGTATGATCCATTCTAATTCATTCGTACGATCGATTCTAATTCATTCGTACGATCCATTCTAATTCATTCGTATGATCCATTCTTACTCATTCGTATGACCTATTCTAATTCATTCGGATGAATGTATCCATTCTAATTTATTTGTACAATCCATTCTAATTCATTCGTACGATCCATTCTAATTCATTTGTACGATCCATTCTAATTCTTTCGTCCGATCCATTCTAATTCATTCGCACGATCCATTCTTACTCATTGGTACAATCCATTCTAATCCATTCGTACGATCCATTCTAATTCATTCGTATGATCCATTCTAATTAATTCGTACGATCCATTCTAATTCATTCGTACGATCCATTCTAATTCATTCATACAATCCATTCTAATTCATTTCATACGATCCATTCTAATTCATTCGTACGATCCATTCTATTTCATTCGTATGATCCATTCTTACTCATTGCTACGATCCATTCTAATTCATTCGCACGAATGTATCCATTCTAATTCATTCGTACGAATCCATTCTAATTCATTCGCACGATCCATTCTAATTCATTCGCACGAATGTATCCATTCTAATTCATTCGTACGAATCCATTCTAATTCATTCGCACGATCCATTCTAATTCATTCGCACGAATATATCCATTCTAATTCATTCATACAATCCATTCTAATTCATTCCGTACGATCCATTCTAATTCATTCGCTCGAATGTATCCATTCTAATCCATTCGTACGATCCATTCTAATCCATTCGTACGATCCATTCTAATTCATTCGCATGAATGTAACCATTCTAATTCATTCATTTGATCCATTCTAATTCATTCGTACGATCCATTCTAATTCATTAGCACGATCCATGCTAATTCATTCGTTCGATCAATTCTAATTCATTAGCACGAAACATTCTAATTCATTCGTACGATCCATTCTAATTCATTCGCACGATCCATTCTAATTCATTCATAGGATCCATTCTAATTCATTCATACGATCTATTCTAATTCTTTCGCACGAATGTATCCATTCTAATTCATTCGCACAAATGTATCCATTCTAATTCATTCGTACGACTCCATTCTAATTCATTCGTACAATCTATTCTATTTCATTCGTACGATCCATTCTAGTTCATTCGTACGATCCATTCTAATTCATTCGTTTGATCCATTCTAATTCATTCGTATGATCCATTCTAATTAATTCGTATGATCCATTCTAATTCATTCGTACGATCCATTCTAATTCATTCATACAATCCATTCTAATTCATTCGCACGAATGTATCCATTCTAATTAATTCGTACGATCCATTCTAATTCATTCGTATTATCCATTCTATTCATTTGCACGATCCAGTCTAATGGATTCGCACGATCCATTCTAATTCATTCGCACGAATGTATCCATTCTAATTCATTCATACAATCCATTCTAATTCATTCGTACGATCCATTCTAATTCATTCATACAAATGTATACATTCTAATTCATTCGTACGATCCATTCTAATTCATTCGTACGATCAGTTCTAATTCATTCACAAAATCTATTCTAATTCATTCATACGATCCATTCTAATTCATTCGTACGAACCATTCTAATTCTTTCACACGATCCATTCTAATTCATTCGTACGATCCATTCTAATTCATTCACACGATCCATTCTAATTCATTCGTACGATCCATTCTAATTCATTCATACGATCCATTCTAATTCATTCGTACGATCCATTCTAATTCATTCGCACAAATGTATCCATTCTAATTCATTCGTACGATCCATTCTAATTCATTCGCACGATCCATTCTAATTCATTCGCACGATCTATTCTAATTCATTCGTACGATCCATTCTAATTCATTCGTACGATCCATTCTAATTCATTCGTATGATCCATTCTAATTAATTCGTATGATCCATTCTAATTCATTCGTACGATCCATTCTAATTAATTCGTATGATCCATTCTAATTCATTCGCACGAATGTATCCATTCTAATTAATTCGTACGATCCATTCTAATTCATTCGTATGATCTATTCTTATTCATTCGCACGATCCAGTCTAATTGATTCGCACGATCCATTCTAATTCATTCGCACGAATGTATCCATTCTAATTCATTCGTACGATCCATTCTAATTCATTAATATGATCCATTCTAATTCATTCGTACGATCCATTCTAATTCATATGCACAAAGGTATCCATTCTAATTCATTCGCACGAAAGAATTAGAATGGATTGTATGAAAGAATTAGAATGGATCGTGCGAATGAATTAGAATGGAATGTACGAAGGAATTAGAATGGATCGTACGAAGGAATTAGAATGGATCGTACGAATGAGCAAGAATGGATCGTACGAATGAATTAGAATGGATCGTGTGGGGGAAAATCTTCGTGCCGACCCGAAGACCTTCGCAGCACTAGTCAATTGGAGTCGAAGTTAATGTCGAAGATCGTTGGTCAATCGATTGGTTGAAGTTGTTGCTTTTTTTTTTTTGATATGTAAACAGAAAAACAATCAGAGAGAGAGAGATTTTGACACAAGAGAAGTGATCTCGGAGTTCAGCCGAAGCCTACGTCTCCGTGCTATAGGGAGCAACCCGTATTCACTAATACTTAGGTTGAAGTGACCTCGACAGGCCGAGTATCACTGAAAGCTCCCTGATCTCTTCGAAAGAGAGAAGAAGATCGAAGAGAGATGGTAGATCAGAAGTTGAAAATCCCAGAGCTCTGGTTTTTAGAACTGAGAATTCGATCCATTTACATTCAAAGGCTATGCTATTTATAGGCATTCTGGGTGGCGAATGGCGGTTTCTGCTGCAGTATCTGGGGATCCTCCAGGTAAAGTTGCGGGCCCCGTGGTTGTCTTCGGGGGCCCACCAGGCAGGGCCGGTGGGTCTCGCTGTGGTATTTGTGGGCCCACCAGGCAGGGCCGGTGGGTCCCGTGGTAGTCCTCGTGGGCCCACCAGGCAGGGCCGGTGGGTCTCGCTGTGGTATTTGTGGGCCCACCAGGCAGGGCCGGTGGGTCCCGTGGTAGTCCTCGTGGGCCCACCAGGCAGGGCCGGTGGGTCCCGCGGTAGTCCTCGTGGGCCCACCAGGTATGGCCGGTGGGTCCCGTGGTGGATTCATGCCAAAATTTGCACCCACAGTTACCCCCTCCAAGTTAGCTAGAGTGCTTTCTGGCTGGCTTGGACTTGGTGCAAAAAATAGCAACTTCCTGTTTTGAAAAACGGACACGAAGAAACTTGTCGCATGTTAGAGAAAAAAGTGACTGATCGGTCAATTTGGACCGATCGGTCAAATTTGACCGATCGGTCAAATTTTGACCGATCGGTCAAATTTTGACCGATCGGTCAAATTTTGACCGATCGGTCAAAATTCAACCGGTCAAGAATCGGGTGATCGGTCAAAAAACAGGGTTTTTTGACCGATCCAGTAGTAATTTTGACCGATCAGCTGAAATTTGGCCGATCGGTTAAATTTTGACCGATCGGACACTTTTGACCGATCGGTCAAATTTTGACCGATCGGGCAAAATTCAACCGGTCAAGAATTGGGTGATCGGTCAAAAAACAGGGTTTTTTGACCGACCCAGTAGAAATTTGACCGATCAGATAACTTTCGCCGATCGGACATGTTTGTCCGATCGGTGAAAAATATCCGGTCAAGGTTCGAGTGATCGGCAAAAAACCTTGGTTTTTTACCAGATCCAGTAGAAATTTGACCGATCAGATAACTTTCGCCGATCGGACATGTTTGTCCGATCGGTGAAAAAATATCCGGTCAAGGTTCGAGTAATCGGCAAAAAACCTTAGTTTTTTGCCAGATCCAGTAGAAATTTGACCGATCAGATAACTTTCGCCGATCGGACATGTTTGTCCGATCGGTAAAAAATATCCGGTCAAGGTTCGAGTGATCGGCAAAAAACCTTAGTTTTTTGCCAGATCCAGTAGAAATTTGACCGATCAGATAACTTTCGCCGATCGGACATGTTTGTCCGATCGGTGACAAATATCCGGTCAAGGTTCGAGTGATCGGCAAAAAACCTTGGTTTTTTGCCAGATCCAGTAGAAATTTGACCGATCAGATAACTTTCGCCGATCGGACATGTTTGTCCGATCGGTGAAAAATATCCGGTCAAGGTTCGAGTGATCAGCAAAAAACCTTGGTTTTTTGCCAGATCCAGTAGAAATTTGACCGATCAGATAACTTTCGCCGATCGGACATGTTTGTCCGATCGGTAAAAAATATCCGGTCAAGGTTCGAGTGATCGGCAAAAAACCTTGGTTTTTTGCCAGATCCAGTAGAAATTGGACCGATCAGATAACTTTCGCCGATCGGACATGTTTGTCCGATCGGTGAAAAATATCCGGTCAAGGTTCGAGTGATCGGCAAAAAACCTTGGTTTTTTGCCAGATCCAGTAGAAATTTGACCGATCAGATAACTTTCGCCGATCGGACATGTTTGTCCGATCGGTGAAAAATATCCGGTCAAGGTTCGAGTGATCGGCAAAAAACCTTGGTTTTTTGCCAGATCCAGTAGAAATTTGACCGATCAGATAACTTTCGCCGATCGGACATGTTTGTCCGATCGGTAAAAAATATCCGGTCAAGGTTCGAGTGATCGGCAAAAAACCTTGGTTTTTTGCCAGATCCAGTAGAAATTTGACCGATCAGATAACTTTCGCCGATCGGACATGTTTGTCCGATCGGTGAAAAATATCCGGTCAAGGTTCGAGTGATCGGCAAAAAACCTTGGTTTTTTGCCAGATCCAGTAGAAATTTGACCGATCAGATAACTTTCGCCGATCGGACATGTTTGTCCGATCGGTGAAAAATATCCGGTCAAGGTTCGAGTGATCGGCAAAAAACCTTGGTTTTTTGCCAGATCCAGTAGAAATTTGACTGATCGAAGTAAAGTTTTGAACCTGCCCTTCTGAGAAGGTTTACTGCTTTGTTCTTCGATACTTTGGCAGAGTTTTGAACATTGATGGAGCTTGATTCTTCTTGTTTTGAATCCTTGGTTGGCTTGATGGTTGCTTTGAACCGGCGGTCCGGTTTACCCAGACCGGTGGCTTGCATGGACCGTTGGTTCATGTGGACCGGTAGGTCCGACGTTTCGCCTGGTCGCGACTGTTCGCCTGGTTTTGCGCTTGCTACGGATGGATGCCACGTGTACCTACAAAAACACGCGATTTGATATGGTGAAGACACGTGTCTTCTCGATTTGCGCACCTGTTTTACCCTGGGTACAAAAGTTTTCACCGGCTGTCATTTCGCCTCACGCTTCCAAAATTTTTCGAAGTCCAGACCCTTGTTCTCCTGATTTCTGCTCTTGTTCTTGTTCTCGTTCGATCGGTCCAATGGCTTCATCTGGCAGTTCGAAGAAGTCCGGTACAGCTCCCTCGAAGAGAAAGGGGAAGGAAATTGTCGAGGTTCAATCTCCTCCGAGGGGCCGTGGCAAAGGCAAGGCTGCTCTCGTTGAACTGGGCCAACTGGGCAAGAGGCACCAAGGGGTAGGTTTTGCCTCAGCGCCATCAAGGCCAGAATTCATCCCCAAAGTGAAGTTTGTTCTGGGTCCGCTTATGCCCCTGACAGAGGAGACGGAGTATATGTACAATGTTGGTGGTGAGTTCACAGATACGAAGAGAAAGAAGTGGCAAGCACTTCTCTCTTATTTCACTGAAGGGAAGGGAGCGCAGCCTTCACTCCCTAGCATCCAGACGGCTTTCGGCATCGACAAGAAGACCGTCTTCACCAGTTTTGCCAGCAACGAGAAGGTCATGGGAACCATCGTGACCATCGGCCAAATGAACTGCGGCCTACGTCTGCCTCTGCCACCCTTCGCTGCAAGACTACTGAATACATCTGGCCTTTGCCCGGGGCAAGTCACAGGGAATGCCTGGCGAATCATCTATGCGTTCTGCCGGGTGGAATCAGATTTTCAAGAGGACTTGAGGGCCTGTTACTCCAGTATCCCGGAAGGTGAACCTGCCAGGATTGAGCTCGGATACTTCTTCTTTCATTATCGATGGAATTACAGGAAGGACAGCCCATTCTACAATTTGACTGGTGTGTCTCCGCTTCGTCCGTTAACTGATACAGTTCCTTCGGACAAGTTGTACACGGACTGGCCTATTTCTGTATCTGGCGCCTGGACGTCCATGTCAGTGCCCGACACCCCCCGAGACAGCGTGCACGAGGCGGTGAAAATGTACAGCGCTGGAGGCATCTTCGCCTGGAATTCTGAGAGGGCGGGAGCCATAGATAACTTGTTCCTCGAGCTAACCTGTGGAACCAGGTCGTGGAAACAGTTTTCTAACTGTCCTGTGAGATATGGCAAGGCCAATCTCCTCCACAGATCAAAGGACAGGTACGAGGACAACGAAGTCCTATACTCTGACTACGATGAGGACCCTCAGTCGGGCAAGGTCATCCGGAAGGTTCGGGCCGAGAAGAAAATCTACACTGCGAGGCGCCGGTTACCTACCATGGACGAGAAACTGGTGCTCCAAAGAGGCCCAGTGAAGAAGAAGCGAAAAACTCTCGTCAAGCCTAAGGAAGATGAAGACCAAGACAAGAAGAATGAAGATGAAGAGAAAGAAAAGAAGAATGAAGAAGAAGAAACTGAGAATGCCAGCCACGACAACAGTGGCAATGGCGAAGATGAGGACGGGGACGGCGAGGACGATCCGTCTTCTACCCCCTCCAGTGGGGATGATGAGAATGGGGGTGGTGAGGAAGAAATTCCTCCCACCCCCACTGGTGGTGCAACGGGGGAGGACTCGATCCCTATTCCCATTGACGAGGTTAAAGCCCGTCAGATGGAGGAAATTCTCGACACAGAAGGCGACGGCAAAAAGGTGGTTCCCACCTACAAATTTGACGAATTGAAGAGGCCGATGCGCTTCAAAATTAAACTATCGAAGAGTGCTGGGGTTGGAAGCAACCCCACGCCTCTTGATCAAATCCCCCCCGACGCTCTTCGCATTGAGGGAGCAACAATGAGTGGGGGTGTAGAGGTTGAGCAACCCCCTCCCCCCTCTCACTCTCTGCTCAACGAGGTGGAGGCCATGTTGGCCGGGCTCATTCAGCCAGGCGGGTCGCAAGAAGAGAGAGCCTCACCTCCCAGGAATGCTTCCCCCCCTGCTAATTTGGAGAGGGGAAGTCGAGTGGGCGATGGGGCTCCTCAACCTCAACCAGCGCCAACCCTGATTCAGGAGAAATCGACTCCTCAGAGTGGCTCTGATCGTCAGAAGGGCAAAGAGCCGAGGGTTGAAACATCAGGTATTTGAACTTAACTTGCTTTGAATGTCTTGTCTCCGAAGTTCGAAAATAATCTAACACTTTGATTCCCTTTGATTGCAGGTGCGCCTGCTGGATTGACTCCAACAATAAGGAGCTTGGGTGACGTTGATATCAACCGCCCCACTGCTGCGATCAGAAAACTCATCAACCTTCCGAGTGCCACTTTGGATGAAGCTTTCGATAGAATTAACCTGTTGGTAGGTGCATCTGCTTGATCGATCATTTGAATCGTATCTTTCTTCAGAATAATTCAACTCTTTTGTTCTTTTGCAGAACTCAGCACTTATGAATGTTGCAACCAAACTCTCTTTGAGGGCGGGAGCAAAAGAAGCTGTAGCTGAAATAAATCAATTGACCGCGGAGAGAGATGAGCTGAGAGAGCTCCTGACTTCGAAGAAAGCCTCTCTCAAATCCAAGATTGAGGAACTTCGCAAAGGAAAGCTGGAGATCAAGGGGCTGAAGGATCGGTGTGAGGCACAGAGTCACGAGCTCGAATCCTTGAAGACTCAACTCTCCAAGGTTGAGGACGTGTCCTGTGGCCGCACCATCGAGATTCAAGAGCTGAAGCAACAACTTGCAACTCAGCACGCTGCCTTCACTGCCAGAGAGGAGACTTCCAAGAAGGCAATGGAGCATGCGCTGTCAGAGTGCAAGGTTTACAAGGAAACAGCAGAGAAGGCAGCAGAAGCGCTCAGGACTCATGTAGCTAGCGTCCGATCCTCCAAGGCATCAGTGGCGAGTAAAGCTCGTCCTGGATCTGAAGGGGAGAAGTCGCATGCGAAGAGTGTGGCCAAGCCCTGAGACTTTTCTTCTTCTTTGTTGTTGTACTTGTAAATTTTTGAAATGTAACAGCTCCTTGTATCTGACATATTTTGATGATAATAGAAGACATCTTTTTGGTATTTGAAACTTGCACTTCTTTTGAGTTGAATGTCTTTGAATGTTGAGTTCTGGAATGCTATTTGACATGATTGAGTATTCATAAATTTGAACGTAATTTGAATACGCATATACTTGAATGTAAGGGGTTGAGTCGCTACTCAATCACCCAAACTTGTAACTTTGAAAATTGAATTTGAATTCGAATAACATTTGAATGTAAGGGGTCGAGTCGCAACTCAGACTCCCAAACCTGTTAGACGATATCGAATTGATTGAAATTGGATATTGAATTTCGAAGGTCAGTTTAACATTCGCTAGTAAGGGGTCGAGTCGCAACTCTAACACCCAAACATGTTAAGACCTGGTAACTTGAAAATGGTCAGTTTTTAACATTTGCTAGTAAGGGGTTGGGTCGCAACCCTAACACCCAAACTTGTTAAAAGACCTGGTAATTTGAATATGGATAACTTGAAACTGCTTCAGAACTTGGATTGAAAATCAGAACACTTGTACACTTGAACATTTGAAAGAGAGCTTTATTCATCACAGAATTTACATTATGGATAGAACAACTTGAGGTGTCTAGAATTCCAAGCTCGAGGCAATCTATCTCCTTCTGGTGTGATCAGTCTGTAAGAACCTTTGCCTCCAACTGACTCAATGATATATGGACCTTCCCAGTTGGGAGCAAGCTTTCCACTGCTGTGCTCTTTGGTATTGTAGAAAACTGCTCTGAGAACTAAACTACCCACTGGGAACTGTCTCTTGTGGACTTTCTTGTCATAGGCTCTTTTGATCTTCTGTTGATATTTGGCCACACGAAGTGATGCTAGATCTCGTAGTTCTTCAGAGAAGTCTAGATCATTGATCCGAAGTTCTTCATTGACTCCTTCTTCAACAGCTTTGGTCTTCAAAGTACTAGATATATTTTCTGTTGGGAGTATTGCTTCTGATCCATATGTTAGACGGAAGGGTGAGAACCCTGTTGATCTTCTCGGAGTTGTGCGATACCCCCAAAGAACTTCAGGTAGGACTTGCTCCCATAATCCTTTCTTGTCGTTGAGTTTCTTCTTGAGTATATCAAGTATAGATCTGTTTGAGGCTTCAGCTTGACCATTGCATTGAGGATATCTTGGAGTTGAATAGAATAACTTGATACCGTTGTTCAGACAGAACTCTCGGAATTTGTCTGAGTCAAATTGAGCTCCATTGTCAGCAACAAGAACTTGAGGTGTGCCAAATCTTGAGAAGATGTTGTGCCGAATGAATTTGATCACTTCGTCGTCAGTCTCTCGAAAGAGGGGCACAGCTTCAACCCATTTGGTGAAGTAATCAGTAGCCAGCAGTAGATATTTCTTCTTGCTTGGAGTTGGAGGGAAAGGACCCAAGAAATCTAACCCCCATTGATGGAAAGGCCAAGGACTTGATAATTGATGAAGTTCATCTGCAGGGAGATGGATAGCTCGAGCGTGTCGTTGGCAAGGCTCGCATCTTTGAACGACTTGTTGAGCATCCTTTGCCATTGTTGGCCAGTAGTACCCTTGTAGCTTCGTCTTGGCTTCAAGAGATCTTCCTCCTGAATGATTTCCACAAGCTCCAGAGTGGATATCAATCAGGATTGATTGTGCTTGCCCAGGACCAAGGCACTTGAGCAACATCCCGTTGTGAGATTTGAAGTATAGATCTTCTCCTTGCAAAATATAGCACGGGAGTTTCCTCTGAAGTCTTCGGGCTTGATTTGGATCTCCCGGCATTTTACCATGCTTGAAGAAGTCGAAAATTGGTCGCCTCCAGTCTTGAAGTTGATCTCCACCCCCAGATTCTTTTGTAGTAGTAAGGATCTGTTGATCGGGGATGGTCTTGGGCACTTCTTGATAATCGATCTGTATTTGCCTTCCTCCGAGTGAGTCTCCAAGAACTGAGGCAGCATTAGCTAAGGCATCTGCTTCTCGGTTCTCTGCTCTGGGGATTTGAATGAATTCAGCGCTAGTAAAACGTTGTTGAAGACGTCGTACTAAGGCCAAGTAGAGTTGCATTCTTTCTTCTCGAGCTGTGTACTCTCCATTGATTTGCCTTATGATCAATTGGGAGTCGCTGTATATGATGATTTGATCTACCCCCAGAGATTCTGCCATTTCGAGTCCGGAAATGAGTGCTTCATATTCAGCTTCGTTGTTGGTGGCATTAAACCCAAGGAGAGTGGCCTTCTGGAGATGATCGAGTTCGGGGGATATTAAGACTATCCCAGTTCCCGAACCGATCGAACTTGATGCTCCATCAGTATAAAGCTTCCATGGAGGAGTTGCAGAAATAACTTCAAGACTTGGATCAATTTTTGTTGCAGGATTGATCGGAGGAGTATCCTCATCTTCCAAGCGCATGTCGACATCCTCTTCCCAAGTGATGGGGTCTTTAACTGGAAAGTCAGCTAGAAAATCAGCAATTGCTTGACCTTTGATAGAAGTGCGAGATTCGAATTGAATCCCCAGAGCACTCATTTCGATCACCCATTTGGTCATTCGACCAGCTCGACCAGCTTTGTCAATGATATCTTTGAGTGAGTGTTCTGAAATGACAGTAATCTGGTGGGAGACGAAGTACGGTTGAAGACGACGCGAAGCAGTGAGCAAGGCCAAGATGACCTTCTCAGTTTTTGAGTAGCGAGTCTCAGCCGGAAGAAGAGTGTGGCTGATGTAGTAGACTGGATGTTCGATGCCTTCTCTTCTACTGACTAAGACCGCGCTGATTGCTTGATCGGTCACGGCAAGGTAGAGCCACAAGTCTTCTCTTGGAAGTGGAGCAGTCAGGATAGGAGCTTGCACCAGATATTTCTTGATACTTTGAAATGCTTCTTCACAGGTTGGACTCCAGCCGGAGGTATCCGCCTTTCGTAGTTTGTCGAAGAGTGGCTTGCACTTCTCTGAGGACTTTGAGATGAATCGATTGAGTGCTGCTAACCTTCCAGTGAGACGTTGAACTTCTTTTCGATTTGTAGGTGAAGGCATATCGATGATGGCTCGAATTTGATCAGGATTGGCTTCAATACCTCTCCTGGTCACAAGATGACCCAGGAATTTGCCAGATTGAACTCCGAAGGCGCACTTGGCTGGATTGAGCTTCATTCGATACTTTCGAAGGACTTGGAAGGTTTCAGCCAGATCAGATAGATGTTTGCTCTGAACGGAACTCTTGGTGAGGAGATCATCGACATAGACTTCGACGTTGCGACCGATCTGATCTTCGAACATTTTGGTGACTAGCCTTTGATAGGTGGAACCAGCATTTTTGAGGCCGAATGGCATGACATTGTAGCAATAAAGGCCTCGGCTAGTCACAAAACATGTCTTCTCTTGATCATCAGCGTGGAGTGGAATTTGATTGTATCCGGAATACCCATCCATGAAAGACAATAGCTCGTGGCCAGCAGTGGCGTCGACGAGTCTATCTATCCTTGGCATGGGAAAAGGATCTTTGGGGCAAGCCTTGTTGAGATTGGTAAAGTCGATGCAGACTCTGACTTTCCCATTCTTCTTTGGAACAGCCACTATATTAGAGATCCAAGTTGGATACTCTACTTCTCGGATGAATCCGGCTGCGAGTAGCTTGGTAATTTCTTCTTGAACAGCAATTTGCAGCTCTGGTCGAATGGTGCGAGGCTTTTGCTTGACGGGCTTCACCTCTTCTTTGATCGCAAGTCGGTGACAAGCGTCATCTGGATTGATCCCAGGCATGTCTTCGAAGCACCATGCGAAGACGTCGATATTGGACTGGAGGAAGGATACCATGTCTTGCGCTTCTGCGTCGCTAAGACCGGTACCAATAAATGTTTGTTGAGGGAGATCTCCGCTGCCAATATTGATTGGGATGATTTCTTCAATTGAAGGTGATGCTTCCCATTCGATTGGTGGAGGTTCGGTCAGCGGAACCTCCTTTGATTGCTATTTAGAAGAGGGACCAGCTTTATCTCGTGGCCGCTTTGGAGGAGCAATGTTAATCTTTCGATCTGTCTTTGCCGCAGCAGCTTCACAAGACCTTCCAGCTTGCTGATCGCCTCGAATGCAGACGATGCCTTCTCCAGTTGCAAATTTGAGTAGTTGATGGTAAGAGGAGGAGATGGCATTGATCTGATGGAGGAATGGTCGCCCAAGAATGGCGTTGTAGCTAGACATTCCTTCGACGATTGCAAACCTCACCGAGACTCGAGTCTCTCGGCTGAGGTCGATGGTAAATCTGGATTCGCCCACTGTGATGCTTTGTTCACTATTGAAGCCGGTGATCACAGTCGGGACGACGTCGAGGCTTTGATACTTATGTCCCAGACGTTTGAAACAGTCTGAGAACATAATGTCGATAGAGCTTCCGGTGTCGATGAGGATCCGGTTGACAGTGCTGCCGTCGATGATGAGTTTCAAGACCAGGGGGTCTCGATGTGGAGTATGAACTCCTTGAAGATCAGTGTCGTTGAAGACTATGGATGGCCAAGCCAGACCTTCGATGGGCTTCTCGATCCAGGTGTCTTCTTTGTTTGCAGTAGATCGAACATGGAAGATGCGTCGAACCTGCCGATCGACTTCCTTCCCGGTCAAAGCTTGATTGTGCAAGGTTCCATGAATGCCAAAGACATTGGCATTCACAGAAATTGGTTGCCGGTTGGAAGAGATTTGATGTATCCAACACACTTCTTTCCCCTTGGTAGAGGTTCGACGTTGATCGTGCCCATTGTTGACGAATTCTTGAAGGTGGCCTTCTCGTAGTAAGTCTTCAAGATGGAATTTCAGCCGAAAACACCGATCGGTGGAATGGCCGTGACTTCGATGGAATTCACAGTAGACTGTTTTGTCTGCTGTGAATTTGGAATTTGGTTGAAGAGGATTGGGCCTCCGAAGATACTCGTCGTGTTGAATACGGTCGAGTATCTGCTCGACTGGCATGTTCCACTCGGTGAAAGTGGTCTTCGTTGGAGATCGACGCCCATCATTCTTTGATCTTTTGTTGGCCGGAGGGGCTGCTGCTTCAGTGTTGTGAGCCTTTGCAGCATATTTAGGTGCTTCTCTTTCAGCAGGCCTTCTCTTAGTTTCTCGCCCTTTTCGAGCGACTTGATCGTCTTCCACCTCAATCTCCCTCTGAATTCGATCGAACATAGCTCCCAGAGAAGGAGGGGGATTGCGGATGAAGTCGTTGTAGATGTGTAGATCGAAGCGGAGAGCGTTCTGGAAAGCCAACATGATGGCTTCATCATCCAGATGCCTTCCAGAGAGAGCAGCATGCTCGTTGCGAAACCTCCTCGTGAAGCTGCGGAGAGTCTCATCTGCACCCATCCTTAGTCGATATAGAGAGTCTAGCTTCTTCTCGGGTTTCAGGTTGAGCTGGTAATGCTGCACAAAGAGGTTAGCCAAAACACCGAACTGGGTAATGGATCCAGCTCGGAGATTGTGATACCAGTCGAGTGAAGGCTCGTCGAGACTTCCCGCGAAGGTGCGGCAGAGCACGTTGTTTTCCTCTTCGTGTGGCGTTAGAGCTTGCTTGAAGGCAAGTATATGGAGGCTTGGATCTCCTCTGATACAGTTGAATTTGGGGAGGATAGGAGTTCTCCATCCTCTTGGAAAGGTGGTATCGAAGAGACTTCGATGTAGAGGTCCGGCAGAGGAATACCCATCCCTACGACCATGTCCTCGACCTAGAGGTGGGTCAAGAGGCAAGATCGCAAGGTCTTGCTCTGGTATTGAAGTGTTTGCCGGTCGAAGTCGATGTCGAAGGTCCGATCCAAGTCCACGTTGGAGTGGAATGGAAGGGGAGACTCTACTCTTTGAAGGAGCGCCTTTCATTTGGTGCTTCCTTGGCAGGTTGAGCTTCGATGGTGCTCTTTTGTCGCAGTTACGACTAGATGAAGATTGGGAGGACTCGTTTTCAAGACGATCCCAGACACTCTGCTTCCAAGGAGCAGCAGAGGGAGTTGGGTCGCGTCGAATCCTCTCGAGAGCATCAGTGCCCATTGACCTCCGTTGTTCGGAGTAAATTGAATGTCGAGGAGGATCAACCCTCTCACTTGCGGAGGGGATCGGAATAGCAATTCCAGCTTCGGAAGCTGCCTTCTTCAGAGCATCCCTCTCAGCAGTGAGGGTGGCGTTTTGCTTCGCCAATTGGAGTAGTTGGAAATCGATTGCAGAGATCTGGTAAGTCGATGGAGGATCTTCAGCAGGAGCAGGGACAGTCTGCCCAATTGATTGATGAGGATGAGGGGCGATCGGTCGATCGACTGATCTTCCGCTTCCTGAGTGAACCCCCATCTCGGGGACAGCAAGGGGCTGCCCGAAGTTGAGCCTTTGACTCATTGAACGAGTCTCAGGACGATGTTGATGTTGAGTGTTACTTCCTTCTGGTTGGCCCTGGTGTTTGGTTCTCGCCATTCAGAGTGCGAAGGGTACAACGAGATTGCCGACGTCCGATCAGTTGTCTGATCAACCGAGGGGGCGAGGAAGTTTGGCTATTGATCTGGTAGTTGAAGTAAAGAGAGAACACAGCTTCTCGCTCGAATCCCACAGACGGCGCCAAACTGTGGGGGAAAATCTTCGTGCCGACCCGAAGACCTTCGCAGCACTAGTCAATTGGAGTCGAAGTTAATGTCGAAGATCGTTGGTCAATCGATTGGTTGAAGTTGTTGCTTTTTTTTTTTTGATATGTAAACAGAAAAACAATCAGAGAGAGAGAGATTTTGACACAAGAGAAGTGATCTCGGAGTTCAGCCGAAGCCTACGTCTCCGTGCTATAGGGAGCAACCCGTATTCACTAATACTTAGGTTGAAGTGACCTCGACAGGCCGAGTATCACTGAAAGCTCCCTGATCTCTTCGAAAGAGAGAAGAAGATCGAAGAGAGATGGTAGATCAGAAGTTGAAAATCCCAGAGCTCTGGTTTTTAGAACTGAGAATTCGATCCATTTACATTCAAAGGCTATGCTATTTATAGGCATTCTGGGTGGCGAATGGCGGTTTCTGCTGCAGTATCTGGGGATCCTCCAGGTAAAGTTGCGGGCCCCGTGGTTGTCTTCGGGGGCCCACCAGGCAGGGCCGGTGGGTCTCGCTGTGGTATTTGTGGGCCCACCAGGCAGGGCCGGTGGGTCCCGTGGTAGTCCTCGTGGGCCCACCAGGCAGGGCCGGTGGGTCTCGCTGTGGTATTTGTGGGCCCACCAGGCAGGGCCGGTGGGTCCCGTGGTAGTCCTCGTGGGCCCACCAGGCAGGGCCGGTGGGTCCCGCGGTAGTCCTCGTGGGCCCACCAGGTATGGCCGGTGGGTCCCGTGGTGGATTCATGCCAAAATTTGCACCCACAGATCGTACGAATAAATTAGAATGGATACATTCGTCCGATAGAATTTGAATGGATCATACGAATGAGTAAGAATGGATCGTACGAATAGAATAGATTGTACGAATGAATTAGAGTGGATCCTACGAATGAATTAGAATGGATCTTACGAATGAATTAGAATGGATCGTACGAATGAATTAGAATAGATCGTGCGAATGAATTAGAATGGATACATTCGTGCGAATGAATTAGAATGGATCGGACGAATGAATTAGAATGGATCGTACGAATGAATTAGAATGGATCAAATGAATGAATTAGAATGGTTACATTCATGCGAATGAATTAGAATGGATCGTAAGAATGGATTAGAATGGATCGTACGAATGAACTAGAATGGATACATTCGTGCGAATGAATTAGAATGGATCGTACGAATGAATTAGAATGGATCGTACGAATGAATTAGAATGGATTTTACGAATGAATTAGAATGGATCGTACGAATGAATTAGAATGGATCGTACGAATGAATTAGAATGGATACATTCGTGCGAATGAATTAGAATGGATCGGGCGAATGAATTAGAATGGATCGTACGAATGAATTAGAATGGATCAAATGAATGAATTAGAATGGTTACATTCATGCGAATGAATTAGAATGGATCGTACGAATGGATTAGAATGGATTGTATCAATGGATTAGAATGGATACATTCGAGCGAATGAATTAGAATGGATCGTACGAATGAATTAGAATGGATTAAAATGGATCCTACGAATGGATTAGAATGGATACCTTTGTGCAGAATGGATCGTACGAATGAATTAGAATGGATACATTCGTGCACGATCCATTCTAATTCATTCGCACGAATGTATCCATTCTAATTCATTCGTACGATCCATTCTAATTCATTAATATGATCCATTCTAATTCATTCGTATGATCCATTCTAATTCATTTGGACGAATGTATCCATTCTAATTTATTCGTACGATCCATTCTTATTCATTCGTATGATCCATTCTAATTCATTCGTCCGATCCATTCTAATTCATTCGCACGAATGTATCCATTCTAATTCATTCATACGATCCATTCTAATTCATTCGTACGATCCATTCTAATTCATTCATACGATCCATTCTAATTCATTCGCACGAATGTATCCATTCTAGTTCATTTGTACGATACATTCTATTTCATTCGTACGATCCATTCTTACTCATTCGTATGATCCATTCTAATTCATTCGGACGAATGTATCCATTCTAATTTATTCGTACGATCCATTCTAATTCATTCGTACGATCCATTCTAATTCATTCGTACGATCCATTCTAATTCATTCGCACGAATGTATCCATTCTAATTCATTCGTACGATCCATTCTAATTCATTCGTACGATTCATTCTAATTCATTCGTAAGATCCATTCTAATTCGTTCGTACGATCCATTCTAATTCATTCGTACGATCCATTCTAATTCATTCGCACGAATGTATCCATTCTAGTTCATTCGTACGATCCATTCTAATTCATTCGTACGATCCATTCTAATTCATTCGCATGAATGTATCCATTATAGTTCATTCGTACGATCCATTCTAATTCATTCGTACGATCCATTCTAATTCATTCACATGATCCATTCTAATTCATTCGTACGATCAATTCTAATTCATTCGCACGAATGTATCCATTCTAATTCATTCGTACGATCCATTCTAATTCATTCATACAATCCATTCTAATTCTTTCACACGATCCATTCTAATTCATTCGTAGGATCCATTCTAATTCATTCGTACAATCTATTCTATTTCATTCGTACGATCCATTCTTACTCATTCGTATGATCCATTCTAATTCATTCGCACGAATGTATCCATTCTAATTCATTCGTACGATCCTGAATTAGAATGGATCGTACGAATGAATTAGAATGGATACCTTTGTGCATATGAATTAGAATGGATCGTACGAATGAATTAGAATGGATACATTCGTGCGAATGAATTAGAATGGATTGTGCGAATGAATAAGAACAGATCGTGCGAATGAATTAGAATGGATCATACGAATGAATTAGAATGGATCGTATGTACGAATGAATTAGAATGGATACATTCGTGCGAATGAATTAGAATGGATCGTACAAATGAATTAGAATGGATCATGCGAATGAATTAGAATGGATCGTACGAATGAATTAGAATGGATCATACGAATGAACTAGAATGGATACATTCGTGCGAATGAATTAGAATGGATCGTACGAATCAATTAGAATGGATCGTACGAATGAATTAGAATGGATCTTACGAATGAAGTAGAATGGATCGTACGAGTAAATTAGAATGGATCGTATGAATGGTTTAGAATGGATTGTGCGAATGAATAAGAACAGATCGTGCGAATGAATTAGAATAGATCGTACGAATGAATTAGAATGGATCATACGAATGAATTAGAATGGATCGTACGAATTAATTAGAATGGATACATTCGTGCGAATGAATTAGAATGGATTGTATGAATGAATTAGAATGGATCGTACGAATGAATTAGAATGGATCGTACGAATGAATTAGAATGGATCGTACGAATAAATTAGAATAGATACATTCGTCCGAATGAATTAGAATGGATCATACGAATGAGCAAGAATGGATCGTACGAATGAAATAGAATAGATTGTACGAATGAATTAGAATGGATCCTACGAATGAATTAGAATGGATCGTGTGAAAGAATTAGAATGGATTGTATGAATGAATTAGAATGGATCGTATGAATGAATTAGAATGGATCGTGCGAATGAATTCGAATGGATCGTAGGAATGAGTAAGAATGGATCGTACGATTGAAATAGAATGGATCGTACGAATGAATTAGAATGGATCGTACGAATAAATTAGAATGGATACATTCGTCCGAATGAATTAGAATGGATCATACGAATGAGTAAGAATGGATCGTACGAATGAAATAGAATAGATTGTACGAATGAATTAGAATGGATCCTACGAATGAATTAGAATGGATCGTGTGAAAGAATTAGAATCGATTGTATGAATGAATTAGAATGGATCCTATGAATGAATTAGAATGGATCGTGCGAATGAATTAGAATGGATCGTACGAATGAATTAGAATGGATCGGGCTAATGAATTAGAATTGATCGAACGAATGAATTAGCATGGATCGTGCTAATGAATTAGAATGGAACGTACGAATGAATTAGAATGGATCGTGTGACACGAAAGAATTAGAATGGATTGTATGAAAGAATTAGAATGGATTGTATGAATGAATTAGAATGGATCATACGAATGAATTAGAATGGATCGTACGAATAAATTAGAATGGATACATTCGTCCGAGTGAATTAGAATGGATCATACGAATGAGTAAGAATGGATCGTACGAATGAAATAGAATAGATTGTACGAATGAATTAGAATGGATCCTACGAATGAATTAGAATGGATCGTGTGAAAGAATTAGAATGGTTTGTATGAATGAATTAGAATGGATCGTATGAATGAATGAGAATGGATCGTGCGAATGAATTCGAATGGATCGTACGAATTCATTCTAATTCATTCATACAATCCATTCTAATTCTTTCACACGATCTATTCTAATTCATTCGTAGGATCCAATCTAATTCATTCGTACAATCTATTCTATTTCATTCGTACGATCCATTCTTACTCATTCGTATGATCCATTCTAATTCATTCGGATGAATGTATCCATTCTAATTTATTCGTACGATCCATTCTAGTTCATTCGTACGATCCATTCTAATTCATTCGTACGATCCATTCTAATTCATTCGTATGATCCATTCTAATTAATTCGTATGATCCATTCTAATTCATTCGTATGATCCATTCTAATTCATTCATACAATCCATTCTAATTCATTCGCACGAATGTATCCATTCTAATTAATTCGTACGATCCATTCTAATTCATTCGTATGATCCATTCTTATTCATTCGCACGATCCAGTCTAATGGATTCGCCCGATCCATTCTAATTCATTCGCACGAATGTATCCATTCTAATTCATTCATACGATCCATTCTAATTCATTCGTACGATCCATTCTAATTCATTCGCACAAATGTATCCATTCTAATTCATTCGTACGATCCATTCTAATTCATTCGTACGATCAGTTATAATTCATTCACAAAATCTAATCTAATTCATTCATACGATCCATTCTAATTCATTCGCACGATCCATTCTAATTCATTCGTACGATCCATTCTAATTCTTTCACACGATCCATTCTAATTCATTCATACGATCCATTCTAATTCATTTGCACGATCCATTCTAATTCATTCGTACGATCCATTCTAATTCATTCATACAATCCATTCTAATTCATTCGTACGATCCATTCTAATTCATTCGTCCGATCCATTCTAATTCATTCGCACGAATGTATCCATTCTAATTCATTCATACGATCCATTCTAATTCATTCGTACGGTCCATTCTAATTCATTCGCACAATCGAATGGATCGTACGAATAAATTAGAATGGAACGTACGAATGAATTATGGATACATTCGTGCGAATGAATTTCAATGGATCGGACGAATGAATTAGACTGTATCGTACGAATGAATTAGAATGGATCGTACGAATGAAATAGAATGGATTGTGCGAATGAATTAGAATGGACCGTACGAATGAATTAGACGTACGAATGAATTAGAATGGATACATTCGTGCGAATAAATTAGAATGGATCATACGAATGAGTAAAAATGGATCGTCATTCTAATTCATTCGTATGATCCATTCTAATTCATTTGTATCCATTCTATTTCATTCGCACGATCCATTCTAATTCATTCGCGCAATCTATTCTAATTCCTTCGTACGATCCATTCTAATTCATTCGTACGATCCATTCTAATTCATTCGCACGAATGTATCCATTCTAATTCATTCGTACGAATCCATTCTAATTCATTCGTACAATCCATTCTATTTCATTCGTACGATCCATTCTAACACATTCGTACGATCCATTCTAATTCATTCGTAAGATCCATTCTAATTCATTCGTATGATCCATTCTAATTCATTCGTACGATCCATTCTAATTCATTCGCATAATCTATTCTAATTCATTCATACGATCCATTCTAATTCATTCGCACGAATGTATCCATGCTAATTCATTCATACGATCCATTCTACTTCATTCGTACTATCCGTTCTAATTCACTCATACGATCCATTCTAATTCATTCATAAGATCCATTCTAATTCATTCGTACGATCCATTCTAATTCATTCATACAATCCATTCTAATTCATTCGCACGAATGTATCCATTCTAATTAATTCGTACGATCCATTCTAATTCATTCGTATGATCTATTCTTATTCATTCGCACGATCCAGTCTAATTGATTCGCACGATCCATTCTCATTCATTCGCACGAATGTATCCATTCTAATTCATCCGTACGATCCATTCTAATTCATTAATATGATCCATTCTAATTCATTCGTACGATCCATTCTAATTCATATGCACAAAGGTATCCATTCTAATTCATTCGTACGATCCATTCTAATTCAGGATCGTACGAATGAATTAGAATGGATACATTCGTGCGAATGAATTAGAATTGATCGTACGAATGAATTAGAATGGATCGTGCGAATGAATTAGAATGGTTCGTACGAATGAATTAGAATGGATCGTACTAATGAACTAGAATGGATACATTCGTGCGAATGAATTAGAATGGATCGTACTAATGAATTAGAATGGATCTTACGAATGAATTAGAATGGATCATACGAATGAATTAGAATGGATCGTACGAATGAATTAGAATGGATACATTCGTGCGAATGAATTAGAATGGATCGGACGAATGAATTAGAATGGATCGTACGAATGAATTAGAATGGATCAAATGAATGAATTAGAATGGATCATACGATTGAATTAGAATGGATCGTACGAATGAATTAGAATGGATACATTCGTGCGAATGAATTAGAATGGATCGGACGAATGAATTAGAATAGATCGTATGAATGAATTAGAATGGATCGTACGAAGGAATTAGAATGGATCATACGAATGAATTAGAATGGATATATTCGTGCAAATGAATTAGAATGGATCGTATGAATGTATTAGAATGGATCGTATGAGTGAATTAGAATGGATCGTACGAATGAATTAGAATGGATTGTATGAATGAATTAGAATGGATACATTCGTGTGAATGAATTAGAATGGATCGTATGAATGAATTAGAATAGATTTTGTTAATGAATTAGAACTGATCGTATGAATGAATTAGAATGGATACATTCGTTCGAATGAGTTAGAATGGATTGTATGAATGAATTAGAATGGATCGTACGACTGAATTAGAATGGATCGTATGAGTGAATTAGAATAGATACGAAGGAATTAGAATGGATCGTATGAAAAAATTAGAATGGATCATACAAATGAAATAGAATGGATCGTACGAAGGAATTAGAATGGATCGTACGAAGGAATTAGAATGGATCGTACGAAGGAATTAGAATGGATCGTACGAATGAATTAGAATGGATATATTCGTGCAAATGAATTAGAATGGATCGTATGAATGAATTAGAATGGATTGTATGAGTGAATTAGAACGGATAGTACGAATGAAGTAGAATGGATCGTGTGAATGAATTAGAATGGTTACGTTCGTGCGAATGAATTAGAATGGATCGTATGAATGAATTAGAATAGATTGTGCGAATGAATTAGAATGGATCTTACAAATGAATTAGAATGGATACATTCGTGCGAATAAATTAGAATGGATTGTATGAAGGAATTAGAATGGATCGTACGAAGGAATTAGAATGGATCGTACGAATGAATTAGAATGGATATATTCGTGCAAATGAATTAGAATGGATCGTATGAATGTTTTAGAATGGATCGTATGAGTGAATTAGAATGGATCGTACGAATGAATTAGAATGGATCGTATGAATGAATTAGAATGGATACATTCGTGTGAATGAATTAGAATGGATCGTATGAATGAATTAGAATAGATTTTGTGAATGAATTAGAACTGATCGTACGAATGAATTAGAATGGATACATTCGTGCGAATAAATTAGAATGGATTGTATGAATGAATTAGAATGGATCCTATGAATGAATTAGAATGGATCGTACGAATGAATTAGAATGGATACATTCGTGCGAATGAATTAGAATTGATCGTACGAATGAATTAGAATGGATCGTGCGAATGAATTAGAATGGATCGTACAAATGAATTAGAATGGATACATTCGTGCGAATGAATTAGAATGGATACATTCGTCCGAAAGAATTAGAATAGATCGTATGAATGAATTAGAATGGATTATATGAATGAATTAGAATGGATCGTATGAATGAATTAGAATTGATCGTGCGAATGAATTAGAATGGATTGTATGAATGAATTAGAATGGATCGTACGAATGAATTAGAATGGATCATATGAATAAATTAGAATCGATCGTACGAATGAATTAGAATGGATCAAATGAATGAATTAGAATGGTTACATTCATGCGAATGAATTAGAATGGATCGTACGAATGGATTAGAATGGATCGTACGAATGGATTAGAATGGATACATTCGAGCGTACGATCCATTCTAATTCATTCGTACGATCCATTCTAATTCATTCGTACGATCCATTCTAATTCATTCGCACGAATGTATCCATTCTAGTTCAATCGTACGATCCATTCTAATCCATTCTATTTCATTCGTACGATCCATTCTTACTCATTCGTATGATCCATTCTAATTCATTCGCACGAATGTATCCATTCTAATCCATTCGTATGATCCATTCTAATTCATTCTCATGAATGTAACCATTCTAATTCATTCATTTGATCCATTCTAATTCATTCGTACGATCCATTCTAATTCATTCGTTCGATCCATTCTAATTCATTCGTACGAATGTATCCATTCTAAACCATTCATACGATCCATTCTAATTTATTCGTATGATCCATTCAAATTCATTCGTAAGATCCATTCTAATTCATTCGTACGATCCATTCTAATTCATTCGTACGATCCATTCTAATTCATTCGCACGAATGTATCCATTCTAGTTCATTCGTACGATCCATTCTAATTCATTCATACGATCCATTCTAATTCATTCACACGATCCATTTTAATTCATTCGTACGATCCATTCTAATTCATTCGTATGAATGAATTAGAATGGATACATTCGTGCAAATGAATTAGAATGGATCGTACCAATGAGTAAGAATGGATCGTACGAATGAAATAGAATGGATTGTGCGAATGAATTAGAATGGATCGTACGAATGAATTAGAATGGATCGTGTGAAAGAATTAGAATGGATTGTATGAATGAATTAGAATAGATCGTATGAATGAATTAGAATGGATCGTATGAGTGAATTAGAATGGATACGAAGGAATTAGAATGGATCATACGAAGGAATTAGAATGGATCATACGAATGAAATAGAATGGATCGTACGAAGGAATTAGAATGGATCGTACGAAGGAATTAGAATGGATCGTACGAATGAATTAGAATGGATATATTCGTGCAAATGAATTAGAATGGATCGTATGAATGAATTAGAATGGATCATTCGTATGATCCACTCTAAGACATTCGGTGGATCCATTCTAATTCATTCGTACGATCCATTCTAATTCATTCCCACGATCCATTCTAATTTATTCGTACGATCCATTCTAATTTATTCGTACGATCTATTCTAATTCATTCGCACGAATGTAACCATTCTAATTCATTCATACGATCCATTCTAATTCATTCGTACGATCCATTCTAATTCACTCATACGATCCATTCTAATACATTCATACGATCCATTCTAATTCATTTGCACGAATATATCCCTTCTAATTTATTCGTACGATCCATTCTAATTCATTCGTACGATCCATTCTAATTCATTCGTAAGATCCATTCTAATTCATTCGTACGATCCATTCTAATTCATTCGTACGATCCATTCTAATTCCTTCGTACGAATGAATTAGAATGGATACATTTGTGCGAATGAATTAGAATGGATCGTACGAATGAATTAGAATGGATCGTATGAATGAATTAGAATGGATTGTGCGAATGATTTAGAATGGATCGTACGAAGGAATTAGAATGGATCGTACGAATGAATTAGAATGGATCGTACGAATAAATTAGAATGGATACATTCGTCCGAATGAATTAGAATGGATCATACGAATGAGTAAGAATGGATCGTACGAATGAAATAGAATAGATTGTACGAATGAATTAGAATGGATCCTACGAATGAATTAGAATGGATCGTGTGAAAGAATTAGAATGGACTGTATGAATGAATTAGAATGAATTCGTACGATCCATTCGAATTCATTCGCACGATCCATTCTAATTCATTCATACGATCCATTCTAATTCATTCATACAATCCATTCTAATTCTTTCACACGATCCATTCTAATTTATTCGTCTAATCCATTCTAATTCATTCGTACAATCTATTCTAATACATTCGTACGATCCATTCTTACTCATTCGTATGATCCATTCTATTTCATTCGGACGAATGGATCCATTCTAATTTATTCGTACGATCCATTCTAATTCATTCGTACGATCCATTCTAATTCATTCGTACGATCCATTCTAATTCATTCGTTCGATCCATTCTAATTCATTCGCAGGAATGTATCCATTCTAATTCATTCGTACGATCCATTCTAATTCATTCGTACGATCCAATCTAATTCATTCGTAAGATCCATTCTAATTCATTCGTACGATCCATTCTAATTCATTCATACGATCCATTCTAATTCATTCGCATGAATGTATCCATTCTAGTTCATTCGTACGATCCATTCTAATTCATTCGTACGATCCATCGTACGATCCATTGTAATTCATTCATACAATCCATTTAGATTTATTCGCACAAATGTATCCATTAGAATGGATCGTACGTACGATCCATTCTAATTCATTCGTACGATCCATTCTAATTCATTCGTACGATCCATTCTAATTCAATCGCACGAATGTATCCATTCTAGTTCATTCGTACGATCCATTCTAATTCATTCGTACGATCCATTCTAATTCATTCGCACGATCCATTCTAATTCATTCGCACGATCCATTCTAATACATTCATACGATCAATTCTAATTCATTTGCACGTGTGAATGAATTAGAATGGATCGTACGAATGAATTAGAATGGATACATTCGTGCGAATGAATTAGAATGGATCGTACGAATGAATTAGAATGGATCGTGCGAATGAATTAGAATGAATTAGAATGGATCGTATGAATGAATTAGAATGGATCGTACGAAGGAATTAGAATGGATCGTACGAAAGAATTAGAATGGATCGTACGAATGAATTAGAATGGATCGTACGAAGGAATTAGAATGGATCGTACGAATGAATTAGAATGGATCGTACGATTGAATTAGAATGGATCATACGAATGAGTAAGAATGGATCGTATGAATGAATTAAATTGGATCGTACGATCCATTCTAATTCATTAGCATGGATCGTGCTAATGAATTAGAATGGAATATACGAATGAATTAGAATGGATCGTAGAATGGATCGTACGAATGAATTAGAATGAATTAGAATGGATCGTGCGAATGAATTAGAATGGATCGTACGAATGAATTAGAATGGATCGTACGAATGAACTAGAATGGATACATTCCTGATAATGAATTAGAATGGATCGTACGAATGAATTAGAATGGATCCTACGAATGAATCGTACGAATGAATTAGAATGGATCGTGTGAAAGAATTAGAATGGATTGTATGAATGAATTAGAATAGATCGTATGAATGAATTAGAATGGATCGTACGAATGAATTAGAATGGATCGTACGAATGAACTAGAATGGATACATTCGTGATTGTACGAATGAATTAGAATGGATATATTCGTGCAAATGAATTAGAATGGATCGTATGAATGTATTAGAATGGACCGTATGAGTGAATTAGAATGGATCGTACGAATGAATTAGAATGGATCGTACGTTCTAATTCATTCATACAATCCATTCTAATTATTTCACACGATCCATTCTAATTCATTCGTACGATCCATTCTAATTCATTCGTGCAATCCGTTCTAATTCTTTTACACGATCCATTCTAATTCATTCGTACGATCCATTCTAATTCATTCGCACGATCCATTCTAATTCATTCATAGGATCCATTCTAATTCATTCATATGATCTATTCTAATTCTTTCGCACGAATGTATCCATTCTAATTCATTCGCACGAATGTATCCATTCTAATTCATTCGTACGATCCATTCTAATTCATTCGTACGATCCATTCTAATTCCATCGTACGATCCATTCTAATTCATTCGTACAATCTATTCTATTCCATTCTAATTCATTAGCACGATTCATTCGAATTCATTCGCACGATCCATTCTTATTCATTCGTACGATCCATTCTAATTCATTCATACGATCCATTCTAATTCATTCATACGATCCATTCTAATTCATTCGTATATTCCATTCTAATTCATTCGTACGATCTATTCTATTTCATTCGTACGATCCGTTCTTACTCATTCGTATGATCCATTCTAATTCATTCGGACGAATGTATCCATTCTAATTTATTCGTACGATCCATTCTAATTCATTCGTACGATCCATTCTAATTCATTCGTACGATCCATTCTTACTCATTCGTATGATCCATTCTAATTCATTCGTACGATCCATTCTAATTCATTCGTACGATCCATTCTAATTCATTCGCACAATCTATTCTAATTCATTCGTACGATCCATTCTAATTCCTTCGTACGATCGTACGAATGAATTAGAATGGATCGTACGGAATGAATTAGAATGGATTGTATGAATGAATTAGAATGGATACATTCGTGCGAATGAATTAGAATGGATCATACGAATGAGTAAGAATGGATCGTACGAATGAAATAGAATGAATTGTACGAATGAATTAGAATGGATCGTACAAATGAATTAGAATGGATCGTACGAATGAATTAGAATGGATCATACGAATGAGTAAGAATGGATCGTACAAATGACATAGAATGGATTGTACGAATGAATTAGAATGGATCGTACGAATGAATTAGAATGGATCGTGTGAAATAATTAGAATGCTTTGTATGAATGAATTAGAATGGATCGTATGAATGAATTAGAATGGATCGTGCGAATGAATTCGAATGGATCGCAAGATCCATTCGAATAGAGTGGATCATATGAATGAATTAGAATGGATCGGGCGAATGAATTAGAATGGATTGTAGGAATGAATTAGAATGGATCGTATGAATGAATTAGAATGGATCGTATGAATGAATTAGAATGGATCGTGCGAATGAATTAGAATGGATCGTACAAATGAATTAGAATGGATCATACGAATGAATTAGAATGGATTGTACGAATGAATTAGAATGGATTGTGCGAATGAATTAGAATGGATCGTATGAATGAATAAGAATGGATCGTACGAATGAATTCATACAATCCATTCTAATTCTTTCACACGATCCATTCTAATTCATTCGTATGATCCATTCTAATTCATTCGTGCAATCCATTCTATTTCATTCGTACGATCCATTTTTACTCATTCGTACGATCCATTCTAATTCATTCACACGAATGTATCCATTCGTACGAATAAATTTGAATAGATTGTACGAATGAATTAGAATGGATCGTACAAATGAATTAGAATGGATCGTATGAATGAATTAGAATGGATCGTACGAATAAATTAGAATGGATCGTGCGAATGAATTAGAATGGATCGTACGAATGAATTAGAATGGATCGTACGAATGAACTAGAATGGATACATTCGTGAGAATGAATTAGAATGGATCGTACGAATGAATTAGAATGGATCGTACGAATGAATTAGAATGGATCATACGAATGAATTAGAATGGATCATACGAATGAGTAAGAATGGATCGTACAAATGAAATAGAATGGATTGTACGAATGAATTAGAATGGATCATACGAATGAATTAGAATTGATCGTGTGAAAGAATTAGAATGGATTGTATGAATGAATTAGAACGGATCATATGAGTGAATTAGAATGGATCATGCGAATGAATTCGAATGGATCATACGAATGAATTAGAATGGATCGTACGAATGAATTAGAATGGATACATTCGTGCGAATGAATTAGAATGGATACATTCATGCGAAAGAATTAGAATAGATCGTATGAATGAATTAGAATGGATCCTATGAATGAATTAGAATGGTCGTGCGAATGAATTAGAATGGATCGTACGAATGAATTAGAATGGATCGTTCTAATGAATTAGAATTGATCGAACGAATGAATTAGCATGGATCGTGCTAATGAATTAGAAAGGAACGTACGAATGAATTAGAATGGATCGTGTGGGATACATTCGTGCGAATGAATTAGAATTGATCGTACGAATGAATTAGAATGGATCGTGCGAATGAATTAGAATGGATCGTACGAATGAATTAGAATGGATCGTACGAATGAACTAGAATGGATACATTCGTGCGAATGAATTAGAAAGGATCGTACGAATGAATTAGAATGGATCGTACGAATGAATTAGAATGGATCTTACGAATGAATTAGAATGGATCGTACGAATGAATTAGAATGGATCGTACGAATGAATTAGAATGGATCTTACGAATGAAATAGAATGGATCGTACGAATAAATTAGAATGGATCGTATGAATGGTTTAGAATGGATACATTCGTGCGAATGAATTAGAATGGATCGGACGAATGAATTAGAATGGATCGTACGAATGAATTAGAATGGATCAAATGAATGAATTAGAATGGATCGTACGAATGAATTAGAATGGATCGTACGAATGAATTAGAATGAATCGTGCGAATGAGTTTGAATGGATCGTACGAATGAATTAGAATGGATCGTGCTAATCAATTAGAATTGATCGTACGAATGAAATAGAATGGATTGTACGAATGATTTAGAATAGATCGTACGAATGAATTAGAATGGATCGTACGAATGATTTAGAATGGATACATTCGTGCGAATGAATTAGGATGGATCATACGAATGAGTAAGAATGAATCGTACGAATGAAATGGAATGGATTGTACGAATGAATTAGAATGGATTCGTACGAATGAATTAGAATGGATACATTCGTGCGAATGAATTAGAATGGATCGTACCAATGAGTAAGAATGGATCGTACGAATGAAATAGAATGGATTGTGCGAATGAATTAGAATGGATCGTACGAATGAATTAGAATGGATCGTACGAATGAATTAAAATGGATCATACGAATTAATTAGAATGGATCGTACGAATGAATTAGAATGGATCGTACGAATGAATTAGAATGGATCGTGCGAATGAATTAGAATGGATCGTACGAATGAATTAGAATGGATACATTTGTGCGAATGAATTAGAATGGATCGTAGGAATGAATTAGAATGGATCGTACGAATGGATTAGAATGGATACATGAATGTATTAGAATGGATCGTATGAGTGAATTAGAATGGATCATACGAATTAATTAGAATGGATCATATGAATGAATTAGAATGGATCGTACGAATGAATTAGAATGGATCGTACGAATGAATTAGAATGGATTCATTCGTGCGAATGAATTAGAATGGATTGTGCGAATGAATAAGAACAGATCGTGCGAATGAATTAGAATGGATCGTACGAATGAATTAGAATGGATCGTGCGAATGAATTAGAATGGATCGTACGAATGAATTAGAATGGATCGTGTGAAAGAATTAGAATGGATCGTACGAATGAATTAGAATGGATCGTGCGAATGAATTAGAATGGATCGTACGAATGAATTAGAATGGATACATTCGTGTGAATGAATTAGAATGGATCGTACGAATGAATTAGAATGGATCGTACGAATGAATTAGAATAGATCGTACGAATGAATTAGAATGGATCGTACGAAGGAATTAGAATGGATCGTACGAATGAATTAGAATGGATATATTCGTGCAAATGAATTAGAATGGATCGTATGAATGTATTAGAATGGATCGTATGAGTGAATTAGAATGGATCGTACGAATGAATTAGAATTGATCGTATGAATGAATTAGAACTGATCGTACGAATGAGTTAGAATGGATCGTACGAATGAATTAGAATGGATACATTTGTGCGAATGAATTAGAATGGATCGTATGAATGAATTAGAATAGATCGTGTGAATGAATTAGAATGGATACATTCGTGCGAATGAATTAGAATGGATCGTGCAAATCCATTAGACTGGATCGTGCGAATGAATAAGAATGGATCATATGAATGAATTAGAATGGATCGTACGAATGAATTAGAATGGATACATTCGTGCGAATGAATTAGAATGGATCGTACCAATAAGTAAGAATGGATCGTACGAATGAATAGAATGGAATGAATTAGAATAGATCGTGCGAATGAATTAGAATGGATCGTACGAAGGAATTAGAATGGATCGTGCGAATGAATTAGAACGGATCGTACGAATGAATTAGAATGGATCGTACCAATGAGTAAGAATGGATCGTACGAATGAATTTGAATGGATCGTATGAATGAATTAGAATGGATCGTACGAATGAATTAGAATGGATCGTGCGAATGAATTAGAATGGATCGTGCGAATGAATTAGAATGGATCGTACGAATGAATTAGAATGGATCGTACGAATGAACTAGAATGGATACATTCGTGCGAATGAATTAGAATGGATCGTACGAATGAATTAGAATGGATACATTCGTGCGAATGAATTAGAATGGATTGTGCGAATGAATAAGAACAGATCGTGCAAATGAATTAGAATGGATCGTACGAATGAATTAGAATGGATCGTACAAATGAATTAGAATGGATCGTACGAATAAATTAGAATGGATATATTCCTGCGAATGAATTAGAATGGATCGTACTAATGAATTAGAATGGATCATACGAATGAATTAGAATGGATCAAATGAATGAATTAGAATGGTTACATTCATGCGAATGAATTAGAATTGATCGTACGAATGGATTAGAATGGATCATACGAATGGATTAGAATGGATACATTTGAGCGAATGAATTAGAATGGATCGTACGAATGAATTAGAATGGATCGTACGAATGGATTAGAATGGATCCTACGAATGGATTAGAATGGATACCTTTGTGATCGGACGAATGAATTAGAATGGATCGTACGAATGAATTAGAATGGATCGTACGAATGAATTAGAATGGATTGTATGAATGAATTAGAATGGATCGTACGAAGGAATTAGAATGGATCATACGAATGAATTAGAATGGATCGTACGAATGAACTAGAATGGATCGTACGAATGAATTAGAATGGATCGTACGAATAAATTAGAATGGATACATTCATCCGAATGAATTAGAATGGATCATACGAATCAGTAAGAATGGATCGTACGAATGAAATAGAATAGATTGTACGAATGAATTAGAATGGATCTTACGAATGAATTAGAATAGATCGTGTGAAAGAATTAGAATGGATCGTACGAATGAATTAGAATGGATCGTGCGAATGAATTAGAATGGATCGTACGAATGAATTAGAATGGATACATTTGTGCGAATGAATTAGAATGGATCGTACGAATGAATTAGAATGGATCGTATGAATGAATTAGAATGGTTCGTACGAATGAATTAGAATGGATCGTGCGAATGAATTAGAATGGATCGTACGAATGAATTAGAATGGATCGTGTGAAAGAATTAGAATGGATCGTACGAATGAATTAGGAGTCCGTCCACTCGGGCTCCGAGTCCAAGCCTGCCTCCTCTAGCGCTTTTCGCCGCAGCTCCGTCTGGGCGTTCGAAGGCGCGGGCCTTGCGCGCTTGGCCTTCTTCTTCCCGCGGGCCTCCATCTCCGGCGTCAGCACTGCTACACGGAGAGGGATGGTCAGATCGCCGGGGAAGTTGCCCATTAAAATCTGAGCCATCCCGGATTCGCCTTCCGCCATGGTTAGCGGGAGGTCGACGTTAGGGTCTTCGGGCTCGACTATTTGAATCTTATGGCGAACAATGGGACGTGGGGCAGGTGGCTGACCTGGGCTGGCGTCCGGGCGAGGAGGTGGTGGAGGCGCGGAGTCCGCTTCCTGGCGGAGCATCTCGATCGTGTCGGCGTCGTTGAGGCGGATGGGCGAAGCCCGCCTCCGGACCGTCTTCTTGCGGGGGTTGCCTCCCGAACTCCCCGCCCCCTTGCTGGCCCCTTTGGAGGGAGGAGGGACGTTCTGTACTGGCGGAATAGCGCCGATCTCCTCCTCCTTCTTCTTCCGGACGATCTTCTGCTTTAGCAGAATAGCGCCGGTCTTCCCGTCCTTCAGCTGGAAAGCGATGTCGGGAACAGTGATCTTCTCCGGAGTTCGCTCCCCGAGGTAGTGAATTAGAATGGATCGTACGAAGGAATTAGAATGGATCGTACGAAGGAATTAGAATGGATCGTACGAATGAATTAGAATGGATATATTCGTGCAAATGAATTAGAATGGATCGTATGAATGAATTAGAATAGATCGTATGAGTGAATTAGAACGGATAGTACGAATGAAGTAGAATGGATCGTATGAATGAATTAGAATGGATACATTCGTGCGAATGAATTAGAATGGATCGTATGAATGAATTCGAATAGATTGAGTGAATAAATTAGAATGGATCGTACGAATGAATTTGAATGGATACATTCGTGCGAATAAATTAGAATGGATTG
This sequence comes from Chamaelirium japonicum, assembly GCA_947650365.1. Taxonomy (NCBI): domain Eukaryota; kingdom Viridiplantae; phylum Streptophyta; class Magnoliopsida; order Liliales; family Melanthiaceae; genus Chamaelirium; species Chamaelirium japonicum. Next base: position 3,781,759 of record OX393550.1, on the reverse strand, counting down.
TATGAATGAATTAGAATGGATCGTACGAATGAATTAGAATGGATCGTACGAATAAATTAGAATAGATTGCACGAATGAATTAGAATGGATCGTATGAATGAATTAGAATGGATCGTACGAAGGAATTAGAATTGATCGTACGAATGAATTAGAATGGATCGTACGAATGAATTAGAATGGATCGCACGAAGGAATTAGAATGGATCGCACGAAGGAATTAGAATGGATCGTACGAATGAATTAGAATGGATCGTACGATTGAATTAGAACGGATCATACGAATGAGTAAGAATGGATCGTATGAATGAATTAGATTGGATCGTACAATCTATTCTAATTCATTAGCATGGATCGTGCTAATGAATTAGAATGGAATATACGAATGAATTAGAATGGATCGTAGAATGGATCGTACGAATGAATTAGAATGAATTAGAATGGATCGTACGAATGAATTAGAATAGATCATAGGAATGAATTAGAATGGATCGTGCAAATGAATTAGAATGGATACATTCGTGCGAATGAATTAGAATGGATCGTGAGAATGAATTAGAATGGATCGTACGAATGAATTAGAATGGATATATTTGAACGAATAAATTAGAATAGATCATACGAATGAATTAGAATGGATCGTACGAATGAATTAGAATGGATAGTGCGAATGGATTAGAATCGATCGTACGAATGAATTAGAATGGATCGTACGAATGAATTAGAATGGATCATACGAATGAGTAAGAACGGATCGTACGAATGAATTAGAATGGATCGTACGAATGAATTAGAATGGATCGTACGAATAAATTAGAATGGATACATTTGTGTGAATGAATTAGAATGGATCGCGCGAATCCATTAGACTGGATCATGCGAATGAATAAGAATAGATCATATGAATGAATTAGAATGGATTATAAGAATTAATTAGAATGGATACATTCGTGCGAATGAATTAGAATGGATTGTATGAATGAATTAGAATGGATCATACGAATGAATTAGAATGGATCATACGAATTAATTAGAATGGATCATACGAATGAATTAGAATGGATCGTACGAATGAATTAGAATGGATCGTATGAATGAACTAGAATGGATCGTACGAATGAACTAGAATGGATACATTCGTGCGAATGAATTAGAATGGATCGTACGAATGAATTAGAATGGATCGTACGAATGAATTAGAATGGATCTTACGAATAAATTAGAATGGATCGTACGAATGAATTAGAATGGATCGTACGAATTAATTAGAATGGATACATTCGTGCGAATGAATTAGAATGGATCGGACGAATGAATTAGAATGGATCATACGAATGAATTAGAATGGATCAAATGAATGAATTAGAATGGTTACATTCATGCGAATGAATTAGAATGGATCGTACGAATGGATTAGAATGGATCGTACGAATGGATTAGAATGGATACATTCGTGCGAATTAATTAGAATGGATTATATGAATGAATTAGAATGGATTGTACGAATGAATTAGAATGGATCGTATGAGTGAATTAGAATGGATACGAAGGAATTAGAATGGATCGTACGAAGGAATTAGAATGGATCATACGAATGAAATAGAATGGATCGTACGATGGAATTAGAATGGATCGTTCGAAGGAATTAGAATGGATCATACGAATGAATTAGAATGGATATATTCGTGCAAATGAATTAGAATGGATCGTATGAATGAATTAGAATGGATCGTATGAGTGAATTAGAACGGATAGTACGAATGAAGTAGAATGGATCGTATGAATGAATTAGAATGGATAGATTCGTGCGAATGAATTAGAATGGATCATACGAATGAATTAGAATGGATCCTATGAATGAATTTGAATGGATCGTGCGAATGAATTAGAATGGATCGTACTAATGAATTAGAATGGATCGTGCTAATGAATTAGAATTGATCGAACGAATGAATTAGAATGGATACATTCGTGCGAATGAATTAGAATGGATCGGACGAATGAATTAGAATGGATCGTACGAATGAGTAAGAATGGATCGTACGAATGAAATAGAATAGATTGTACGAATGAATTAGAATGGATCGTACGAAGGAATTAGAATGGATCGTACGAATGAATTAGAATGGATATATTCGTGCAAATGAATTAGAATGGATCGTATGAATGTATTAGAATGGATCTTATGAGTGAATAAGAATGGATCGTACGAATGAATTAGAATGGATCGTATGAATGAATTAGAATGGATACATTCGTGTGAATGAATTAGAATGGATCGTATGAATGAATTAGAATAGATTTTGTGAATGAATTAGAACTGATCGTACGAATGAATTAGAATGGATACATTCGTGCGAATGAATTAGAATGGATTGTATGAATGAATTAGAATGAATCCTATGAATGAATTAGAATGGATTGTACGAATGAATTAGAATGGATACATTCGTGCGAATGAATTAGAATGGATCGTACGAATGAATTAGAATGGATCGTGCGAATGAATTAGAATGGATCGTACGAATGAATTAGAATGGATACATTCGTGCGAATGAATTAGAATGGATACATTCGTGCGAAAGAATTAGAATAGATCGTATGAATGAATTAGAATGGATCCTATGAATGAATTAGAATGGATCGTGCGAATGAATTAGAATGGACCGTACGAATGAATTAGAATGGATCGTGCTAATGAATTAGAATTGATCGAACGAATGAATTAGCATGGATCGTGCTAATGAATTAGAATGGAACGTACGAATGAATTAGAATGGATCGTGTGAAAGAATTAGAATGGATTGTATGAATGAATTAGAATGAATTCGTACGGTCCATTCGAATTCATTCGCACAATCCATTCTAATTCATTCATACGATCCATTCTAATTCATTAATACAATCCATTCTAATTCTTTCACACGATCCATTCTAATTCATTCGTAGGATCCATTCTAATTCATTCGTACAATCTATTCTATTTCATTCGTACGATCCATTCTTACTCATTCGTATGATCCATTCTAATTCATTCGGATGAATGTATCCATTCTAATTTATTCGTACGATCCATTCTAATTCATTCGTACGATCCATTCTAATTCATTCGTACGATCCATTCTTACTCATTCGTATGATCCATTCTAATTCATTCGTACGATCCATTCTAATTCATTCGTATGATCCATTCTAATTCATTCGCACAATCTATTCTAATTCATTCGTACGATCCATTCTAATTCATTCGTACGATCGTACGAATGAATTAGAATGGATCGTACGGAATGAATTAGAATGGATTGTATGAATGAATTAGAATGGATGCATTCGTGCGAATGAATTAGAATGGATCGTACGAATGAGTAAGAATGGATCGTATGAATGAAATAGAATGGATTGTACGAATGAATTAGAATGGATCGTACAAATGAATTAGAATGGATCGTACGAATGAATTAGAATGGATCATACGAATGAGTAAGAATGGATCGTACGAAAGAAATAGAATGGATTGTACGATTGAATAAGAATGGATCGTACGAATGAATTAGAATGGATCGTGTGAAAGAATTAGAATGCATTGTATGAATGAATTAGAATGGATCGTATGAATGAATTAGAATGGATCGCGCGAATGAATTCGAATGGATCGCATGATCCATTGGAATAGAATGGATCGTATGAATGAATTAGAATGATTCGGGCGAATGAATTAGAATGGATTGTAGGAATGAATTAGAATGGATTGTATGAATGAATTAGAATGGATCGTATAAATGAATTAGAATGGATCGTGCGAATGAATTAGAATGGATCGTACGAATGAATTATAATGGATCGTACGAATGAATTAAAATGGATCATACGAATGAATTAGAATGGATCATACGAATGAGTAAGAATGGATCGTACGAATGAAATAGAATGGATTGTACGAATGAATTAATATGGATACATTCATGTGAATGAATTAGAATGGATCGGACGATTGAATTAGAATGGATCGTACGATTCATTCTAATTCATTCGTACGATCCATTCTAATACATTCGTGCGATTCATGCTAATTCATTCGCACGATCCATTCTAATTTTTTCGTACGATCCATTCTTATTCATTCATACGATCCATTCTAATTCATTCGCACAATCCATTCTAATTCATTCGTACAATCCATTCTAATTCATTCGTATGATCCATTCTAACTCATTCGGTGGATCCATTCTAATTCATTCGTACGATCCATTCTAATTCATTCCCACGATCTATTCTAATTTATTCGTACGATCCATTCTAATTCATTCGTACGATCTATTCTAATTCATTCGCACGAATGTAACCATTCTAATTCATTCATACGATTCATTCTAATTCATTCGTATGAGCTATTCTAATTCATTCGTACGATCCATTCTAATTCATTCGTACGATCCATTGTAATTCATTCATACAATCCATTTAGAATCATTCGCACAAATGTATCCTTTCAAATTCATTCGTACAATCCAGTCTAATTCATTCGTACGATCCATTCTAATTCCTTCGTACGATCCATTCTAATTCATTCGTACGATCTATTCTAATTCATTCGTACGATCCATTCTAATTCATTTGTACGATCCATTCTAATTCCTTCGTACGATCCATTCTAATTCATTCATACGATCCATTCTAATTCATTCGTACAATCTATTCTAATTCATTCGTACAAATGGATACATTCGTGTGAATGAATTAGAATGTATCGTACGAATGAGTAAGAATGGATCATACGAATGAAATAGAATGGATTGCACGAATGAATTAGAATGGATCGTACGAATGAATTAGAATGGATTGTGTGAAAGAATTAGAATGGATTGTATGAATGAATTAGAATGGATCGTACGAATGAATTAGAATGGATCGTACGAAGGAATTAGAATGGATCGTACGAATGAATTAGAATGGATCGTACGAATGAATTAGAATAGATCGTACGAATGAATTAGAATGGATCGTACGAATGAATTAGAATGGATATATTCGTGCAAAAGAATTAGAATGGATCGTATGAATGTATTAGAATGGATCGTATGAGTGAATTAGAATGGATCGTACGAATGAATTAGAATGGATTTTATGAATAAATTAGAATGGATACATTCGTGTGAATGAATTAGAATGGATCGTATGAATGAATTAGAATAGATTTTGTGAATGAATTAGAACTGATCGTACGAATGAATTAGAATGGATACATTCGTGCGAATGAATTAGAATGGATTGTATGAATGAATTAGAATGGATCGTACGAATGTACTAGAATGGATACATTCGTGCGAATAAATTAGAATGGATACATTCGTGCGAATGAATTAGAATGGATCGAACGAATGAATTAGAATGGATCGTACGATGAATTATAATGGATCATACGAATAAATTAGAATGGATACATTCGTCCGAATGAATTAGAATGGATCATACGAATGAGTAAGAATGGATCGTACGAATGAAATAGAATAGATTGTACGAATGAACTAGAATGGATCCTACAAATGAATTAGAATGGATCGTGTGAAAGAATTAGAATGGATTGTATGACTGAATTAGAATGGATCGTATGAATGAATTAGAATGGATCTTGCGAATGAATTCGAATGGATCGTACGAATTCATTCTAATTCATTCATACAATCCATTCTAATTCTTTCACACGATCCATTCTAATTCATTCGTACGTTCCATTCTAATTCATTAGCACGATCCATGCTAATTCATTCGTTCGATCTATTCTAATTCATTAGCATGATCCATTCTAATTCATTCGTACGATCCATTCTAATTCATTCGCACGATCCATTCTAATTCATTCATAGGATCCATTCTAATTCATTCATACAATCCATTCTAATTCATTCGCACGAATGTATCCATTCTAATTCATTCGTACGATCAGTTCTAATTCATTCACAAAATCTATTCTAATTCATTCATACGATCCATTCTAATTCATTCACATGAATGTATCCATTCTAATTCATTCATACGATCCATTCTAATTCATTCGTACGATCCATTCTAATTCACTCATACGATCCATTCTAATACATTCATACGATCCATTCTAATTCATTTGCACGAATATATCCATTCTAATTCATTCGTACGATCCATTCAAATTCCTTCGTACGATCCATTCTAATTCATTCGTACGATCTATTCTATTTCATTCGTACGATCCATTCTTGCTCATTCGTACGATCCATTCTGATTCATTCGTCCGATCCATTCTAATTCATTCGCACGAATGTATCCATGCTAATTCATTCGTTCGATCAATTCTAATTCATTAGCACGATCCATTCTAATTCATTCGTACGATCCATTCTAATTCATTCGCACGATCCATTCTAATTCATTCATAGGATCCATTCTAATTCATTCATACGATCTATTCTAATTCTTTCGCACGAATGTATCCATTCTAATTCATTCGCACGAATGTATCCATTCAAATTCATTCGTACGATCCATTCTAATTCATTCGTACGATCCATTCTAATTTATTCGTACGATCCATTCTAATTCAATCATACGATCTATTCTAATTCATTCATACAATCCATTCTAATTCTTTCACACGATCCATTCTAATTCATTCGTACGATCCATTCTAATTCATTCTCACAATCCATTCTATTTCATTCGTACGATCCATTCTTACTCATTCGTATGATTCATTCTAATTCATTCGCACGAATGTATCCATAATGGATCATACGAATGAGTAAGAATGGATCGTATGAATGAAATATAATGGATTGTGCGAATGAATTAGAATGGATCGTACGATTGAATTAGAATGGATCATACGAATGAGTAAGAATGGATCGTATGAATGAATTAGAATGGATCGTATGAATGAATTAGAATGGATCATACGAATGAGTAAGAATGGATACATTCGTGCGAATGAATTAGAATGGATCGGACGAATGAATTAGAATGGATCATTTTAATTCATTCGTACGATCCATTCTAATTCATTCGTATGATCCATTCTTACTCATTCGTATGATCCATTCTAATTCATTCGTACGATCCATTCTAATTCATTCGTACGATCGATTCTAATTCATTCGCACTATCCATTCTAATTCATTCGTACGATCCATTCTAATTCATTCGTATGATCCATTCTAATTTATTCGTCCAAATATATCCATTCTAATTCATTCGTACGATCCATTCTAATTCATTCGCACGATCCATTCTAATTCATTCGCACGAATATATCCATTCTAATTCATTTGCATGATCCATTCTAATTCATTCCGATGATCTATTCTAATTCATTCGTACGATCCATTCTAATTCATTCTAATTCATTCGTACGATCCATTCTAATTCCTTCGTACGATCCATTCTAATTCATTCGTACGATCTATTCTAATTCATTTGTACGATCCATTCTAATTCATTCGTACGATCCATTCTAATTCCTTCGTACGAGCCATTCTAATTCATTCGTCCGATCCATTCTAATTCATTCGTACGAATGGATACATTCGTGTGAATGAATTAGAATGGATCATACGAATGAGTAAGAATGGATCGTACGAATGAAATAGAATGGATTGCACGAATGAATTAGAATGGATCGTACGAATGAATTAGAATGGATCGTACGAAGGAATTAGAATGGATCGTACGAATGAATTAGAATGGATCGTACGAATGAATTAGAATAGATAGTACGAATGAATTAGAATGGATCGTACGAAGGAATTAGAATGGATCGTACGAATGAATTAGAATGGATCGTGCTAATGAATTAGAATTGATCGACCGAATGAATTAGCATGGATCGTGCTAATGAATTAGAATGGAACGTACGAATGAATTAGAATGGATCGTGTGAAATAATTAGAATGGATTGTATGAATGAATTAGAATGAATTCGTACGATCCATTCGAATTCATTCGCAGGATCCATTCTAATTCATTCATACGATCCATTCTAATTCATTCATACAATCCATTCTAATTCTTTCACACGATCCATTCTAATTCATTCGTAGGATCCATTCTAATTCATTCGTACAATCTATTCTATTTCATTCGTACGATCCATTCTTACTCATTCGTATGATCCATTCTAATTCATTCGGACGAATGTATCCATTCTAATTTATTCGTACGATCCATTCTAATTCATTCGTACGATCCATTCTAATTCATTCGTATGATCTATTCTAATTCATTCGTATGATCCATTCTAATTTCATTCGTACGATCCATTCTAATTCATTCGCACGAATGTATCCATTCTAATCCATTCGTACGATCCATTCTAATACATTCGTACGATCCATTCTAATTCATTCGTGTTGGGGGTAGCTGAAATTTGCGCTGGAGTTCGCCCCCCACCTGTGCTCACCAAATCACCTTGACAGGGAGCGAGATCCACATTGGGCTGAAGGGGCCTAGGCCAAGAGCACTCTTAGGAGCTCGCCTAAGCTCGCTGGAGCTCGCCGGAGCTCGCCCAGGAGCTCGCCTAAGCTCACCCAGGAGCTCGCCTAAGCTCGTTGGAGCTCGCCTGAGCTCGCCCAGGAGCTCGCCTAAGCTCGCTCAGGAGCACGCCTAAGCTCGCTCAGGAGCTCGCCAAGCCCGCTTGAGAATTCGCTTGCAGTGGTAGCGAGAGTTAGACCGTCATGCATACGAAGATACCGGCACCACAAACGCCCCTAGCTCGCGCAGGAGCACGCCCAAGCTCGCTCAGGAGCTCGCCCAAGCTCGCTAGAACGCCCCAGTTTATTGAAGAGGTCGCTCCCACGAGGTCCGACTCTTGATAGATGTGGAAGAGAAGGCGGAGCAATGGAGGGCGAGCTCGCCTTAGCTCCCCACCGGAGGTCGCCCACAATGTATGAAAGGATGCCAGGTGTCGAAACCCCACGGAAGCTACGTGGGCAAACGTGGTCCATGGAAGCCCGCTCAAATCAGTTCGAGACCTCCCAGACTTGAACATTCCAGAATAGCCAACTGGCAGTGACAAGAAAGATGCTCTACCCCACTCAAACCGCCTGGCAGGCTCAGCGATAAAGAATGTCAGGGCGTGAGTACCGAGGACTGTCAGAGACCCACGCGAGCCGGATTGTGGGGGTCTAGAAGGCTCTGGAAGAATTTCCATGTGTCGGGCCACGGTAGGCTGCCGATTGCTATAAATGTTCACCCCCAGGCTCCATAGTACAGGTTCAAAACCCTTTTTCCCTACCACTTTGGTCCACTAAAGCTCGCCGTTGTACACCTGTGACTGACTTGAGCGTCGGAGGGTCTGCGCTCCTAAGGGAGCCAGCCGTTCTCACGCTTTTTCTTTACCTTGCAGGTAGCCCGCACGGACCAGCGGAAAAAATCCCCCGAACATTTGGTGCCGTCTGTGGGATTCGAACCCACGACCACACGGTCGAACACCGGAGGCTCTCGTAACTCAAAGATGGCTCCAGCGACAAGGGGACGCCGGCAACCGAGGACCCGAGCGAGGTCTGCGCACAGCGAACCCCCTGTTGAGACCCCCCAGCCCCACGTCCCGCTCAGTGACCAACTCTTGTTGGAGATGCTGGCTACCCAGCAGGCAATGATGGAGGAACTGACGCGGCTCCGTCAGGTTCCGGCGGCCAGCCAACGGTCTGGGCCGGCAAAGACGGTGTCTCCGACGTGACCACCAGCATCAGCATCGCGCCCGCCCACGACCGTTCCGGCGCGGCAGGTTTCTCGTCCGGAACCCCCGGTCGAGAGAGCGGTCGTGCGCGGGGTGCCGGAAACCTCACTTACGAGGTTGCAGAAGCTAGTAACCCAGTGGTCTAGCAACCAGGCGACCACGTGGGCGACCATCCCTCATCGCCGTAGTCGGAGCGCCGATTCTAACGAGTCGGAAGCAGGGTCTCTAGAGCGGGATCGCAACCCGCGCCATCGGCGACCTGGGAAAGAGCCCGCGGTGGCTATACCTTCCGAAGCTCGTGAGGCAACGGCCTCCCACCGGCCAATCGCCACGATGAAGGAATCCACGGGCGAACAGCGAGGAGGCCGCCGAGTGGTAGCCCTGAGGGTCGCCGCGGGGCGGATCCGAACCTTCCCCGAGGGAGCGTGCACGGCCGCCTAGGACCTGCGCAGCAGCCTCTGGGAGTTTTCCCCGGGCACTGGCAGCGACCTAACGCGACGGTAGACCTGCTGGAGGACCTCGCCGCCCACGGGGGTAGCTCGCCCTTCACGAGCGAGGTGCACCAAGGAGGTTTCCCTCACCAATGGACCCCGCCTAAGTTTGTACTGTTCGATGGATCGCAAGATCCAGTCGACCACCTATTGGCTTACCGGAAGCTGTTATTCTTCCGGGACCAAATTCATGTTCTGTGTCGGGCTTTCCCGAGCAGCTTGACGGGCTCGGTGTTAAATTGGTTCCACAAATTGCCGTCGGGCACCATTCCAGACTTCCCAACTCTCTCCAGGTTGTTTCTGTAGCAGTACCGGTACAATAGACAACCCCCTAAGAGGATCGAGTCCCTCTTCACTTTGTCCATGGGAGCCCGCGAAACTCTTCGAAGCTTCGCGACGCGCTTCCGAAGCGCCTACCTCGCTCTGGAGGACGTTGTCGGCCAAGATCGCACGACGGTTAGCGCGTTCCGGAACGCCCTCCCCGAGGAAAGCAAGCTTCATGACGCCCTGGTAATCAAGGATCCCTGCACGATCGTCGAGCTATTCGCTCTTGTCCAGCAGCACATTAAGCTCGAAGATGCGGTGTTAGACCGGAAGGGAAAGGCAGTCGAGCAGCCTCCTTCGGCTCTGCGACCTCTCGTCGTTAAGGCCGTGGAGAGGCGGGAGGCGCCACAGGTGGCACCTTTACCCGGACCACTCGCAGCTCCTGCCGTACAGCCCGCGGAAGCCCCCCCGGTGGTCGCTGGAAGGTCGGCGAACTGGCGCCTGCCTCCGGGACCCGGGGAGCGGGATTTCATCATGTTAACCCACTCGCCAGGGCAAATCTTCCACCAGATTCAGAACGAACCTTTCTTTCAGTATCCACCCCCCCTGCAGGTCGGGGAGCCCGGCTCAACTGACAATTCGCGGCGGTGCGCCTTTCATCGCAGCCCCGGGCATCACACCAATAGATGCCGGGCTCTGAAGAACAACCTCGAGGACTTGGTCGCCCAAGGCCATTTGGATCAGTTTATTTCGCTTCTAAGAAGGTTCGAGGTGGTACCGGCACGGGCTCCTCAGGAGGGAGATCGCCCGGGGCCCGCTGAGCCCGCCCTGCCTCCACCGCCCCCGGGAGGGCCGGCGGTCTGTTACACAATCAGTGGGCGCCTGAGCGGCCCAAGATCCAGCAACGAGGTTCGGAGGCAAGTTAGAGAGATGGAGCGAGCTCAGAAGGTATTCTCCGTTTCTTTAACCCCTGTACTGCTCCAAACACCAAGGGTAGAAGCCCGAGACTTTCTTTGGTTCTCGGAGGAGGACATGGCCGGGGTCGTTACCCCCCACAATGATCCCCTTGTCATACGCCTTATGATGGCGAACATCGAAGTAAGGCGGGTCCTGATTGACCCAGGAAGTGCCGTAGATATTCTGTTCTTATCGGCCTTCTAGCGAATGGGGTTGAGGCAAGTTGACTTGTCTCCCTCAGCGGGCACGCTCACCGGTTTCACAGGTGAGGTCGCTAAGGTGGCAGGGGAGATAACCCTCACCATAACGGCGGGCCCGGAGGTGTGTCAAGTCCGTTTCGCGGTGGTGGATGGGCAGTCCACTGTCAATGCCATCCTAGGACGACCTTGGCTGAGACAGATGAAGGCGGTGTCCTCGCCTAATCATCAGGCCCTCAAGTTTCCCACCAACGGAGGGGTTGTGGTAATTCGAGGAGACCAGGTCACTGCTACCAGGTGCGAGCAGTACGTCTTTTACCTCGTAGACGTTGAGGTCGCTGAGGCCAAGAGGCCCGCGCCCTCCTAGCAATTAATGCCCACCTCAAGCGAGCTCCCTCAAAGCCCGAGAGAGGTCGCCTATCTTAGATCACCCACTTCACCCCCAGGTGGAAGCGGCGTGGATTTTGAGCTCGAGGAGAAAGGCCGCCTACCAGGGACCCAGAGAGGAAGTTTTCCCATTGCCGAGCCGCTACAAGAAGTCAACATCGGAAGCGAGGACGGACCGAAAATTGTTAGTCTCGGGACCTCGCTAACCAAGGGCGAGGTCCTGGCCTTAACCAATATACTCAGGGAATACCGTGACGTATTCGCCTGGAGCTTCGCGGACATGCCAGGGATTGACCCGGAGGTCGCCTGTCATCGTCTGCACACCATGAAAGAATTCCCACCGGTCAAGCAGAAGGCTCGGCACATACCTGCTGCGAAGTCCATTGCAGTGGCGACGGAGATAGACAAGCTAGAGCGAGCTGGGTTTATACGCGAGGCGCACTTCCCCGAGTGGATCTCCAACATCGTGGCAGTGCCCAAGAAGAGCGGAGCGGTCAGAGTGTGCATCGATTTCTCTGACCTTAACAAAGCATGCCCGAAGGACTGTTTTCCTCTTCCACGGATAGGCGCGCTGGTCGACGGAGCTGTCGGGTTCCAGGCCCTGTCCTTCATGGATGGATATTCTGGGTATAACCAGATACCTCTCCACGTCGACGATCAAGAGAAGACCGCCTTCTATTCTAGGGCGGGCTACCAGAAGCTATTCTGCTATCGAGTGATGCCTTTTGGACTTAAGAACGCTGGAGTGACCTACCAAAGGTTAGTCACTCAGATGTTCAAGGGTCAGATCGGCAGGAATGTCGAAGTTTATGTAGACGACCTCCTGGTGAAAAGTCGAGAGCGAGAGGGGCATGTCGCCGATCTCCGCGAAACCTTCGAAGTGTTGAGAAAGTACCAAATGAGGCTGAACCCGGCAAAGTGCGCAATCGGGGTGACTTCTGGGAAATTCCTAGGGTACCTGGTCACCCACAGGGGGATCGAGGCGGACCCTGGGCAAATCCGAGCACTTGTCGAGATGCCCGTACCAAGAACCCGGCAGGAAGTCCAGAGGTTGAGCGGGCAAATCGCCGCGCTCAATCGATTCATCTCCAAATCCTCAGACAACTGCCGACCTCTTTTCGAGCTACTTCGAAAAGGAGCGAGCATATGTTGGGATGAAAAGTGTGAGCGCGCTCTTTAGAAGATCAAGGACTATCTGGCAAGCCCGCCAATCCTAGCGGCGCCTAAGGAGGGTGCCGAGCTGGGCGTGTACCTGGCAGTCACCGAGAATGCGGTGAGCGGAGTCCTTGTTGTGGAAGAAGCAAAGGTGGAGCGGCCTATCTACTTTGTAAGCCACACAATGCTTCCCTCCGAGCTCCGGTATCGACCAATCGAGAAGGTCGCATTGGCCTTGATCCTTACCGCGAGAAAGCTTCACCCCTACTTCTCGGCGCACACTGTCAAGGTCATCACGGAGCACCCTCTGAAGAGCGCGCTCTCCAGACCCTCGGTAGCCGGCAGGCTTTACCGATGGTCCGCCGAGCTCGCCGCCTATGGTTTGGAGTATGTCCCTCGAGTTGCTGTCAAAGGGCAAGCTCTCGCCGATTTCTTGGCGGACTTCCCCATAGAAGAACCGGTCCAGTACCAGGAGGATGAGCCAACTGAGGCAAACCCTGGGAAGGCGAAGTTCTTGGACGACCAAGGCGAGCTTCCTCCAACTAAGCATTCAGAAATGGCGGGCTGGGAATTATTCGTCGATGGATCCTCCAACGCTTTGGGGGCCGGGATCGGGGTTGCACTGATCGCTCAATCGGTGATTCTTGAGAAATCAGTCCGGCTGGATTTCGCTGCGACCAACACCGAGGCTGAGTACGAGGCACTACTCGCCGGACTAGAGCTCGCTCAAGAAGTAGGCGCCAAGCGGTTAAAGGTTTTCAGCGATTCCCAGCTGATCATTTGTCAAATCAACGGGGATTTTGCCTCCCGGGATGCGCGAATGGCGGGCTACGTGAATCTGGTAAAAGGAAAGGCCGCAGAGTTCGAAAAGATCTCCTTCGAGCAAATCCCTCGAGCCGATAATAGGCGAGCTAATACATTGGCAAACGCTACCTCCCTGCTGGGAACATCAGAAGCTCGCCAGATTCTCATCGAGGTCCAGAATCAGTCTCGGCTCCGACTGATAGAGCCCGCTGTTAACCAAGTCTCTGCCGACGTATCACCCGGTGGGTGGACCGCCCCCATTCTTCGTTTTATCCAGAAGGGCGAGCTCCCAGAAGATAGAGAGGAAGCCCGGCGAGTGGAGAAATGCGCTGGGCGCTACCTCATTCGCTGGGATCGCCTTTTTCGAAGATCTTTTGGCGGGCCAAATCTTCGTTGCATCGAGAGCCCGGAGACTGAAGAGGTTTTGAACTGCATTCACTTGGGCGAGGTGGGAAACCACGCTGGCGGACGGTCTCTAGCTGCGAAAGTTCGGAGGCAAGGATACTGGTGGCCCACTCTGGAGCAAGATGCCTTGAAGGTCGCACAAAGCTGTATCCAATGCCAGAAGCAGGCCACGACAAATCATATGCCTGCAGAAGAACTGCATCCTCTGGCGAGCCCTTGGCCATTTCAACAATGGGGGTTGGATATTGTGGGACCTTTCCCCGTGTCAGCCCGGCAAAAGAAATTCATCTTAGTAGCTACGGACTACTTCACCAAATGGGTGGAAGCAGTCCCGCTAGCTAAGATAGATGAGAAACAAGTAAAAGACTTCCTTTGGAAGAATATTTTCTGTCGTTTCGGGCTGCCCTGAGTACTCATCACCGACAATGGCCGCCAGTTCGACAATCGCTTGATCAGAAGCTTTTGCGTTGAATATGGAGTTGACCTAAGGTTCTCGTCCCCAAGATACCCTCAAAGCAACAGGCAGGCCGAAACTACGAATCGAGTAATCCTAGACAACCTCAAGAAAAGGCTGGAAGGAAAAAAAGGATTGTGAGAGCAGGAGCTCGATGGAGTCTTGTGGGCCTATCGCACTACTCCACGTCGCTCAACTAACGAGTCCCCTTTCAGTCTCACTTTTGGTTGCGAAGCCGTGCTACCCGTAGAAGCCGAGCTACCCACTGAAAGAAGGCTTGCGTCGGAGGAGGTCGACAATGACAAGCTGCTCGCCGACTCCCTCGATCAGCTCGAAGAAAGACGAGAGCGCGCTAATCTACACCTCGCCGGATATAGACAGGAAATGAAGCACGCATATGACAAAAGAGTCCGCCATCGAGCATTCAAGGCTGGCGATCTGGTGATGAGAAAGGTGTTCGCAAACACGCAAGAGCCTAATGCAGGAAAGCTCGCGGCGAACTGGGAAGGCCCCTACATAGTACACGAAGCAGGAAGCTCGGGGGCTTACCGGTTGATGACCGCTGGAGGCGACCTGTTAGAGCGACCTTGGAACGCTTTGCACCTTCACAAGTTTTATGCATAAGACCAAGGGATTTTGTAAATCAACTCCTGAAGAAGTTATGAATGAACGATGGAGGTTTCAACAAAGAATTTAACTAGGAAGCTCGGCACAGAAAGAGCCCGCATGATCTATAATGTGCAGTCCGCCGTTGTGCGGACTTAAAGCAAGACCGGGATCCTCAAAGGTAGCCAGTGGGCGACCTTGAGCTTCCCGGGGCAGTCCACCGTCGTGCGGACTTAAAGCAAGACCGGGATCCACAGAGGCAGCCAGTGGGCAACCTTGAGCTTCCCGGGGCAGTCCGCCGTCGTGCGGACTTAAAGCAAGACCGGGATCCTCAGAGGCAGCCAGTGGGCGACCTTGAGATTCCCGGGGCAGTCCGCCGTTGTGCGGACTTAAAACAAGACCGGGATCCTCAGAGGCAGCCAGTGGGCGACCTTGAGCTTCCCGGGGCAGTCCGCCGTCGTGCGGACTTAAAGCAAGACCGGGATCCTCAGAGGCAGCCAGTGGGCGACCTTGAGCTTCCCGGGGCAGTCCGCCATCGTGCGGACTTAAAGCAAGACCAGCATCCTCAGAGGCAGCCAGTGGGCGACCTTGAGATTCCCGGGGCAGTCCGCCGTTGTGCGGACTTAAAGCAAGACCGGGATCCTCAGAGGCAGCCAGTGGGCGACCTTGAGATTCCCGGGGAAGTCCGCTGCCTAGTGGACTCTAAACCTAACCGGGATCCTTCGCGTTCACCTGCCATGAATAGAAGCATCCTGGCGTGAGCGTACCCCTCAAAAGGCAAATCCGCTGAACAGGATCATCGAGGGAAATTAACTGGGCAGGGGGCAGCTAGCACTTATTAGTTTATTTCAAAAATAAAAATGGTTTAAGTCTCTGAGTGTAGGGAAGTTTTTGAAGTCTTTTGGTTCACTTATCATTTTTCGGGCTCAGAGACTAATTGAGTTTTAGCGAGCATGTCGAGTTTTTTGTTTGCATGTATTTTAAAATAAAATGGTTGAATCGAATTAGTTGCCTTGCCCAGGGTATCACTCTCGAGATCGCTGCGAAACTCCTAAAGCGGACTCATGAGCGGACTCGCAGAAAGAAAAGAAACATAGAAAAGTACACAAAGGCGAGCTCAGAAATATTCTATTCATCGCATTTATCGTAAAGATTACAATAGGGTTACAAAGATATAGCCTAGGCTGGGCCCGCGTCAGCGCCCTCGTCGTCGCCGCGCTTCCTCTTCTTCGACATTTCGGTCTTGTATTTCTCGATGGCGTCCAGTGCGCCCTTCTGGAGGAGCTCGCCCAGCTGCGACTGGAGGCGCTCTCGCTGGGAGTTGAGGTCGCGGAGATGGGCCTCCTTCAGCACCGCGATCTCGTCCCGGGAGGCCGCCACCTGGCTGCGGAGCTCAAGGATCTCTTTCTGGGCGGCCTCTTTGGCTTTGGTCGCCTGTTGTAGGTCAGCAAGGGCACGAGCGCGAGCGTCCTCGACCGAGGCTAGCCTCGTGGTGAGAGTGGCAGCCCGCTGGCGTAGTTGGGCAACCTCTGTATCAACAGAGGCGGCCTGCTGGCGCAGCCGGTCCACCTCAGCTCGGAGCTCGCCGGATCGGTCCGCTTGGTGAAGCTGGTGGATGTGCTCGTCTACTCTCCTCTCCGAGCTATGGAGAGTGTCATCGTAGAGAGCAACCGTGTCCCCCGCAATGCCGGCGACCTCATCGGCGAGGGCCCGGCTGACCCGCTCCACCTACGCCAAGGTGAAACAGTTAGAGAAAGTCTTAGGAAGGATTTAAGGCGGAGAAATGTGAAGGTAATCTTACCTCGAGGAGCCGGTTGATGAGGGCGATGTAGGGAGTCCGGGCGAAAATGTTGCACCCCAGGATTTCCCGCGTGAAGTAGGGGGCGCACTCGGGGTCGCCTGAGGAGGAGCCCGCCTGGCTCACCTCGGTTGGGGCAGCCGGGGAAGGCGCATCCACGGCAGTAGCGGCGGGCTCACCCCCTTGAGCGTCGGCACCCCCTTCCTTGGTAAGGGGAGGCATGGCGGCTCCCCCTTGCCCGAGCAAGTCTGGCTCCGAGGCTTCCGAGCTGGAGCTCGGAAGGTCGTCCAGGATGTCCCCCAGGTCCGGAGACCAGTAGACCAACCCGTCCAGCTCCGGGAGGATAGGAGCCTCGAGAGCAGAGGGCGCACTGGCAGTAGAGGGCGCAAGCGCGCTGGCAGCAGCAGGCGCGGGCACGGGTGTGGGCGCGGGCGCACTGGAAGCGGCCGGTGCGGGCTCGGGTGCGGGCGCGCTGGGAGCCATAGGCGCGGGTGCACTGGAAGCGGCCGGCGCGGGCTCGGGTGCGGGCGCGCTGGGAGCCATAGGCGTGAGTGTGGGCGCGGGCGCACTGGAATCAGCGGGCACGGGCGCGGGCGCGCTGGCAGCAGAGGGCGCAGACGCGCTGGGGGCAGTAGGCGCGGGCTCGGGCGCAGGCGCGCTGGGGGCAGTAGGTGCGGGCTCGGGCGTAGGCGCGCTGGGGGAAGTAGGCGTGGGCTCGGGCGTGGGCGTGGGCGCGCTGGCAGCAGCGGGCGCAGGCGCACTGAGATCGGCAGGTGCAGGCGCGGGCGCGGGCGTGCTGGGAGCAGGCGCGGCCGGCGCTGGTGTCTCGCTCGGAGCAGGTGGAAGGGTTGAGCTCGGCGGAGCCGGTCCCTCGAAGGGTGGGGGAGGCCCCGCAGTTGCAGTCGCGGGCTCATCTCCCGAAGCCCGCTCCTCGTCGTCGGAGCTGGAGGTCGTGCTGAGATCATCGGCTGATCCCAAACCCGCCTCCGCGAGGGCGGCCTTCCTCCGGTCCTCAAGGACCTGTTGGAAGGCTTCGCGAGCCTCCCGAACAGTGTTGTCCTCTCCCGACGGGCGGGCTGAAAGAGTCTTCTTCTTCTTCTTCTTCCGCGAGGCGCCCTCATCTGGATTCATCACCGCAACAAACAAAGTTTTAGTCAGGTCACCTTGGAATCCGCGCATCAGCACTTCAGCCATTGGGGACTCCACTTCCGCCATGCTGAGAAGAAGCTCGACGCACAGATCCTCGGGCTCGACGAAGGAAATGCGACATCGCCGAGGCTCCGGGACTGGGGCCCTCGGAGAAATGACAAAAAGGGTGGTCGCCTGACCTGGGGCTGCTTCGCGGGCTGGAGGCGGCGGTGGAGTGACATCCTCCTCGTGGAGCATCTCGAGGGTGTCCTTGTCGGCGACGTGAATGGGGGAAGCCCGCTTCTTCCCCTTCTTCACCGAGGTCCCCGCAGCGGAGGTCGCAGGAGCCGCCGTGGAGGTCGCGGCAGCACGCCGGGAGACCGCGACCTTCTTCCGCATCACCTTCTGCCGGGTGGTGATGGTTCCGGTCCGGAGATCCTTCCAGAGGAAGGAAAAGTCCAGTGGGAGGACCTTCTCGAGGGTTCGACCCCCGAGGAAGTCCAGAATCGCCTCGTCGAGCGATCTCTCGCGGGCTGCGGCGATGCATTTCTTCCCCTTTGCCCGGTATTCCGCGATCTCCTTGAAGACAGGGAGAGGCGGTCTGCCGGGAAGAGAGGGGACGCCGGCTCAAGGACCTCGCCACTCGCCGTCGATCACGAACGGGTAGGCTTTCCAGTATCGGTCCTTGTTCTCGACGGCGGCGAACGGAAGCACCTCGCCGGAGCGGCCCGTGAGGTAGAACTGACCACAGTCTACCTCGTTGAAGACGGGTCCCGGTTTGAGGAACCACTTCTTCAAGAGGTAGGCTAGGGGGATCCTCGCGTTTAGGGCTTCCTCGATGCGAGCAAGCCCATAGAGGATCCCCCACGAGTTTCCCGGAAGCTGGGCGGGGCATAAGTCCGCCAGTTCCAGGAGCTCGCTGGCCAGATGGTTCAGGGGCAACCGGAGCCCTGACCATATCTGCCCCACGGAGACCACGGTCCCCGAGAGCGGCCTCCCAGAGCTCGGAAGAGGAAGAATGGCGAGCTCTTGGGGAATGCCCACCGCGGTTCGTAGACTATCGGGGATGGGCGCACCCTCGATGTCATTGAACCAAACGACGGCGGGCTCCTTCGGCGGTGCCTCTTCCCCTGAGCCCGGAGCCCACACTTAGATAGGGGCAACATTGAGAGGCCCCTCTCGGGAGGATGCAGCAGCAGCAGCAGCTGAAGAAGCAGCAGCAGCAGAGGAAGCCATGAGCAAGAGGGCACTAGCGAGCTGCGAGCTGAAAGCAGAGGGAGAAGGGAGAGCTATTTTCACGCAGCGGTAATAATCTCCCCCCGTCCGCTATTTATAGATGGGTGAGAGGCAGGTGAATCAGGCCGCAGTTAATACTCGAGCACGCCCAACGAGGCGACACACCGATGGTTGAAGCGACAGCTCACCTTTCTCCAATCAGGCAGTGCCACATGGACCACGCGTGGGAAAAGGCTGCGCCGACACCGACGCTGTCCTTTACTGACAGAAAAAGGAGCGAATAAGAAGAAGACACATGTCTCGCGCCGATCGGGATCTCATGATGAGATTCATTGTATCAGCATCGAGCCTCGTGCCGTATTTAAGCTGAGGCGACCGTCGAAGATTCGGAGCGATACCCAAGTCACAAAATCGCCAGTGGCTGGTGCCCGCAGCTCGCCCGATGCAGACCCTGGCCGCGTGTGACAAGCTCGCACCGGAAGGAGATCGCTCGTGGCTGATGCTCGCGGCCCGTCCAGCGTTTGTGAAATACTGGGAGTCAAAACTCTCGACGCAGATCGCCCACGGCAAGCGCCCAAGGTCGCCCGCAGCAGACCCTGGCCGCGTGTGACAAGCTCGCACCGGAAGGAGATCGCTTGTGGCTGATGCTCGCGGCCCGTCCAGCGTTTGTGAAATATTAGGAGTCAAAACTCTCGACGCAGATCGCCCACGGCAGGCGCCCAAGCTCGCCCGAAGCAGACCCTGGCCGCGTGTGACAAGCTCGCACCGGAAGGAGATCGCTCGTGGCTGATGCTCGCGGCCCGTCCAGCGTTTGTGAAATACTGGGAGTCAAAACTCTCGACGCAGATCGCCCACGGCAGGCGCCCAAGCTCGCCCGAAGCAGACCCTGGCCGCATGTGATACGCTCACACCGGAAGGAGATCGCTCTTGGCTGATGCTCGCGGCCCGTCCAGCGTTTGTGAAATACTGGCAGTCAAAGCTCTCAGCGCAGATCGCCCACGGTTGGTACCCGCAGCCTACCAGGTGGAGGTCGCAAATGACTAGTGCTCCTAATTCGACCGTCGTGTGCAATAAGACTCCTGAGCAAGTACCAAAGTCTCCTTGATCGCTCCCTCAGGAGGGGGTAATGTTGGGGGTAGCTGAAATTTGCCCTGGAGTTCGCCCCCCCCCCCCCCCCCCCCCCCCCCCCCCCGTGCTCACCAAATCACCTTGACAGGGAGCGAGATCCACATTGGGCTGAAGGGGCCTAGGCCAAGAGCACTCTTAGGAGCTCGCCTAAGCTCGCTGGAGCTCGCCTGAGCTCGCCCAGGAGCTCGCCTAAGCTCGCCCAGGAGCTCGCCTAAGCTCGCTGGAGCTCGCCTAGGAGCTCGCCTAAGCTCGCCCAGGAGCTCGCCTAAGCTCGCTCAGGAGCACGCCTAAGCTCGCTCAGGAGCTCGCCAAGCCCGCGCGAGAATTCGCTTGCAGTGGTAGCGGGAGTTAGACCGTCATGCATAACGAAGATACCGGCACCACAAACGCCCCTAGCTCGTGCAGGAGCTCGCCCAAGCTCGCTCAGGAGCTCGCCCAAGCTCGCCAGAACGCCCCAGTTTATTGAAGAGGTCGCTCCCGCGAGGTTCGACTCTTGATAGATGTGGAAGAGAAGGCGGAGCAATGGAGGGCGAGCTCGCCTTAGCTCCCCACCGGAGGTCGCCCATAATGTATGAAAGGATGCCAGGTGTTGAAACCCCACGGAAGCTACGTGGGCAAACGTGGTCCACGGAAGCCCGCTCAAATCAGTTCGAGACCTCCCAGACTTGAACATTCCAGAATAGCCACCTGGCAGTGACAAGAAAGATGCACTTCCCCACTCAAACCGCCTGGCAGGCTCGGCGACAAAGAATGTCAGGGCGTGAGTACCGACGACTGTCAGAGACCCACGCGAGCCGGATCGTGGGGGTCTAGAAGGCTCTAGAAGAATCTCCACGTGTCGGGCCACGGTAGGCCGCCGATTGCTATAAATGTTCACCCCCAGGCTCCATAGTAAAGGTTCGAAACCCTTTTTCCCTACCACTTTGGTCCACTAAAGCTCGTCGTTGTGCACCGGTGACTGACTTGAGCGTCGGAGGGTCTGCGCTCCTAAGGGAGCCAGCCGTTCTCACGCTTTTTCTTTACCTTGCAGGTAGCCCACACGGACCAGCGGAAAAAATCCCTCGAACAATTCGCATGAATGTAACCATTCTAATTCATTTATTTGATCCATTCTAATTCATTCGTACGATCCATTCTAATTCATTCGTCCGATCCATTCTAATTCATTCGCACGAATGTATCCATTCTAATTCATTCGTACGATCCATTCTAATTCATTCGTACGATCCATTCTAATTCATTCGTAAGATCCATTCTAATTCATTCGTATGATCCATTCCAATTCATTCGTACGATCCATTCTAATTCATTCGCACGAATGTATCCATTCTAGTTCATTCGTACGATCCATTCTAATTCATTCGTACGATCCATTCTAATTCATTCGCACGATCCATTCTAATTCATTCGTACGATCAATTCTAATTCATTCGCACGAATGTATCCATTCTAATTCATTCGTACGATCCTGAATTAGAATGGATCGTACGAATGAATTAGAATGGATACCTTTGTGCATATGAATTAGAATGGATCGTACGAATGAATTGGAATGGATCATATTAATGAATTAGAATGGATCGTACGAATGAATTAGAATGGATCGTACGAATGAATTAGAATGGATCTTACGAATGGATTAGAATGGCTACATTCGTGCGAATGAATTAGAATGGATTGGACGAATGAATTAGAATGGATCGTACGAATGAATTAGAATGGATCAAATGAATGAATTAGAATGGTTACATTCATGCGAATGAATTAGAATGGATCATGCGAATGGACTAGAATGGATCATACGAATGGATTAGAATGGATACATTCGAGCGAATGAATTAGAATGGATCGTACGAATGAAATTAGAATGGATCGTACGAATGAATTAGAATAGATCGTACGAATGAATTAGAATGGATCGTACGAATGAATTAGAATGGATCGTGTGAATGAATTAGAATGGATCGTACGAATAACTTAGAATGGATCGTACGAATGAATTAGAATGGATCGTGCGAATGAATTAGAATGGATCGTACGAATGAATTAGAATGGATCGTGCTAATGAATTAGAATTGATCGAACGAATGAATTAGCATGGATCGTGCATTCGTACGATCCATTCTAATTCATTCGTAAGATCCATTCTAATTCATTCGTACGATCCATTCTAATTCATTCGTACGATCCATTCTAATTCATTCGCACGAATGTATCCATTCTAGTTCATTCGTACGATCCATTCTAATTCATTCGTACGATCCATTCTAATTCATTCATACGATCTATTCTAATTCATTCATACAATCCATTCTAATTCTTTCACACGATCCATTCTAATTCATTCGTACGATCCATTCTAATTCATTCGCACAATCCATTCTATTTCATTCGTACGATCCATTCTTACTAATTCGTATGATCTATTCTAATTCATTCGCACGAATGTATCCATAATGGATCATATGAATGAGTAAGAATGGATCGTACGAATGAAATAGAATGGATTGTGCAAATGAATTAGAATGGACCGTACGAATGAATTAGAATGGATACATTCGTGTGAATGAATTAGAATGGATCGGACGAATGAATTAGAATGGATCGTACGAATGAATTAGAATGGATCGTACGAATGAATTAGAATGGATCGTACGAATAAATTAGAATGGATACATTCGTCCGAATGAATTAGAATGGATCATACGAATGAGTAAGAATGGATCGTACGAATGAAATAGAATAGATTGTACGAATGAATTAGAATGGATCGTGCGAATGAATTAGAATGGATCGTACGAATGAATTAGAATGGATCTTACGAATGAATTAGAATGGATCATGCGAATGAATTAGAATGGATCATATTAATGAATTAGAATGGATACATTCGTGCGAATGAATTAGAATGGATCGTCCGAATCCATTAGACTGGATCGTGCGAATGAATAAGAATGGATCATACGAATGAATTAGAATGGATCGTACGAATTAAATAGAATGGATACATTCGTGCGAATGAATTAGAATGGATTGTATGAATGAATTAGAATGGATCGTACGAATGAATTAGAATGGATCATACGAATTAATTAGAATGGATCGTACGAATGAATTAGAATGGATCGTACGAATGAATTAGAATGGATCGTACGAATGAACTAGAATGGATCGGACGAATGAACTAGAATGGATACATTCGTGCGAATGAATTAGAATGGATCGTACGAATGAATTAGAATGGATCGTACGATTCATTAATCTAATTCATTCGTACGATGCATTCTAATACATTCGTACGATTCATGCTAATTCATTCGCACGATCCATTCTAATTCATTCGTACGATCCATTCTTATTCATTCGTATGATCCATTCTAACTCATTCGGTGGATCCATTCTAATTCATTCGTACGATCCATTCTAATTCATTCCCATGATCCATTCTAATTTATTCGTACGATCAATTCTAATTCATTCGTACGATCTATTCTAATTCATTCGCACGAATGTAACCATTCTAATTCATTCATACGATCCAATCTAATTCATTCATACGATCCATTCTTACTCATTCGTATGATCCATTCTAATTCATTCGTACAATCCATTCTTATTCATTCGTACAATCCATTCTATTTCATTCGTACGATCGATTCTAATTCATTCGTACAATCCATTCTAATTTATTCGTACGATCCATTCTACGATCCATTCTAATTCATTTGTATATTCCATTCTAATTCATTAGCACGATCCATGCTAATGAATTAGAATGGATCGTACGATCCAATCTAATTCATTCATACGATCCATTCTTACTCATTCGTATGATCTATTCTAATTCAATCGTATGATCCATTCTAATTCATTCGTACGATCCATTCTAATTCCTTTGTACGATCCATTCTAATTCATTCGTACGATCTATTCTAATTCATTCGTACGATCCATTCCAATTCCTTCGTACGATCCATTCTAATTCATTCGTACGATCCATTCTAATTCATTCGCGCAATCTATTCTAATTCATTCGTACGATCCATTCTAATTTATTCGTACGATCCATTCTAATTCATTCATACAATCCATTCTAATTTATTCGCACGAATATATCTATTCTAATTCATTCGTACGATCCATTCTAATTCATTCGCACAATCTATTCTAATTCATTCATACGATCCATTCTAATTCATTCGCACGAATGTATTCATTCTAATTCATTCATACGATCCATTCAACTTCATTCGTATTATCCGTTCTAATTCACTCATACGATCCATTCTAATTCATTCATACGATCCATTCTAATTCATTTGCACGAATATATCCATTCTAATTCATTCGTACGATCCATTCTAATTCCTTCGTACGATCCATTCTAATTCCTTCGTACGATCCATTCTATTTCATTCGTATGATCCATTCTAATTCCTTCGTACGATCCATTCTAATTCCTTCGTATCCATTCTAATTCACTCATACGATCCATTCTAATTCATTCGTACGTTCCATTCTAATTCATTCATACAATCCATTCTAATTCATTCGCACGAATGTATCCATTCTAATTCATTCGTACGATCAGTTCTAATTCATTCACGAAATCTATTCTAATTCATTCATACGATCCATTCTAATTCATTCACATGAATGTATCCATTCTAATTCATTCATACGATCCATTCTAATTCATTCGTACGATCCATTCTAATTCACTCATACGATGCATTCTAATACATTCATACGATCCATTCTAATTCATTTGCACGAATATATCCATTCTAATTCATTCGTACGATCTATTCTAATTCCTTCGTACGATCCATTCTAATACATTCGTACGATCTATTCTAATTCATTCGTACGATCCATTCTAATTCATTCGTACGATCCATTCTAATTCCTTCGTACGATCCATTCTAATTCATTCGTACGATCCATTCTAATTCATTCGTACAACCTATTCTAATTCATTCGTGTGAATGAATTAGAATGGATCGTACGAATGAGTAAGAATGGATCGTACGAATGAAATAGAATGGATTGCACGAATGAATTAGAATGGATCGTACGAATGAATTAGAATGGATCGTGTGAAAGAATTAGAATGGATTATATGAATGAATTAGAATGGATCGTATGAATGAATTAGAATGGATCGTACGAATGAATTAGAATGGATCGTACAAATGAATTAGAATGGATACATTCGTGCGAATGAATTAGAATGGATCATACGAATGAGTAAGAATGGATCGTACGAATGAAATAGAATGGATTGTACGAATGAATTAGAATGGATCATACGAATGAATTAGAATAGATTGTATGAATGAATTGGAATGTATCCATTCTAATTGATACGTACGATCCATTCTATTTCATTCGTACGATCCATTCTAATTAATTCATACGATCCATTCTAATTCATTCATACAATCCATTCTTATTCTTTCACACGATCCATTCTAATTCATTCGTACGATCCATTCTAATTCATTCGTACAAACCATTCTATTTCATTTGTATGATCCATTCTTACTCATTCGTACGATCCGTTCTAATTCAATCCATTCTAATTCTTTCACACGATCCATTCTAATTCATTCATACTATCCATTCTAATTCATTCGTATGATGCATTCTAATTCCTTCATACGATCCATTCTATTTCATTTATACGATGCATTCTTACTCATTCGTATGATCCATTCTAATTCATTTGCACGAATATATCTATTCTAATTCATTCGTACAAATAAAATAGAATGGATTGTACGAATGAATTAGAATGGATCGTACGAATGAATTAGAATGGATACATTCGTGCGAATGAATTATAATGGATCGTATGAATGAATTAGAATGGATCGTACGAATGAATTAGAATGGATCGTATGAATGAATTAAAATAGATTGTGCAAATGAATTAGAATGGATCGTAAGAATGAATTAATGAATTAGAATGGATCGTACGAAGGAATAAGAATGGATTGCACGAATGAATTATAATGGATCATACGAACGAATTAGAATGAATACATTCGTGCGAATGAATTAGAATGGATCGTATGAATGAATTAGAATAGATTGTGCGAATGAATTAGAATGGATCGTACGAATGAATTAGAATGGATACATTCGTGCGAATAAATTAGAATGGATTGTATGAATGAATTAGAATGGATCGTACAAATGAATTAGAATGGATCGTACGAATGAATTAGAATAGATTGCGCGAATGAATTAGAATGGATCGTGCGAATGAAATAGAATGATCCATTCTAATTCATTCGCACGAATGTATCCATTCTAATTCATTCGCACAATCCATTCTATTTCATTCGTACGATCCATTCTAATTCATTCGTACGATCCATTCTAATTCACTCGCACGAATGTATCGATTCTAATTCATACGATCGTACGAATAAATTAGAATGGATACATTCGTTCGAATGAATTAGAATGGATCATACGAATGAGTAAGAATGGATCGTACGAATGAAATAGAATAGATTGTACGAATGAATTAGAATGGATTCGTACGAATGAATTAGAATGGATACATTCGTGCGAATGAATTAGAATGGATCATACCAATGAGTAAGAATGGATCGTACGAATGAAATAGAATGGATTGTGCGAATGAATTAGAATGGATCGTACGAATGAATTAGAATGGATCGTGTGAAAGAATTAGAATGGATTGTATGAATGAATTAGAATAGATCGTATGAATGAATTAGAATGGATCGTACGAATGAACTAGAATG
This sequence comes from Chamaelirium japonicum, assembly GCA_947650365.1. Taxonomy (NCBI): domain Eukaryota; kingdom Viridiplantae; phylum Streptophyta; class Magnoliopsida; order Liliales; family Melanthiaceae; genus Chamaelirium; species Chamaelirium japonicum. The sequence continues at coordinate 3,754,264 of OX393550.1, read as the reverse complement.
GATATCTTTGTGCATATGAATTAGAATGGATCGTACGAATGAATTAGAATGGATCGTACAAATGAATTAGAATGGATCGTACGAATAAATTAGAATGGATACATTCGTCCGAATGAATTAGAATGGATCATACGAATGAGTAAGAATGGATCGTACGAATAAAATAGAATAGATTGTACGAATGAATTAGAATGGATCCTACGAATGAATTAGAATGGATCGTGTGAAAGAATTAGAATGGATTGTATGAATGAATTAGAATGGATCGTATGAATGAATTAGAATGGATCGTGCGAATGAATTCGAATGGATCGTACGAATTCATTCTAATTCATTCATACAATCCATTCTAATTCTTTCACACAATCCATTCTAATTCATTCGTACGTTCCACTCTAATTCATTAGCACGATCCATGCTAATTCATTCGTTCGATCAATTCTAATTCATTAGCACGATCCATTCTAATTCATTCGTACGATCCATTCCAATTCATTGGCACGATCCATTCTAATTCATTCATAGGATCCATTCTAATTCATTCATACGATCTATTCTAATTCTTTCGCATGAATGTATCCATTCTAATTCATTCGCACGAATGTATCCATTCTAAATCATTCGTACGACCCATTCTAATTCATTCGTACGATCCATTCTAATTCATTCGTATGATCCATTCTAATTCATTCATACGATCTATTCTAATTCATTCATACAATCCATTCTAATTCTTTCACACGATCCATTTTAATTCATTCGTATAATCCATTCTAATTCATTCGCACAATCCATTCTATTTCATTCGTACGATCCATTCTTACTCATTCGTATGATCCATTCTAATTCATTCGCACGAATGTATCCATAATGGATCATACGAATGAGTAAGAATGGATCGTACGAATGAAATAGAATGGATTGTGCGAATGAATTAGAATGGATCGTACGAATGAACTAGAATGGATACATTCGTGCGAATGAATTAGAATGGATCGTACGAATGAATTAGAACGAATCAATTAGAATGGATACATTCGTGCGAATGAATTAGAATGGATCAGACGAATGAATTAGAATGGATCGTACGAATGAGTAAGAATGGATCGTACGAATGAAATAGAATAGATCGTACGAATGAATTAGAATGGATCGTACGAAGAAATTAGAATGGATCGTACGAATGAATTAGAATGGATATATTCGTGCAAATGAATTAGAATGGATCGTATGAATGTATTAGAATGGATCGTATGAGTGAATTAGAATGTATCGTACGAATGAATTAGAATGGATCGTATGAATGAATTTGAATGGATACGTTCTTGTGAATGAATTAGAATGGATCGTATGAATGAATTAGAATAGATTTTGTGAATGAATTAGAACTGATCGTACGAATGAATTAGAATAGATACATTCGTGCGAATGAATTAGAATGGATTGTATGAATGAATTAGAATGGATCCTATGAATGAATTAGAATGGATCGTGCGAATGAATTAGAATGGATCGTACGAATGAATTAGAATGGATCGTGCTAATGAATTAGAATTGATCAAACGAATGAATTAGCATGGATCGTGCTAATGAATTAGAATGGAACGTACGAATGAATTAGAATGGATCGTGTGAAAGAATTAGAATGGATTGTATGAGTGAATTAGAATGAATTCGTACGATCCATTCGAATTCATTCGCACGATCCAATCTAATTCATTCATACGATCCATTCTAATTCATTCATACAATCCATTCTAATTCTTTCACACGATCCATTCTAATTCATTCGTAGGATCCATTCTAATACATTCGTACAATCTATTCTATTTCATTCGTACGATCCATTCTTACTCATTCGTATGATCCATTCTAATTCATTCGGACGAATGTATCCATTCTAATTTATTCGTACGATCCATTCTAATTCATTCGTACGATCCCTTCTAATTCATTCGTACGATCCATTCTAATTCATTCGTCCGATCCATTCTAATTCATTCGCACGAATGTATCCATTCTAATTCATTCGTACAATCCATTCTAATTCATTCGTACGATCCATTCTAATTCATTCGTAAGAACCATTCTAATTCATTCGTACGATCCATTCTAATTCATTCGTACGATCCATTCTAATTCATTCACACGACTGTATCCATTCTAGTTCATTCGTACAATCCATTCTAATTCATTCGTACGATCCATTCTAATTCATTCGCACAATGGATACATTCGTGCGAAAGAATTAGAATAGATCGTATGAATGAATTAGAATGGATCCTATGAATGAATTAGAATGGATCGTACGAATGAATTAGAATGGATCGTGCTAATGAATTAGAATTGATCGAAGGAATGAATTAGCATGGATCGTGCTAATGAATTAGAATGGAACGTACAAATGAATTAGAATGGATCGTGTGAAAGAATTAGAATGGATTCTATGAATGAATTTGAATGAATTCCTACGATCCATTCAAATTCATTCGCACGATCCATTCTAATTCATTCATACGATCCATTTTAACTCATTCATACAATCCATTCTAATTCTTTCACACGATCCATTCTAATTCATTCGTAGGATCCATTCTAATTCATTCGTACAATCTATTCTATTTCATTCGTACGATCCATTCTTACTCATTCGTATGATCCATTCTAATTCATTCGGACGAATGTATCCATTCTAATTTATTCGTACGATCCATTCTAATTCATTCGTACGATCCATTCTAATTCATTCGTACGATCCATTCTAATTCATTCGTACGATCCATTCTAATTCATTCGCACTATCCATTCTAATTCATTCGTACGATCCATTCTAATTCATTCGTATGATCCATTCTAATTTATTCGTTCAAATATATCCATTCTAATTCATTCATACGATCCATTCTAATTCATTCGCACGATCCATTCTAATTCATTCGCACGAATGTATCCATTCTAATTCATTTGCACGATCCATTCTAATTCATTCATACGATCCATTCTAATTCATTCGTACGATCCATTCTCATTCATTCGCACAAATGTATCCATTCTAATTCATTCGTACGATCCATTCTAATTCATTCGCACGATCCATTCTAATTCATTCGTACGATCCATTCTAATTCATTCGTATGATCCATTCTAATTAATTCGTATGATCCATTCTAATTCATTCGTACAATCCATTCTAATTCATTCATACAATCCATTCTAATTCATTCGCACGAATGTATCCATTCTACTTAATTCGTACGATCCATTCTAATTCATTCGTATGATCTATTCTTATTCATTCGCACGATCCAGTCTAATTGATTCGCAATGAAATAGAATGGATTGTGCGAATGAATTAGAATGGATCATACGAATTAATTAGAATGGATCATACGAATGAATTAGAATGGATCGTACGAATGAATTAGAATGGATCGTACGAATGAACCAGAATGGATCGTACGAATGAACTAGAATGGATACAGTCGTGCGAATGAATTAGAATGGATCGTACGAATGAATTAGAATGGATCGTACGAATGAATTAGAATGGATCTTACGAATGAATTAGAATGGATCGTACGAATGAATTAGAATGGATCGTACGAATGAATTAGAATGGATATATTCGTGCGAATGAATTAGAATGGATCGTGCGAATGAATTTGAATGGATCGTACGAATGAATTAGAATGGATATATTTGAACGAATAAATTAGAATGGATCATACGAATGAATTAGAATGGATCGTACGAATGAATTAGAATGGATAGTGCGAATGAATTAGAATCGATTGTACGAATGAATTAGAATGGATCGTACGAATGAATTAGAATGGATCATACGAATGAGTAAGAATGGATCGTACGAATGAATTAGAATGGATCGTACGAATGAATTAGAATGGATCGTACGAATAAATTAGAAAGGATACATTCGTCCGAATGAATTAGAATGGATCATACGAATGAGTAAGAATGGATCATACGAAAGAAATAGAATAGATTGTACGAATGAATTAGAATGGATCTTACGAATGAATTAGAATGGATCGTGTGAAAGAATTAGAATGGATTGTATGAATGAATTAGAATGGATCGTATGAATGAATTAGAATGGATCGTGCGAATGAATTCGAATGGATCGTACGAATTCATTCTAAATCATTCATACAATCCATTCTAATTCTTTCACACGATCCATTCTAATTCATTCGTACGTTCCATTCTAATTCATTAGCACGATCCATGCTAATTCATTCGTTCGATCAATTCTAATTCATTAGCACGATCCATTCTAATTCATTCGCACGATCCATTCTAATTCATTCATAGGATCTATTCTAATTCATTCATGCGATCTATTCTAATTCTCTCGCACGAATGTATCCATTGTGCGAATGAATTAGAATGGATCGTACGAATGAATTAGAATAGATCGTACGAATGAACTAGAATGGATACATTCGTGCGAATGAATTAGAATGGATCGTACGAATGAATTAGAATGGATCTTACGAATGAATTAGAATGGATCGTACGAATGAATTAGAATGGATCGTACGAATGAATTAGAATGGATACATTCATGCGAATGAATTAGAATGGATCGGACGAATGAATTAGAATGGATCGTACGAATGAATTAGAATGGATCGTACGAATGAATTAGAATGGATCGTACGAATAAATTAGAATGGATACATTCGTCCGAATGAATTAGAATGGATCATACGAATGAGTAAGAATGGATCTTACGAATAAAATAGAATAGATTGTACGAATGAATTAGAATGGATCCTACGAATGAATTAGAATGGATCGTGTGAAAGAATTAGAATGGATTGTATGAATGAATTAGAATGGATCGTATGAATGAATTAGAATGGATCGTGCGAATGAATTCGAATGGATCGTACGAATTCATTCTACTTCATTCATACAATCCATTCTAATTCTTTCACACGAACCATTCTAATTCTTTCGTACGTTCCATTCTAATTCATTAGCATGATCCATGCTAATTAATTCGTTCGATCAATTCTAATTCATTAGCACGATCCATTCTAATTCATTCGTACGATCCATTCTAATTCATTCGCACGATCCATTCTAATTCATTCATAGGATCCATTCTAATTCATTCATACAATCCATTCTAATTCATTCGCACGAATGTATCCATTCTAATTCATTCGTACGATCAGTTCTAATTCATTCACAAAATCTATTCTAATTCATTCATACGATCCATTCTAATTCATTCACATGAAGGTATCCATTCTAATTCATTCATACGATCCATTCTAATTCATTCGTACGATCCATTCTAATTCATTCGTACGATCTATTCTATTTCATTCGTACGATCCATTCTTACTCATTCGTACGATCCATTCTAATTCATTCGTCTGATCCATTCTAATTCATTCGCACGAATGTATCCATTCTAATTCATTCGTTCGATCAATTCTAATTCATTAGCACGATCCATTCTAATTCATTCGTACGATCCATTCTAATTCATTCGTATGATCCATTCTAATTAATTCGTATGATCCATTCTAATTCATTCGTACGATCCATTCTAATTCATTCATACAATCCATTCTAATTCATTCGTACGATCCATTCTAATTCACTCATACGATCCATTCTAATACATTCATACGATCCATTCTAATTCATTTGCACGAATATATCCATTCTAATTCATTCGTATGATCCATTCTAATTCCTTCGTACGATCTATTCTAATTCATTCGTATGATCTATTCTAATTCATTCATACGATCCATTCTAATTCATTCGTACGATCCATTCTAATTCCTTCGTACGATCCATTCTAATTCATTCGTACGATCCATTCTAATTCATTCGTACAATCTATTCTAATTCATTCGTACGAATGGAAACATTCGTGTGAATGAATTAGAATTGATCGTACGAATGAGTAAGAATGGATCGTACGAATGAAATAGAATGGATTGCACGAATGAATTAGAATGGATCGTACGAATGAATTAGAATGGATCGTACGAAGGAATTAGAATGGATCGTACGAATGAATTAGAATGGATCGTACGAATGAATTAGAATAGATCGTACGAATGAATTAGAATGGATCGTACGAAGGAATTAGAATGGATCGTACGAATGAATTAGAATGGATCGTGCTAATGAATTACAATTGATCGAACGAATGAATTAGCATGGATCGTGCTAATGAATTAGAATGGAACGTACGAATGAATTAAAATGGATCGTGTAAAAGAATTAGAATGGATTGCATGAATGAATTAGAATGAATTCGTACGATCCATTCGAATTCATTCACACGATCCATTCTAATTCATTCATACGATCCATTTTAATTCATTCATACAATCCATTCTAATTCTTTTACACGATCCATTCTAATTCATTTGTAGGATCTATTCTAATTCATTCGTACAATCTATTCTATTTCATTCGTACGATCCATTCTTACTCATTCGTATGATCCATTGTAATTCATTCGGACGAATGTATCCATTCTAATTCATTCGTACGATCCATTCTAATTCATTCGTACGATCTATTCTAATTCATTCGTACGATCCATTCTAATTTCATTCCTACGATCCATTCTAATTCATTCGCACGATCCATTCTAATTCATTCGTACGATCAATTCTAATTCATTCGCATGAATGTATCCATTCTAATTCATTCGTACGATCCAGAATTAGAATGGATCGTACGAATGAATTAGAATGGATACCTTTGTGCATATGAATTAGAATGGATCGTACAAATGAATTAGAATGGATCATATTAATGAATTAGAATGGATCGTACGAATGAATTAGAATGGATCGTACGAATGAATTAAAATGGATCTTACGAATGGATTAGAATGGATACATTCGTGCGAATAAATTAGAATGGATCGGACGAATGAATTAGAATGGATCGTACGAATGAATTAGAATGGATCAAATGAATGAATTAGAATGGTTACATTCATGCGAATGAATTAGAATGGATCGTACGAATGGATTAGAATGGATCGTACGAATGGATTATAATGGATACATTCGAGCGAATGAATTAGAATGGATCGTACGAATGAAATTAGAATGGATCGTACGAATGAATTAGAATAGATCGTACGAATGAATTAGAATGGATCGTACGAATGAATTAGAATGGATCGTGTGAAAGAATTAGAATGGATCGTACAAATGAATTAGAATGGATCGTGCGAATGAATTAGAATGGATCGTACGAATGAATTAGAATGGATCGTGCTAATGAATGAGAATTGATCGAACGAATGAATTAGCATGGATCGTGCATTCGTACGATCCATTCTAATTCATTCGTAAGATCCATTCTAATTCATTCGTATGATCCATTCTAATTCATTCGTATGATCCATTCTAATTCATTCGCACGAATGTATCCATTCTAGTTCATTCGTACGATCCATTCTAATTCATTCGTACGATCCATTCTAATTCATTCATACGATCTATTCTAATTCATTCATATAATCCATTCTAATTCTTTCACACGACCCATTCTAATTCATTCGTACGATCCATTCTAATTCATTCGCACAATCCATTCTATTTCATTCGTACGATCCATTCTTACTCATTCGTATGATCCATTCTAATTCATTCGCACGAATGAATTAGAATGGATCGTACGAATGAATTAGAATGGATCGTACGAATGAATTAGAATGGATACATTCGTCCGAATGAATTAGAATGGATCATACGAATGAGTAAGAATGGATCGTACGAATGAAATAGAATAGATTGTACGAATGAATTAGAATGGATCGTGCGAATGAATTAGAATGGATCGTACGAATGAATTAGAATGGATACATTCGTGCGAATGAATTAGAATGGATCGTGCGAATCCATTAGACTGGATCGTGCGAATGAATAAGAATGGATCATACGAATGAATTAGAATGGATCGTACGAATTAATTAGAATGGATACATTCGTGCAAATGAATTAGAATGGATTGTACGAATGAACTAGAATGGATCGTATGAATGAACTAGAATGGACACATTCGTGCGAATGAATTAGAATGGATCGTACGAATGAATTAGAATGGATCGTACGATTCATTCTAATTCATTCGTACGATACATTCTAATACATTCGTACGATTCATGCTAATTCATTCGCACGATCCATTCTAATTCATTCGTACGATCCATTTTTATTCATTCATACTATCCATTCTAATTCATTCGCACAATCCATTCTAATTCATTCTTACAATCCATTCAAATTCATTCGTATGATCCATTCTAACTCATTCGGTGGATCCATTCTAATTCATTCGTATGATCCATTCTAATTCATTCCCACGATCCATTCTATTTTATTCGTACGATCCATTCTAATTCATTCGTACGATCTATTCTAATTCATACGCACGAATGTAACCATTCTAATTCATTCATATGATTCATTCTAATTCATTCGTATGAGCTATTCTAATTCATTCGTACGATCCATTCTAATTCATTCGTACGATCCATTGTAATTCATTCATACAATCCATTTAGATTCATTCGCACAAATGTATCCATTCAAATTCATTCGTACGATCCATTCTAATTCATTCGCACGAATGTATCCATTCTAATTCATTCGTACGATCCATTCTAATTCATTCGTACGATCCATTCTAATTCATTCGAACGATCCATTCTAATTCATTCGCATGAATGTATCCATTCTAGTTCATTCGTACGATCTATTCTAGTTCATTCGCACGATCCATTCTAATTCATTCGTACGATCCATTCTAATTCATTCGTATGTTCCATTCTAATTAAATCGTATGATCCATTCGAATTCATTCGTACGATCAATTCAAATTCATTCATTCATTCGTACGATCCATTCAAATTCATTCGTACGATCCATTCTAATTCATTCGTATGAATGTATCCATTCTAATTCATTTGCACGATCCATTCTAATTCATTCCTATGATCTATTCTAATTCATTCGTACGATCCATTCTAATTCATTCTAATTCATTCGTACGATCCATTCTACGATCCATTCTAATTCATTCATACGATCCATTCTAATTCATATGCACAAAGGTATCCATTCTAATCCATTCGTAGGATCCATTCTAATCCATTCGTACGATCCATTCTAATTCATTCGTACGATCCATTCTAATTCATTCGCTCGAATGTATCCATTCTAATCCATTCGTACGATCCATTCTAATCCATTCGTACGATCCATTCTAATTCATTCGCATGAATGTAACCATTCTAATGAATTCATATGATCCATTCTAATTCATTCTTACGATCCATTCTTACTTATTCGTATGATCCATTCTAATTCATTCGCACGAATGTATCCATTCTAATTCATTCATACAATCCATTCTAATTCATTCCGTACGATCCATTCTAATTCATTCGTACGATCGTACGAATGAATTAGAATGGATCGTACGAATGAATTAGAATAGATTGTGCGAATGAATTAGAATGGATCGTACGAATGAATTAGAATGGATTGTACGAATGAATTAGAATGGATCATACGAATGAGTAAGAATGGATCGTACGAATGAATTAGAATGGATCGTACGAATGAATTAGAATGGATCGCACGAATAAATTAGAATGGATACATTCGTCCGAATGAATTAGAATGGATCATACGAATGAGTATGAATGGATCGTATGAATGAAATAGAATAGATTGCACGAATGAATTAGAATGGATCCTACGAATGAATTAGAATGGATCGTGTGAAAGAATTAGAATTGATTGTATGAATGAATTAGAATGGATCGTATGAATAAATTAGAATGGATCGTGCGAATGAATTCGAATGGATCGTATGAATTCATTCTAATTCATTCATACAATCCATTCTAATTCTTTCACACGATCCATTCTAATTCATTCGTACGTTCCATTCTAATTCATTAGCACGATCCATGCTAATTCATTCGTTCGATCAATTCTAATTCATTAGCACGATCCATTCTAATTCATTCGTATGATCCACTCTAATTCATTCGTACGATCCATTCTAATTCATTCGCACGATCCATTCTAATTCATCCATAGGATCCATTCTAATTCATTCATACGATCTATTCTAATTCTTTCGCATGAATGTATCCATTCTAATTCATTCGCACGAATGTATCCATTCTAATTCATTCGTACGATCCATTCTAATTCATTCGTACGATCCATTCTAATTCATTCGTACGATCCATTCTAATTCATTTATATGATCTATTCTAATTCATTCATACAATCCATTCTAATTCTTTCACACGATCCATTCTAATTCATTCGTACGATCTATTCTAATTCATTCGCACAATCCATTCTATTTCATTCGTACGATCCATTCTTACTCATTCGTATGATCCATCCTAATTCATTCGCACGAATGTATCCATTCTAATTCATTCATACAATCCATTCTAATTCATTCCGTACGATCCATTCTAATTCATTCGTACGATCGTACGAATGAATTAGAATGGATCGTACGAATGAATTAGAATAGATTGTGCGAATGAATTAGAATGGATCGTACGAATGAATTAGAATGGATCGTACGAATGAATTAGAATGGATCATACAAATGAGTAAGAATGGATCGTACGAATGAATTAGAATAGATCGTACGAATGAATTAGAATGGATCGTACGAATAAATTAGAATGGATACATTCGTCCGAATGAATTAGAATGGATCATACGAATGAGTAAGAATGGATCGTACGAATGAAATAGAATAGATTGTACGAATGAATTAGAATGGATCCTACGAATGAATTAGAATGGATCGTGTTAAAGAATTAGAATGGATTGTATGAATGAATTAGAATGGATCGTATGAATGAATTAGAATGGATCGTGCGAATGAATTCAAATGGATCGTACGAATTCATTCTAATTCATTCATACAATCCATTCTAATTCTTTCACACGATCCATTCTAATTCATTCGTACGTTCCATTCTAATTCATTAGCACGATCCATGCTAATTCATTCGTTCGATCAATTCTAATTCATTAGCACGATCCATTCTAATTCATTCGTACGATCCATTCTAATTCATTCGCACGATCCATTCTAATTCATTCATAGGATCCATTCTAATTCATTCATATGATCTATTCTAATTCTTTCGCATGAATGTATCCATTCTAATTCATTCGCACGAATGTATCCATTCTAATTCATTCGTACGATCCATTCTAATTCATTCGTACGATCCATTCGAATTCATTCGCACGATCCATTCTATTTCATTCATATGATCCATTCTAATTCATTCATACAATCCATTCTAATTCTTTCACACAATTCTTTCTAATTCATTCGTACGATCCATTCTAATTCATTCGTACAATCCATTCTATTTCATTCGTACGATCCATTCTAATTCATTCGTATGATCCATTCTAATTCATTCGTACGATCCATTCTAATTCATTCGTACGATCCATTCTAATTCATTCGCACGAATGTATCCATTCTAGTTCATTCGTATGATCCATTCTAATTCATTCGTACGATCCATTCTAATTCATTCGAACGATCCATTCTAATTCATTCGTACGATCCATTCTAATTCATTCATACAATCCATTCTAATTCATTCGTATGATCCATTCTAATTCATTCGTACAATCTATTCTAATTCATTCGTACGAATGGATACATTCGTGTGAATGAATTAGAATGGATCGTACGAATGAGTAAGAATGGATCGTACGAATGAAATAGAATGGATTGCATGAATGAATTAGAATGGATCGTACGAATGAATTAGAATGGATCGTGTGAAAGAATTAGAATGGATTGTATGAATGAATTAGAATGGATCGTACGAAGGAATTAGAATGGATCGTACGAATGAATTAGAATGGATCGTACGAATGAATTAGAATAGATCGTATGAATGAATTAGAATGGATCGTACGAATGAATTAAAATGGATCGTGTGAAAGAAATAGAATGGATCGTACGAATTAATTAGAATGGATTGTGCGAATGAATTAGAATGGATCGTACGAATGAATTAGAATGGATCGTGCTAATGAATTAGAATTGATCGAACGAATGAATTAGCATGGATCGTGCATTCGTACGATCCATTCTAATTCATTCGTAAGATCCATTCTAATTCATTCGTACGATCCATTCTAATTCATTCGTACGATCCATTCTAATACATTCGCACGAATGTATCCATTCTAGTTCATTCATACGATCCATTCTAATTCATTCGTACGATCCATTCTAATTCATTCATACGATCTATTCTAATTCATTCAGAAAATCCATTCTAATTCTTTCACACAATCCATTCTAATTCATTCGTACGATCCATTCTAATTCATTCGCACAATCCATTCTATTTCATTCGTACGATCTATTCTTACTCATTCGTATGATCCATTCTAATTAATTCACACGAATGTATCCATAATGGGTCATACGAATGAGTAAGAATGGATCGTACGAATGAAATAGAATGGATTGTGCGAATGAATTAGAATGGACCGTACGAATGAATTAGAATGGATACATTCGTGCGAATGAATTAGAATGGATCGGACGAATGAATTAGAATGGATCGTACGAATGAATTAGAATGGATCGTACGAATCAATTAGAATGGATACATTCGTCCGAATGAATTAGAATGGATCATACGAATGAGTAAGAATGGATCGTACGAATGAAATAGAATAGATTGTACGAATGAATTAGAATGGATCCTACGAATGAATTAGAATAGATCGTGTGAAAGAATTAGAATGGATTATATGAATGAATTAGAATGAATTCGTACGATCCATTCGAATTCATTCGCACGATTCATTCTAATTCATTCATACGATCCATTCTAATTCATTCATACAATCCATTCTAATTCTTTCACACGATCCATTCTAATTCATTCGTAGGATCCATTCTAATTCATTCGTACAATCTATTCTATTTCATTCAAACGATCCATTCTTACTCATTCATATGATCCATTCTAATTCATTCGGACGAATGTATCCATTCTGATTTATTCGTACGATCCATTCTAATTCATTCGTACGATCCATTCTAATTCATTCGTCCGATCCATTCTAATTCATTCGCACGAATGTATCCATTCTAATTCATTCGTAGGATCTATTCTAATTCATTCGTACGATCCATTCTAATTCATTCGTAAGATCCATTCTAATTCATTCATACAATCTATTCTAATTCATTCGCACGATCCATTCTAATTCATTCGTACGATCCATTCTAATTCATTCGTACGATCCATTCTAATTCATTCGCACGAATGTATCCATTCTAGTTCATTCGTACGATCCATTCTAATTCATTCTTACGACCCATTCTAATTCATTCGCACGATCCATTCTAATTCATTCGTACGATCCATTCTAATTTATTCATACGATCCATTCTAATTCATTCGTACGATCCATTCTAATTCATTCGCACGAATGTATCCATTCTAGTTCATTCGTACGATCTGGATACATTCGTGTGAATGAATTAGAATGGATCGTATGAATGAATTAGAATAGATTTTGTGAATGAATTAGAACTGATCGTACGAATGAATTAGAATGGATACATTCGTGCGAATGAATTAGAATGGATTGTATGAATGAATTAGAATGGATCCTATGAATGAATTAGAATGGATCGTACGAATGAATTAGAATGGATACATTCGTGCGAATGAATTAGAATTGATCGTACGAATGAATTAGAATGGATCGTGCGAATGAATTAGAATGGATTGTATGAATGAAATAGAATGGATACATTCGTGCGAATGAATTAGAATGGATACATTCGTGCGAAAGAATTAGAATAGATCGTATGAATGAATTAGAATCGATCCTATGAATGAATTAGAATGGATCGTGCGAATGAATTAGAATGGATCGTACGAATGAATTAGAATGGATCGTGCTAATGAATTAGAATTGATCGAACGAATGAATTAGCATGGATTGTACGAATGAATTAGAATGGATCGGACGAATGAATTAGAATGGATCGTACGAATGAGTAAGAAAGGATCGTACGAATGAAATATAATAGATCGTACGAATGAATTAGAATGGATCGTATGAAGGAATTAGAATGGATACATTCGTGCGAATGAATTAGAATGGATCATACGAATGAGTAAGAATGGATCGTACGAATGAAATAGAATGGATTGTACGAATGAATTAGAATGGATCGTACAAATGAATTAGAATGGATCGTATGAATGAATTAGAATGGATCATACGAATGAGTAAGAATGGATCGTACAAATGAAATAGAATGGATTGTACAAATGAATTAGAATGGATCGTACGAATGAATTAGAATGGATCGTGTGAAAGAATTAGAATGCATTGTATGAATGAATTAGAATGGATCGTATGAATGAATTAGAATGGATCGTGCGAATGAATTCGAATGGATCGCATGATCCATTCGAATAGAATGGATCGTATGAATGAATTAGAATGGATCGGGCGAATGAATTATAATGGATTGTAAGAATGAATTAGAATGGATCGTATGAATGAATTAGAATGGATCGTAGGAATGAATTAGAATGGATCGTACGAATGAATTAGAATGGATCGTACGAATGAATTAGAATGGATCGTACGAATGAATTAGAATGGATCGTACAAATGAAATAGAATGGATTGTACGAATGAATTAGAATGGATACATTCATGCGAATGAATTAGAATGGATCGGATGATTGAATTAGAATGGATCGTACGATTCATTCTAATTCATTCGTACGATCCATTCTAATACATTCGTACGATTCATGCTAATTCATTCGCACGATCCATTCTAATTCATTCGTACGATCCATTCTTATTCATTCATACGATCCATTCTAACTCATTCGCACAATCCATTCTAATTCATTCGTACAATCCATTCTAATTCATTAGTATGATCTATTCTAACTCATTCGGTGGATCCATTCTAATTCATTCGTACGATCCATTCTAATTCATTCCCACGATCCATTCTAATTTATTCGTATGATCCATTCTAATTCATTCGTACGATCTATTCTAATTCATTCGCACGAATGTAACCATTCTAATTCATTCATAAGATTCATTCTAATTCATTCGTATGAGCTATTCTAATTCATTCGTACGATCCATTCTAATTCATTCGTACGATCCATTGTAATTCATTCATACAATCCATTTAGATTCATTCGCACAAATGTATCCATTCAAATTCATTCATACGATCCAGTCTAATTCATTCGTACGATCCATTCTAATTCCTTCGTACGATCTATTCAAATTCATTCGTACGATCTATTCTAATTCATTCGTACGATCCATTCTAATTCATTCGTACGATCCATACTAATTCCTTCGTACAATCCATTCTAATTCATTCGTACGATCCATTCTAATTCATTCGTACAATCTATTCTAATTCATTCGTACGAATGGATACATTCGTGTGAATGAATTAGAATGGATCGTACGAATGAGTAAGAATGGATCGTACGAATCAAATAGAATGGATTGCACGAATGAATTAGAATGGATCGTACGAATGAATAAGAATGGATCGTGTGAAAGAATTAGAATGGATTCTATGAATGAATTAGAATGGATCGTACGAACGAATTAGAATGGACCGTACGAAGGAATTAGAATGGATCGTACGAATGAATTAGAATGGATCGTACGAATGAATTAGTATAGATCGTACGAATGAAATAGAATGGATCATACGAATGAGTAAGAATGGATCGTATGAATGAATTAGATTGGATAAATTTGTGCAAATGAATTAGAATGGATCGTACGAATGAATTAGAATGAATCGTATGAATGAATTAGAATGGATCGTACGAATGAATTAGAATGGATCGTGCGAATGAATTAGAATGGATCGTACGAATGAATTAGAATGGATCGTGTGAAAGAATTACAATGGATCGTACGAATGAATTAGAATGGATCGTGCGAATGAATTAGAATGGATCGTATGAATGAATTAGAATAGATTTTGTGAATGAATTAGAACTGATCGTACGAATGAATTAGAATGGATCGTACGAATGAATTAGAATGGATTTATTTGTGCGAATGAATTAGAATGGATCGTACGAATGAATTAGAATGGTTCGTATGAATGAATTAGAATGGATACATTCGTGCGAATAAATTAGAATGGATCGTGCGAATCCATTAGACTGGATCGTGCGAATGAATAAGAATGGATCATACGAATGAATTAGAATGGATCGTAAGAATTAATTAGAATGGATACATTCGTGCGAATGAATTAGAATGGATTGTATGAATGAATTAGAATGGATCGTACGAATGAATTAGAATGGATCATACGAATTAATTAGAATGGATCATATGAATGAATTAGAATGGATCATACGAATGAATTATAATGGATCGTACGAATGAACTAGAATGGATCGTACGAATGAAATAGAATAGATTGTACGAATGAATTAGAATGGATTCGTACGAATGAATTAGAATGGATACATTCATGCGAATGAATTGGAGTGGATCATACGAATGAGTAAGAATGGATCATACGAATGAAATAGAATAGATTGTACGAATGAATTAGAATGGATCCTACGAATGAATTAGAATGGATCGTGTGAAAGAATTAGAATGGATTGTATGAATGAATTAGAATGGATCGTAGAATGAATTAGAATGGATCGTACGAATGAATTAGAATGGATACATTCGCGCGAATGAATTAGAATTGATCGTATGAATGAATTAGAATGGATTATGCGAATGAATTAGAATGGATCGTATGAATGAATTAGAATGGATCGTACGAATGAACTAGAATGGATACATTCGTGCGAATGAATTAGAATGGATCGTACGAATGAATTAGAATGGATCGTACGAATGAATTAGAATGGATCATACGAATGAATTAGAATGGATCTTACGAATGAATTAGAATGGATCATACGAATGAATTAGAATGGATCGTACGAATGAATTAGAATGGATACATTCGTACGAATGAATTAGAATGGATCGGACGAATGCATTAGAATGGATCGTACGAATGAATTAGATTGGATCGTACGAATGAATTAGAATGGATCGTACGAATAAATTAGAATGTATACATTCGTCCGAATGAATTAGAATGGATCATACGAATGAGTAAGAATGGATCGTACGAATGAAATAGAATGGATCGTACGAATGAACTAGAATGGATACATTCGTGCGAATGAATTAGAATGGATCGGACGAATGAATTAGAATGGATCGTACGAATGAATTAGAATTGATCGTACGAATGAATTAGAATGGATCGTATCAATGAATTAGAATGGATACATTCGTGCGAATGAATTAGAATTGATTGTACGAATGAATTAGAATAGATCGTGCGAATGAATTAGAATGGATTGTACGAATGAATTAGAATGGATCGTACGAATGAACTAGAATGGATACATTCGTGCGAATGAATTAGAATGGATCGTACGAATGAATTAGAATGGATCGTACGAATGAATTAGAATGGATCTTACGAATTAATTAGAATGGATCGTACGAATAAATTAGAATGGATAATACGAATGAATTAGAATGGATACATTCGTGCGAATGAATTAGAATGGATCGGATGAATGAATTAGAATGGATCGTACGAATGAATTAGAATGGATCAAATGAATGAATTAGAATGGTTACATTCATGCGAATGAATTAGAATGGATCGTACGAATGGATTAGAATGGATCATACGAATGGATTAGAATGGATACATTCGAGCGAATGAATTAGAATGGATCGTACGAATGAATTAGAATGGATCGTACGAATGAATTAGAATGGATCGTACGAATGGATTAGAATGGATCCTACGACTGGATTAGAATAGATACCTTTGTGCATATGAATTAGAATGGATCGTACAAATGAATTAGAATGGATCATATTAATGAAATAGAATGGATCGTACGAATGAATTAGAATGGATACATTCATGCACGATCCATTCTAATTCATTCGCACGAATGTATCCATTCTAATTCATTCGTACGATCAATTCTAATTCATTAATATGATCCATTCTAATTCATTCGTACGATCCATTCTAATTCATTCGCACAATCCATTCTAATTCATTCGCGCGAATGTATCCATTCTAATTCATTCGTACGATCCATTCTAATTCATTCGTACGATCCATTCTAATTCATTCGTATGATGCATTCTAATTAATTCGTATGATCCATTCTAATTCATTCATACAATCTATTCTAACTCATTCGTACGATCCATTCTAATTCATTCATACGCACGAATGTATCCATTCTAATTCATTCGTACGAATCTATTCTAATTCATTCGTACGATCCATTCTAATTCATTCGCACGATCCATTCTAATTCATTCGTACGATCCATTCTAATTCATTCGCACGAATGTATCCATTCTAATTCATTCTCACGAATGTATCCATTCTAATTCATTCGTACGATCCATTCTAATTCATTCGTACGATCCATTCTAATTCATTCATACGATCCATTCTAATTCATTCGCACGAATGTATCCATTCTAGTTCATTCGTACGATCCATTCTAATTCATTCGTACGATCCATTCTAATTCATTCGCACGATCCATTCTAATTCATTATCACGATCCATGCTAATTCATTCGTTCGATCAATTCTAATTCATTAGCACAATCCATTCTAATTCATTCGTACGATCCATTCTAATTCATTCGCACGATCCATTCTAATTCATTCATAGGATCCATTCTAATACATTCGTACGATCCATTCTAATTCCTTCGTACGATCCATTCTAATTCATTCGTACGATCCATTCTAATTCATTCATACAATCCATTCTAATTCTTTCACACGATCCATTCTAATTCATTCGTACGATCCATTCTAAATCATTCGTGCAATCCATTCTATTTTATTCGTACGATCAATTCTAATTCATTCATAGGATCCATTCTAATTCATTCATACGATCTATTCTAATTCTTTCGCACGAATGTATCCATTCTAATTCATTCGCATGAATGTGTCCATTCTAATTCATTCGTACGATCCATTCTAATTCTTTCACACGATCCATTCTAATTCATTCGTAGGATCCATTCTAATTCATTCGTACAATGAGTAAGAATGGATCGTACGAATGAAATAGAATGGATTATACGAATGATTTAGAATGGATACATTCGTGTGAATGAATTAGAATGTATTGTGCGAATGAATTAGAATGGATCGTACGAATGAATTAGAATGGATCGTGTGAAAGAATTAGAATGGATTGTATGAATGAATTAGAATAGATCGTATGAATGAATTAGAATGGATCGTATGAGTGAATTAGAATGGATACGCAGAAATTAGAATGGATCGTACGAAGGAATTAGAATGGATCAAACGAATGAATTAGAATGGATCGTGCTACTGAATTAGAATGGATACATTTGTGCGAATGAATTAGAATGGATCGTAGGAATGAATTAGAATGGATCGTGCGAATGAATTAGAATGGATATATTCGTGCTAATGAATTAGAATGGATCTTGCGAATGAATTAGAATGGATCGTATGAATGAATTAGAATAGATACATTCGTGCGAATGAATTAGAATGGATCGTATGAATGAATTAGAATAGATCGTGCTAATGAATTAGAATTAGAATGGATATATTCGTGCAAATGAATTAGAATGGATCGTACGAATGAATTAGAATGGATCATACGAATTAATTAGAATGGATCATACGAATGAATTAGAATGGATCGTACGAATGAATTAGAATGGATCGTGCAAATGAATTAGAATGGATTATACAAATGAATTAGAATGGACATATTCGTGCGAATGAATTAGAATGGATCGTACGAATGAGTAAGAATGGATCGTATGAATGAATTAGATTGGATCGTACGAATGAACTAGAATAGAATGGATCGTACGAATGAATTAGAATGGATCGTACGAATGAGTAAGAATGGATCGTACGAATGAATTAGAATAGATCGTACGAATGAATTAGAATGGATCGTACGAAGGAATTAGAATGGATCGTACGAACGAATTAGAATGGATATATTCGTGCAAATGAATTAGAATGGATCGTATGAATGTATTAGAAGGATCGTACGAATGAATTAGAATGGATTCGTACGAATGAATTAGAATGGATACATTCGTGCGAATGAATTAGAATGGATCGTACGAATGAGTAAGAATGGATCGTACGAATGAATTAGAATGGATCGTGTGAAAGAATTAGAATGGATTGTATGAATGAATTAGAATGAATTCGTTCGATCAATTCTAATTCATTAGCACGATCCATTCTAATTCATTCGTATGATCCATTCTAATTCCTTCTTACGATCCATTCTAATTCCTTCGTATCCATTCTAATTCACTCATACGATCCATTCTAATTCATGCATACGATCTATTCTAATTCATTCATACAATCCATTCTAATTCTTTCACACGATCCATTCTAATTCATTCGTACGATCCATTCTAATTCATTCGCACAATCCATTCTAATTCATTCGCATGAATGTATCCATTCTAAATCATTCGTACAATCCATTCTATTTCATTCGTACGATCCATTCTTACTCATTGTACGAATGAATTAGAATGGATCCTACGAATGAATTAGAATGGATCGTGTGAAAGAATTAGAATGGATCGTACGAATGAATTAGAATGGATACATTCGTGCGAATGAATTAGAATGGATATATTCATGCGAAAGAATTAGAATAGATCGTATCAATGAATTAGAATGGATCCTTTGAATGAATTTGAATGGATCGTGCGAATGAATTAGAATGGATCGTACGAATGGATTAGAATGGATCGTATGAGTGAATTAGAATGGATACGAAGGAATTAGAATGGATCGTACGAAGGAATTAGAATGGATCATACGAGTGAATTAGAATGGATCGTGCGAATGAATTAGAATGGATCGTACGAATGAATTAGAATGGATCGTGTGAAAGAATTAGAATGGATCGTGCGAATGAATTAGAATGGATCGTACGAATGAATTAGAATGGATCGTGTGAAAGAATAAGAATGGATTGTACGAATGAATTAGAATGGATCCTACGAATGAATTAGAATGGATCGTACGAATGAATTAGAATGGATCGTACGAATGAATAAGAATGGATACATTCTTGCGAATGAATTAGAATGGATCGGACGAATGAATTAGAATGTATTGTACGAATGAATTAGAACGGATCAAATGAATGAATTAGAATGGATCGTACAAATAAATTAGAATGGATACATTCTTCCGAATGAATTAGAATGGATCGTACGAATGAATTAGAATGGATCGTACGAATGAATTAGAATGGATCGTACGAATAAATTAGAATGGATCAAATGAATGAATTAGAATGGATCGTACGAAAGAATTAGAATGCATCGTACGATCCATTCAAATTCCTTCGTACGATCCATTCTATTTCATTCGTATGATCCATTCTAATTCCTTCGTATTCTAATTCTTTCACACGATCCATTCTAATTCATTCGTACGATCCATTCTAATTCATTCGTACGATCCATTCTAATTCCTTCGTACGATCCATTCTAATTCATTCATACAATCCATTCTAATTCTTTCACACGATCCATTCTAATTCATTCGTACGTTCCATTCTAATTCATTAGCACGATCCATGCTAATTCATTCGTACGATCCATTCTAATTCATTCGTACGATCCATTCTAATTCATTCTAATTCATTCATACAATCCATTCTACGATCCATTCTAATTCATTCGTATATTCCATTCTAATTCATTATCACGATCCATGCTAATGAATTAGAATGGATCGTACGAATGAATTAGAATGGATCGTGTGAAAGAGAATGGATCGTACGAATGAATTATAATGGATCGTACGATTGAATTAGAATGGATCATTCGAATGAGTAAGAATGGATCGTATGAATGAATTAGATTGGATCGTGCGATCCATTCTAATTCATTAGCATGGATCGTGCTAATGAATTAGAATGGAATATACGAATAAATTAGAATGGATCGTAGAATGGATCGTACGAATGAATTAGAATGAATTAGAATGGATCGTACAAATGAATTAGAATAGATCATAGGAATGAATTAGAATGGATCGTGCAACTGAATTAGAATGGATACATTCGTGCGAATAAATTAGAATGGATTGTATGAATGAATTAGAATGGATCGTACGAATGAATTAGAATGGATCGTACAAATGAATTAGAATAGACTGTGCGAATGAATTAGAATGGATCGTGCGAATGAAATAGAATGGATACAAATGAATTAGAATGGATCATACGAATGAATTAGAATGACGATCCATTCTTACTCATTCGTATGATCCATTCTATTTCATTCGCACGAATGTATCCATTCTAATTCATTCGTACGATCCATTCTAATTCATTCATAGGATCCATTCTAATTCATTCATACAATCCATTCTAATTCATTCGCACGAATGTATCCATTCCAATTCATTCGTACAATCAGTTCTAATTCATTCACAAAATCTATTGTAATTCATTCATACGATCCATTCTAATTCATTCACACGAATATATCCATTCTAATTCATTCATACGATCCATTCTAATTCATTCGTACGATCCATTCTAATTCACTCATACAATCCATTCTAATACATTCATACGATCCATTCTAATTCATTTGCACGAATATATCCATTCTAATTCATTCGTATGATCCATTCTAATTTCTTCGTACGATCCATTATAATTCATTCGTACGATCTATTCTAATTCATTCGTACGATCCATTCTAATTCATTCGTACGATCCATTCTAATTCCTTCGTACGATCCATTCTAATTCATTCGTACGATCCATTCTAATTCATTCGTACGAATGGATACATTCGTGTGAATGAATTAGAATGGATCGTACGAATGAGTAAGAATGGATCGTACGAATGAAATAGAATGGATTGCACGAATAAATTAGAATGGATCGTACGAATGAATTAGAATGGATTAATTCTAATTCATTAGCACAATCCATGCTAATTCATTCGTACGATCAATTCTAATTCATTAGCACGATCCATTCTAATTCATTCGTACGATCCATTCTAATTCATTCGCACGATCCATTCTTATTCATTCGTACGATCCATTCTACTTCATTCGCACGATCCATTCTTATTCATTCATAGGATCCATTCTAATTCATTCATACGATCTATTCTAATTCTTTCGCACGAATGTATCCATTCTAATTCATTCGCACGAATGTATCCATTCTAATTCATTCGTACGATCCATTCTAATTCATTCGCACTATCCATTCTAATTCATTCGTACGATCAATTCTAATTCATTTCCACGAATGTATCCATTCTAATTCATTCGTACAATCCATTCTAATTCATTCATAGGATCCATTCTAATTCATTCATATAATCCATTCTAATTCATTCGCACGAATGTATCCATTCTAATTCATTCGTACGATCAGTTCTAATTCATTCATAAAATTTATTCTAATTCATTCATACGATCCATTCTAATTCATTCACACGAATGTATCCATTCTAATTCATTCATACGATCCATTCTAATTCATTCGTACGATCCATTCTAATTCATTCGTACGATCCATTCTAATTCATTCGTACGATCTATTCTAATTCATTCGTACGATCCATTCTAATTTATTCGTACGATCCATTCTAATTCATTAGCACGATCCATGCTAATTCATTCGTTCGATCAATTCTAATTCATTAGCACGATCCATTCTAATTCATTCGTACGATCCATTCTAATTCATTCGCACGATCCATTCTAATTCATTCATAGGATCCATTCTAATTCATTCATACGATCTATTCTAATTCTTTCGCACGAATGTATCAATTCTAATTCATTCGCACGAATGTATCCATTCTAATTCTTTCGTACGAATGAATTAGAATGGATCGTACGAATGAATTAGAATAGATCGTACGAATGAATTAGAATGGATCGTACGAAGGAATTAGAATGGATCGTACGAATGAATTAGAATGGATATATTCGTGCAAATGAATTAGAATGGATCGTATGAATGTATTAGAATGGATCGTATGAGTGAATTTGAATGGATCATACGAATGAATTAGAATGGATTGTATGAATGAATTAGAATGGATCGTACGAATGAATTAGAATGGATCATACGAATTAATTAGAATGGATCGTACGAATGAATTGGAATGGATCGTACGAATGAATTAGAATGGATCATACGAATGAATTAGAATGGATACATTCGTGCGAATGAATTAGAATGGATACATTCGGGCGAAAGAATTAGAATAGATTGTATGAATGAATTAGAATGGATCCTATGAATGAATTAGAATGGATCGTGCGAATGAATTAGAATGGATCGTACAAATGAATTAGAATGCATTCGTACGATCCATTCTAATTCATTCGCACGAATGTATCCATTCTAGTTCATTCGTACGATCTATTCTAATTCATTCGCATGGATTGTGCATTCGTACGATCCATTCTAATTCAGTCGTAAGATCCATTCTAATTCATTCGTACGATCCATTCTAATTCATTCGTACGATCCATTCTAATTTATTCGCACGAATGTATCCATTCTAGTTCATTCGTACGATCCATTCTAATTCATTCCTACGATCCAATCTAATTCATTCATAAGATCTATTCTAATTCATTCATACAATCCATTCTAATTCTTTCACACGATCCATTCTAATTCATTCGTACGATCCATTCTAATTCATTCGCACAATCCATTCTATTTCATTCGTACGATCCATTCTTACTTATTCGTATGATCCATTCTAATTCATTCGCACGAATGTATCCATAATGGATCATACGAATGAGTAAGAATGGATCGTACGAATGGAATAGAATGGATTGTGCGAATGAATTAGAATGGACCGTACGAATAAATTAGAATGGATACATTCGTGCGAATGAATTAGAATGGATCGGACGAATGAATTAGAATGGATCGTACGAATGAATTAGAATGGATCGAACGAATGAATTAGAATGGATCGTACGAATAAATTAGAATGGATACATTCGTCCGAATGAATTAGAATGGATCATACGAATGAGTAAGAATGGATCGTACGAATGAAATAGAATAGATTGTACGAATGAATTAGAATGGATCCTACGAATGAGTTAGAATTGATCGTGTGAAAGAATTAGAATGGATTGTATGAATGAATTAGAATGAATTCGTACGATCCATTCGAATTCATTCGCACGATCCATTCTAATTCATTCATACGATCCATTCTAATTCATTCATACAATCCACTCTAATTCTTTCACACGATCCATTCTAATTCATTCGTAGGATCCATTCTAATTCATTCGTACAATCTATTCTATTTCATTCGTACGATCCATTCTTACTCATTCGTATGATCCATTCTAATTCATTCGGACGAATGTATCCATTCTAATTTATTCGTACGATCCATTCTAATTCATTCGTACGATCCATTCTAATTCATTCGTCCGATCCACTCTAATTCATTCGCACGAATGTATCCATTCTAATTCATTCGTACGATCTATTCTAATTCATTCGTACGATCCATTCTAATTCATTCATAAGATCCATTCAAATTCATTCGTACGATCCATTCTAATTCATTCGTACGATCCATTCTAATTCATTCGCACGATCTGTTCTTATTCATTCGCACAATCCTTCTAATTCATTCGCACGAATGTATCCATTCTAATTCATTCGTACGATCCATTCTAATTCATTCGTAAGATCCATTCTAATTCATTCGTACGATCCATTCTAATTGTATCGCACGATCCATTCTAATTCATTCGTACGATCCATTCTAATTCATTCATACGATCCATTCTAATTCATTCATACGATCCATTCTAATTCATTCGTACGATCCATTCTAATTCATTCGCACAAATGTATCCATTCTAATTCATTCGTATGATCCATTCTAATTCATTCGCACGATCCATTCTAATTCATTCGTACGATCCATTCTAATTCATTCGCACGATCTGTTCTTATTCATTCGCACAATCAATTCTAATTCATTCGCACGAATGTATCCATTCTAATTCATTCGTACGATCCATTCTAATTCATTCGTACGATCTATTCTAATTCATTCGTAAGATCCATTCTAATTAATTCGTATGATCCATTCTAATTCATTCGTACGATCCATTCTAATTCATTCATACAATCCATTCTAATTCATTCGCACGAATGTATCCATTCTAATTAATTCGTACGATCCATTCTAATTCATTCGTATGATCTATTCTTATTCATTCGCACGATCCAGTCTAATTGATTCGCACGATCCATTCTAATTCATTCGCATGAATGTATCCATTCTAATTCATTCGTACGATCCATTCTAATTCATTAATATGATCCATTCTAATTCATTCGTACGATCCATTCTAATTCATATGCACAAAGGTATCCATTCTAATCCATTCGTAGGATCCATTCTAATCCATTCGTACGATCCATTCTAATTCTTTCGTACGATCCATTCTAATTCATTCGTACGATCCATTCTAATTCATTCGTCCGATCCATTCTAATTCATTCACACGAATGTATCCATTCTAATTCATTCGTACGATCCATTCTAATTCATTCGTACGATCCATTCTAATTCATTCGTAAGATCCATTCGAATTCATTCGTATGATCCATTCTAATTCATTCGTACGATCCATTCTAATTCATTCGCACGATCTGTTCTTATTCATTCGCACAATCCATTCTAATTCATTCGCACGAATGTATCCATTCTAATTCATTCGTACGATCCATTCTAATTCATTCGTAAGATCCATTCTAATTCATTCGTACGATCCATTCTAATTCATTCGCACGATCCATTCTAATTCATTTGTACGATCCATTCTAATTCATTCATACGATCCATTCTAATTCATTCGTACGATCCATTCTAATTCATTCGTACGAATATATCCATTCTAATTCATTCGTATGATCAATTCTAATTCATTCGCACGATCCATTCTAATTCATTCATACGATCCATTCTAATTCATTCGCACGATCTGTTCTTATTCATTCGCACAATCCATTCTAATTCATTCGCATGAATGTATCCATTCTAATTCATTCGTACGATCCATTCTAATTCATTCGTACGATCCATTCTAATTCATTCGTAAGATCCATTCTAATTAATTCGTATGATCCATTCTAATTCATTCGTACGATCCATTCTAATTCATTCATACAATCCATTCTAATTCATTCGCACGAATGTATCCATTCTAATGAATTCGTATAATCCATTCTAATTCATTCGTATGATCTATTCTTATTCATTCGCACGATCCAGTCTAATTGATTTGCACGATCCATTCTAATTCATTCGCATGAATGTATCCATTCTAATTCATTCGTACGATCCATTCTAATTCATTAATATGATCCATTCTAATTCATTCGTACGATCCATTCTAATTCATATGCACAAAGGTATCCATTCTAATCCATTCGTAGGATTCATTCTAATCCATTCGTAGGATTCATTCTAATTCACTCATCCGATCCATTCTAATACATTCATACGATCCATTCTAATTCATTTGCATGAATATATCAATTCTAATTCATTCGTACGATCCATTCTAATTCATTCGTACGATCCATTCTAATACATTCATACGATCCATTCTAATTCATTTGCATGAATATATCAATTCTAATTCATTCGTACGATCCATTCTAATTCATTCGTACGATCCATTCTAATTCATTCGTACGATCCATTCTAATTCATTCGTACGATCCATTCTAATTCATTCGTAAGATCCATTCTAATTCATTCGTACGATCCATTCTAATTCATTCGTACGATCCATTCTAATTCATTCGCACGAATGTATCCATTCTAGTTCATTCGTACGATCCATTCTAATTCATTCGTACGATCCATTCTAATTCATTCGCACGATCCATTCTAATTCATTCGTACGATCAATTCTAATTCATTCGCACGAATGTATCCATTCTAATTCATTCGTACGATCCTGAATTAGAATGGGTCGTACGAATGAATTAGAATGGATCGTACGAATGAATTAGAATGGATCGTACGAAGGAATTAGAATGGATCGTACGAATGAATTAGAATGGATATATTCATGCAAATGAATTAGAATGGATCGTATGAATGTATTAGAATGGATCGTATGAGTGAATTAGAATGGATCGTACGAATGAATTAGAATGGATCGTGCGAATGAATTAGAATGGATCGTGCGAATGAATTAGAATGGATCGTACGAATGATTAGAATGGATCATACGAATGAACTAGAATGGATACATTCGTGCGAATGAATTAGAATGGATCGTACGAATGAATTAGAATAGATCGTACGAATGAATTAGAATGGGTCTTACAAATGAATTAGAATAGATCGTACGAATGAATTAGAATGGATCGTACGAATGAATTAGAATGGATACATTCGTGCGAATGAATTAGAATGGATACATTCGTGCGAAAGAATTAGAATAGATCGTATGAATGAATTAGAATGGATCCTATGAATGAATTAGAATGGATCGTGCGAATGAAATAGAATGGATCGTGCTAATGAATTAGAATTGATCGAACGAATGAATTAGCATGGATCGTGCTAATGAATTAGAATGGAACGTACGAATGAATTAGAATGGATCGTGTGAAAGAATTAGAATGGATTGAATGAATGAATTAGAATGGATCGTACGAAGGAATTAGAATGGATCGTACGAATGAATTAGAATGGATCGTACGAATGAATTAGAATGGATACATTCGTGCGAATGAATTAGAATGGATCGGACGAATGAATTAGAATGGATCGTACGAATGAATTAGAATGGATCAAATGAATGAATTAGAATGGATCGTACGAATGAATTAGAATGCATCGTACAAAAGAATTAGAATGGATCGTGCGAATGAAATAGAATGGATCGTATGAATGAATTAGAATGGATTGTACGAATGGATTAGAATGGATCGTACGAATGCATTCTAATTCCTTCGTACGATCCATTCTAATTCCTTCGTACGATCCATTCTATTTCATTCGTATGATCCATTCTAATTCCTTCGTACGATCCATTCTAATTCCTTCGTATCCATTCTAATTCACTCATACGATCCATTCTAATCCATTCGTACGATCCATTCTAATTCATTCGCATGAATGTAACCATTCTAATTCATTCATTTGATCCATTCTAATTCATTCGTACGATCCATTCTAACCATTCTAACTCATCCGATCGAATGATTTTTGCCGATCGGACAAGTTTGTCCGATCGGTAAAAAATTATCCGGTCAAGGTTCGAGTGTTTTTTGCCAGATCCAGTAGAAATTTGACTGATCGAATGAAAGTTTTGAACCTGCCCTCAGAGAGGGTTTTACAGCTGTTCTGTTCTGATCTTCTGGCAGAGTTTTGAACATCGATGGGGCTTGATCCTTCCTGTTTGGAATCTTTGGTTGGTTTGAATGAGGCTTTTGACCGGTGGTCCGGTTTACTCAGACCGGTGGCTTGCTTGGACCGTTTGGTTCACGTGGACCGGTGGTCCGACGTTTCGTCTGGTCCGACGGTTCGCCTGATTTTGCGCAAGCTGTGGATGGATGCCACGTGTTCCTACAAAAACACGCGATTTGATATGGTGAAGACACGTGTCTCCTCGATTTGCGTACCTGTTTTTACCCTGGGTATATTAGTTCCACTGGCTGTCATTTTTGCCTCACGCTTCCAAAATTTTTCGAAGTCCATACTCTTTTGCTCTTGATTTCTGCTTTTGCTCGATCGATCAAATGGCGTCTTCTGGAAGTTCGAAGAAGTCAGGCGGGGTCCCTTCGAAGAGGAAAAGGAAGGAGATTGTTGAGGTTCCATCCCCTCCGAAGGGTCGAGGCAAGGGCAAGGCCGTACTTGCCGAACTCGGACAGCTGGGCAAAAGACACCAAGGAGTAGGGTTTGCTTCTGCACCCTCAAGGCCAGAGCAGATTCCCAAGGCAAAGTTTGTCCTCTGCCCGCAGTTACCTCTGTCGGTGGAACCGGAATTTGGGTATAACATTGGCGGCAAACTCACTGACGTGAAGAGGGAGAAACTGCAGAAGCTGTTAGCGTGTTTTACTGAGGGGAAGGCCCAGCCAGCGCTTCCGGGAGTTATGTCAGCTTTTGGCATTGACAGACGGACAATCTTTGTCTCGTATGCGAGCAAAGAGCAGGTGATGGGGACTATCGTCACGATCGGCCAGCTCAACTGTGGACTGCGCCTTCCACTGCCTCCCTTTGCTGCGAGGTTACTGAACCTCTCTGGTCTCTGTCCCGGGCAGGTGACTGGAAACTCCTGGAGGATCATCTACGCTTTCTGTCGCATAGAATCGGACTTCCAGAAGGAGCTGAGGGAATGCTATTCCAGTCTCCCCGAAGGTGAAGAAGCCCGGATAGAGTTTGGATATTTTTTCTATCACTACCGATGGGCCTGGAGGAAAGACAGTCCATTCTTCTATCTGACGGGTGTGTCTGCTCTTCGGCCGATCGAGGACACTATTGGTTCTAATAAGCTTTACACTGACTGGCCGCTGTCGGTGTCTGGTGCCTGGACCCCGATGTCTGTTCCTGAGGTCCCGCGATACAATGTGCATGATGAAATAGACATGTTCAGTGTAGGAGGAGCTCTTGCGTGGTCTCCGGAGCAGGTGGGAGCTGTTGATAATCTCTTCCTGGAATTAACCTACGGGACCCGATCTTGGAAGCAGTTCTCGAACTGCCCAGTTCGACACGGCAAGGCCAACCTTCTCCACCGATCGAAGGCCCGCTATGAAGACAATGAGGTCATCTACTCGGATTACGAGGAGGACCCTCAGTCTGGAAAAATTGTTAGGAGGCTTCGGTTCGAGAAGAAGGTTTATGGAGCCAGGCGCGCACTTCCCTCGGAGGAGAAACTGGTAACTCCGAAGGGGCCAGCGAAGAAGAAAAGGAAAGTGCTAGTTGAGGAGGAGAAGAAAAAAGAAGAAGAGGGGGAAGAAGAGGAAGGTGAAGAGGAAGGTGAAGACGATGGTGATGATGATGATTCCGACGACAGCAGCGACAGTGGTGAAGGAAATGGAGACGATGGTGAGGGCGAAGGACATGGGGGTGGCGAGGAAGAAATTCCTCCCACCCCCACTGGTGGTACCGAAGGACATGGGGGTGGTGAGGAAGAAATTCCTTCTACCCCCATTGGTAAGGCCGATGAGGATTCGCAGCCGATCCTTATTGACCAAGTTAAAGCTTGCAAGATGGAAGCGGTCATGGATGCAACGGGCGATGGCCCTAAGGTGATTCCTACTCACGACTTTGGGGAGTTGAAAAAGAACCCGCTGCGCTTCAAGATTAGGATATCGGGGAGTGGTGGGGTTGGAAGCAACCCTGCACCTCTCGATCAAATACCTCCCGAGGTTCCCCGTCTCGAAGGGGCGACAATAAGTGGGGGTGTGGAGGTTGAACAACCCCCACCCCCTTCGCGATCTCTGGCGGAGGAAGTTGCTGCTATGGTGGCAGGGCTTACCTCCTCGAGTGGACAAGAAGACAAAGGGGGAGCATCACCTCCTCAAGATGTTCCCTCTCCTGCTCACTTGGAGAGAGGAAGCCGGGTGGGTGATGCTACTCCTCATCCTTTGCCTGAGCCAACCCCCACCAAGGAGAAATCGACCCCCAAGGGTAAGAGCTCCGACAGTGGGAAGGGAAAGGCTCCCCATGTCGAGGCTTCAGGTATCTGTACTAACCTGTTTTGATTGACTTCCTTGTCTTTGAAGCTCGAAGATATATTAACACTTAGAATTGCTGTATGGATTGTAGGTACACCTGCTGGCCCGGCTAAGAAGAAGATAAGGAGTTTGGGTGATGTTGACATCAATCATCCCACTAACACGATCCGGAAGCTTTGCAATCTTCCGGATTCTACTTTTGAAGAAGCCTTCGATCGGCTTGAAATAGTGGTATGTGCATATGCTTGACCGATCATTTGAGTTGTATCTTCAGAATAATTCTAACTCTTTGTCCATTTGCAGAACTCAGCCTGTTTGAGAATCACAAGCAAGCTTTCCAGGAAGGCAGGAGAACGGGAGGCCGCATCCGAGGTAACCCGTTTGACGGCCGAACTGAAGGCTGTGAGTGAGGAGAGAGATAGGCTGAGGGAAATCCTGTCTTCGAAGAAAACCTCTCTCAAGGCCAAGATTGAGGATCTTCGCAAGGGGAAGCTGGAGATCAAGGGGCTGCAGGATCGTTGTGAGGCGCAGAGTCACGAGCTTGAATCCTTGAAGAATCGACTCTCCAAGGTTGAGGACGTGTCCTGCGGTCGCACCAGTGAGATCAAGGAGCTGAAAGAATGACTTGCTACTCAACATGCTGCTTTTACTGCCAAGGAAGAGACTTCCAAGAAGGCACTGGAGCATGCAATGTCTGAATGCAAGAGTTACAAAGAAACGGCCGAGAAAGCGGCAGAGGCACTCAGGGCACATGTCAGCAGTATCCGATCCTCGAAAGCTTCAGTTGCGAGCAAGGCTCGTGGCGAATCTGAAGGGGAGAAGTCGCGCGCTCCAAGCGTAGCCAAGCCCTGATGTGTTTTTGCCTTTTTCTTTGTTGTTTACACTTGTAAACTTTTGATATGTAGCAGCTCGACATTGTACTTGACCAATTTTTGATAATAGAAGATATCTTTCTGGTGCTTGAAATTGAATGTCTTGAGTTGAATGTCATTGAATGTCCTGTTCTGGATAGCATTGAAATATTTGAATACATATACACACTTGAATGCAAAGGGATGAGTCGCAACTCGATCACCCAAACTGTTGAATAACTTGAAAATTGAACTTTGTTGGAGCACGACTTGAAATCGTTAACATTTGTACGTGAGGGGTTGAGTCGCAACTCAAGCACCCAAACTTGTTAGACGATATTGAAATTGAAGGTTGTGTTGTAGCACAACTTGAAATCGTTAACATTTGTATGTGAGGGGTTGAGTCGCAACTCAAGCACCCAAACTTGTTAGACGATATTTGAAATTGAAAGTCATTTAACGTTTGCACGTAAGGGGTAGTGTCGCAACACGAACTCCCAAACTCGTTAAATGACCAGTGACTTGAAGGTTGTGTTGTAGCATAACCCGAAACCGTTTAACATTTGCGTGTAAGGGGTTAAGTCGCAACTCAATCACCCAAACTTGTTAAACGACCTGGTAATTTGAATGCTGATAACTTTGAGCTTGAATGTAGATAGCTTGAAACTGCTCCAGAATTTGAATCGATAAGATGAACATTTGAAAGCAATCTTTATCCAGCTTGGAATTTACATCGAGAATAGAGCATTTTGAAATGTCTAGCTTTCCAAGTTCGTGGCAATTGATAGGATCCTTTGCTTTCTCCTGATTTCGATCATGTCTGGACTTTCCCAGTTGGGAGCTAGTTTTCTGCTGCTGTGTTTTCTGGCAATACGAATAGTTGCTTGAAAGTTGATCATCTCTAACCCCCAGATCTTTCAATCTCAAGGGAGATCTTCACTGTCGAT
Organism: Chamaelirium japonicum; assembly: GCA_947650365.1. Lineage (NCBI taxonomy): Eukaryota > Viridiplantae > Streptophyta > Magnoliopsida > Liliales > Melanthiaceae > Chamaelirium > Chamaelirium japonicum. The sequence goes on along the minus strand of OX393550.1, from coordinate 3,720,474 downwards.
GCTTGACGGAATGATCTTGCCCGCCTTTGACAAATTCTTGGAGATGTCCTATACGTAGCAGATCTTCCAAATGATACTTTAGCCGGTGGCATTGATCGGTAGAATGCCCATGACTGCGATGGAAATCACAGTAGACTGTTTTATCTGCAGTGAACTTGGTGTCGGGCTGCAGTGGATTAGGCCATCGGAGGAACTCTTCGTGCTGAATGCGATCGAGGATTTGCTCGATTGGTAAATTCCACTCGGTGAAAGTGGTCTTGTTTGGAGGAGATCGACGTCCATCATTTCTTGACCGCTTACTGGCTGGAGGGGCTGCTGCCTCAGCATTGTGGGCTTTTGCAGCATACTTTGGAGTTTCTCTTTCAGCAGGCCTTCTCTTCGTTTCTCGCCCTTTCCGAGCGATTTGATCGTCTTCCACCTCGATCTCTCTCTGGATTCGATCAAACATTGCACCCAGAGAAGGAGGGGGATTGCGGATGAAGTCGTTGTAAATGTGTAGATCGAATCGGAGAGCGTTCTGGAAAGCCAACATGATGGCTTCATCATCCAGATGTCTTCCAGAGAGGGCAACGTGCTCGTTGCGAAATCTCCTAGTGAAACTTCGGAGAGTCTCGTCAGCACCCATCCTCAGCCGATAGAGAGAGTCCAGCTTCTTCTCGGGCTTCAGATTAAGCTGATAATGCTGCGCAAAGAGTTTAGCCAAAACATCGAACTGGGTGATGGACCCAGCTCGGAGATTATGATACCAGTCGAGCGACAGTTCATCGAGACTTCCTGCGAAGGTGCGGCAAAGCATATTGTTTTCTTCTTCATGCGGCGTTAAGGCTTGCTTGAAGGCAAGGATGTGGAGAGTAGGATCTCCTCTGATGCAGTTGAATTTGGGGAGGATTGGAGTTCTCCATCCCCTTGGAAATGTTGTCTCAAAGAGACTTCGATGTAAAGGCCCGGCAGAAGAATAGCCATCCCTGCGACCATGTCCTCGACCTAGAGGTGGGTCAAGAGGCAAGATCGCAAGGTCTTGCTCAGGCATCGAAGTATTTGCCAGTTGAAGTCGATGTCGGAGGTCCGATCCAAACCCACGCTGAAGTGGGATGGAAGGGGAAACTCAACTCTTTGAAGGAGCGCCTTTCATCTGATGCCTCCTTGGTATATTGAGCTTCGAAGGTATTCTCTTGTCGCAGTTGCGGCCAGAAGAAGATTGGGATGACTCATCTTCGAGGCGATCCCAAACACTCTGCTTCCAGGGGGCAGCAGAGGGGGTTGGATCACGTCGAATCCTCTCGAGGGCAGTAGTACCCATTGACCACCGTTGTTCGGAGTAGATGGAATGTCGAGGAAGATCGACTCTCTCGCTTGTGGAGGGGATTGGAAGAGCGATTCCAGCCTCGGAGGCTGCCTTCTTCAGAGCATCCCTCTCAGCTGTGAGGGTGGCATTCTGTTTTGCCAATTGAATCAGCTGGAAGTCGACTGCAGAGATTTGGTAGGTCGATGGAGGGTCTTCAGCAGGAGCAGGTGTTGTTTGCCCAATCGACTGTCGCGCGGGGTGGGCGATAGGTCGATCGACAGATTTGCCACTCCCTGAACGAACCCTCATCTCGGGGACAGCAAGGGGCTATCCGAAGTTGAGCCTTTGACTCATTGAACGAGTCTCAGGACGAGGTTGTTGTTGAGTGTTACTTCCTTCTGGTTGACCTTGATGTTTCGTCCTCGCCATTCAGAGAGCGAAAGGTGCAACGAGAGTGCCGTTCAGTTGTCTTATCAACCAAGAGGGCGAGGAAGTTTGACTATCAAGATCAGTTGTAGGTTCAACCGATCAAGTAGTAACGGAGAGTTGGACTTTTTGATCGGATCCCACAGACGGCGCCAAACTGTGGGGGAAAATCTTCGTGCCGACCCGAAGACTCTCGCAGCACCAGTCAATTGAAGTTGAAGTTGATGTCGAAGATCGTTGGTCGATCTGTTGATTGGAGTTGAAGTTACCTCTTTCGATATGTAAACAGAGAGGCAATCAGAGAGAGAGTTTGACACAAGAGATGTGATCTCAGAGTTCAGCCGAAGCCTACGTCTCCGTGCTATGGGGAGCAACCCGAATTCACTAACACTTATGTTGAAGTGATCTCGACAGGCCGAGTATCACTGAAAACTCTGATCTCTTCGAGAGAAAAAGAAGATCAAAGAGAGGTGGAAGATAGGAAGTTGGAAATCCCAGAGCTCTGGTTTTAGAATCAAGAATTCGATCTGAGATTCGATCCTTTTACATTCGAAGGCTCTGCTATTTATAGGATTTCCGGGGAGGAATTCCGGGGCAAATGGCGGTTTTCTGCTGTCGTATCTGGGGATTCTCCAGGTAAAGCTAGCGGGCCCCGCTACCGTCTTCTGGGGGATTCCACAGGCTCGTGGGCCTTCCGGGCAGGGCCGATGGGTCCCGCGGTGGTCCTCGTGGGCCCACCAGGCAGGGCCGGTGCGTCCTATGGTAGTCCTCGTGGTCCCACCAGGCAGGGCAGATGGGTCCCGTGGTAGTCTTCGTGGGCCCACCAGGCAGGGCCGGTGGGTCCCGTGGTAGTCTTCGTGGGCCCACCAGGCAGGGCCGGTGGGTCCCGTGGTAGTCTTCGTGGTCCCACCAGGCAGGGCCGGTGGGTCCCGCGGTAGTTGGTAAACTTCTGCCAAAATTTGCACCCACAGTTACCCCCTCCAAGTTAGCTAGAGTTCGTTCTGGCTGGCTTGGATTTGGTGCAAAAAATAGCAACCCCCTGTCGCAAAAGGCAAGAAGAAGCTTGTCGAGTGTTAGCACAAAAAAGGGACGGACCGGTTAATTTTGATTGATCGGTCAATTTTGACCGATCGGTCAAATTTGACCGATCGGTCAAAATTCAACCGGTCAAGAATCGGGTGATCGGTCAAAAAACATGGTTTTTTGACCGATCCAGTAGGAAATTTGACCGATCGGTTGAAAATTGACCGATCGGTTAATTTTTGACCGATCGGTCATATTTGACCGATCGGTCAAATTTTGACCGATCGGTCAAAATTCAACCGGTCAAGAATAGGGTGATCGGTCAAAAAACATGGTTTTTTGACCGATCCAGTAGGAAATTTGACCGATCGAATGATTTTTGCCGATCGGACAAGTTTGTCCGATCGGTAAAAATTATCCGATCAAGGTTCGAATGATCGGCAAAAAACCTTGGTTTTTTGCCAGATCCAGTTGAAATTTGACCGATCGAATGATTTTTGCCGATCAGACAAGTTTGTCCGATCGGTAAAAATTATCCGGTCAAGGTTCGAGTGATCGGCAAAAAACCTTAGTTTTTTGCCAGATCCAGTAGAAATTTGACCGATCGAATGATTTTTGCCGATCGGACAAGTTTGTCCGATCGGTAAAAAATTATCCGGTCAAGGTTCGAGTGATCGGCAAAAAACCTTGGTTTTTTGCCAGATCCAGTAGAAATTTGACCGATCGAATGATTTTTGCCGATCGGACAAGTTTGTCCGATCGGTAAAAAATTATCCGGTCAAGGTTCGAGTGATCGGCAAAAAACCTTGGTTTTTTGCCAGATCCAGTAGAAATTTGACCGATCGAATGATTTTTGCCGATCGGACAAGTTTGTCCGATCGGTAAAAAATTATCCGGTCAAGGTTCGAGTGATCGGTAAAAAACCTTGGTTTTTTGCCAGATCCAGTAGAAATTTGACCGATCGAATGATTTTTGCGATCGGACAAGTTTGTCCGATCGGTAAAAAATTATTCGGTCAAGGTTCGAGTGATCGGCAAAAAACCTTGGTTTTTTGCCAGTTCCAGTAGAAATTTGACCGATCGAATGATTTTTGCCGATCGGACAAGTTTGTCCGATCGGTAAAAAATTATCCGGTCAAGGTTCGAGTGATCGGCAAAAAACCTTGGTTTTTTGCCAGATCCAGTAGAAATTTGACCGATCGAATGATTTTTGCCGATCGGACAAGTTTGTCCGATCGGTAAAAAATTATCCGGTCAAGGTTCGAGTGATCGGCAAAAAACCTTGGTTTTTTGCCAGATCCAGTAGAAATTTGACTGATCGAATGAAAGTTTTGAACCTGCCCTCAGAGAGGGTTTTACAGCTGTTCTGTTCTGATCTTCTGGCAGAGTTTTGAACATCGATGGGGCTTGATCCTTCCTGTTTGGAATCTTTGGTTGGTTTGAATGAGGCTTTTGACCGGTGGTCCGGTTTACTCAGACCGGTGGCTTGCTTGGACCGTTTGGTTCACGTGGACCGGTGGTCCGACGTTTCGTCTGGTCCGACGGTTCGCCTGATTTTGCGCAAGCTGTGGATGGATGCCACGTGTTCCTACAAAAACACGCGATTTGATATGGTGAAGACACGTGTCTCCTCGATTTGCGTACCTGTTTTTACCCTGGGTATATTAGTTCCACTGGCTGTTATTTTTGCCTCACGCTTCCAAAATTTTTCGAAGTCCATACTCTTTTGCTCTTGATTTCTGCTTTTGCTTGATCGATCAAATGGCGTCTTCTGGAAGTTCGAAGAAGTCAGGCGGGGTCCCTTCGAAGAGGAAAAGGAAGGAGATTGTTGAGGTTCCATCCCCTCCGAAGGGTCGAGGCAAGGGCAAGGCCGTACTTGTCGAACTCGGACAGCTGGGCAAAAGACACCAAGGAGTAGGGTTTGCTTCTGCACCCTCAAGGCCAGAGCAGATTCCCAAGGCAAAGTTTGTCCTCTGCCCGCAGTTACCTCTGTCGGTGGAACCGGAATTTGGGTATAACATTGGCGGCAAACTCACTGACGTGAAGAGGGAGAAACTGCAGAAGCTGTTAGCGTGTTTTACTGAGGGGAAGGCCCAGCCAGCGCTTCCGGGAGTTATGTCAGCTTTTGGCATTGACAGACGGACAATCTTTGTCTCGTATGCGAGCAAAGAGCAGGTGATGGGGACTATCGTCACGATCGGCCAGCTCAACTGTGGACTGCGCCTTCCACTGCCTCCCTTTGCTGCGAGGTTACTGAACCTCTCTGGTCTCTGTCCCGGGCAGGTGACTGGAAACTCCTGGAGGATCATCTACGCTTTCTGTCGCATAGAATCGGACTTCCAGAAGGAGCTGAGGGAATGCTATTCCAGCCTCCCCGAAGGTGAAGAAGCCCGGATAGAGTTTGGATATTTTTTCTATCACTACCGATGGGCCTGGAGGAAAGACAGTCCATTCTTCTATCTGACGGGTGTGTCTGCTCTTCGGCCGATCGAGGACACTATTGGTTCTGATAAGCTTTACACTGACTGGCCGCTGTCGGTGTCTGGTGCCTGGACCCCGATGTCTGTTCCTGAGGTCCCGGGATACAATGTGCATGATGAAATAGACATGTTCAGTGTAGGAGGAGCTCTTGCGTGGTCTCCGGAGCAGGTGGGAGCTGTTGATAATCTCTTCCTGGAATTAACCTGCGGGACCCGATCTTGGAAGCAGTTCTCGAACTGCCCAGTTCGACACGGCAAGGCCAACCTTCTCCACCGATCGAAGGCCCGCTATGAAGACAATGAGGTCATCTACTCGGATTACGAGGAGGACCCTCAGTCTGGAAAAATTGTTAGGAGGCTTCGGTTCGAGAAGAAGGTTTATGGAGCCAGGCGCGCACTTCCCTCGGAGGAGAAACTGGTAACTCCGAAGGGGCCAGCGAAGAAGAAAAGGAAAGTGCTAGTTGAGGAGGAGAGGAAAAAAGAAGAAGAGGGGGAAGAAGAGGAAGGTGAAGAGGAAGGTGAAGACGATGGTGATGATGATGATTCTGACGACAGCAGCGACAGTGGTGAAGGAAATGGAGACGATGGTGAGGGCGAAGGACATGGGGGTGGCGAGGAAGAAATTCCTCCCACCCCCACTGGTGGTACCGAAGGACATGGGGGTGGTGAGGAAGAAATTCCTTCTACCCCCATTGGTAAGGCCGATGAGGATTCGCAGCCGATCCTTATTGACCAAGTTAAAGCTCGCAAGATGGAAGCGGTCATGGATGCAACGGGCGATGGCCCTAAGGTGATTCCTACTCACGACTTCGGGGAGTTGAAAAAGAACCCACTGCGCTTCAAGATTAGGATATCGGGGAGTGGTGGGGTTGGAAGCAACCCTGCACCTCTCGATCAAATACCTCCCGAGGTTCCCCGTCTCGAAGGGGCGACAATAAGTGGGGGTGTGGAGGTTGAACAACCCCCACCCCCTTCGCGATCTCTGGCGGAGGAAGTTGCTGCTATGGTGGCAGGGCTTACCTCCTCGAGTGGACAAGAAGACAAAGGGGGAGCATCACCTCCTCAAGATGTTCCCTCTCCTGCTCACTTGGAGAGAGGAAGCCGGGTGGGTGATGCTACTCCTCATCCTTTGCCAGAGCCAACCCCCACCAAGGAGAAATCGACCCCCAAGGGTAAGAGCTCCGACAGTGGGAAGGGAAAGGCTCCCCAAGTCGAGGCTTCAGGTATCTGTACTAACCTGTTTTGATTGACTTCCTTGTCTTTGAAGCTCGAAGATATATTAACACTTAGAATTGCTGTATGGATTGTAGGTACACCTGCTGGCCCGGCTAAGAAGAAGATAAGGAGTTTGGGTGATGTTGACATCAATCATCCCACTAACACGATCCGGAAGCTTTGCAATCTTCCGGATGCTACTTTTGAAGAAGCCTTCGATCGGCTTGAAATAGTGGTATGTGCATATGCTTGACCGATCATTTGAGTTGTATCTTCAGAATAATTCTAACTCTTTGTCCATTTGCAGAACTCAGCCTGTTTGAGAATCACAAGCAAGCTTTCCAGGAAGGCAGGAGAACGGGAGGCCGCATCCGAGGTAACCCGTTTGACGGCCGAACTGAAGGCTGTGAGTGAGGAGAGAGATAGGCTGAGGGAAATCCTGTCTTCGAAGAAAACCTCTCTCAAGGCCAAGATTGAGGATCTTCGCAAGGGGAAGCTGGAGATCAAGGGGCTGCAGGATTGTTGTGAGGCGCAGAGTCACGAGCTTGAATCCTTGAAGAATCGACTCTCCAAGGTTGAGGACGTGTCCTGCGGTCGCACCAGTGAGATCAAGGAGCTGAAAGAACGACTTGCTACTCAACATGCTGCTTTTACTGCCAGGGAAGAGACTTCCAAGAAGGCACTGGAGCATGCATTGTCTGAATGCAAGAGTTACAAAGAAACGGCCGAGAAAGCGGCAGAGGCACTCAGGGCACATGTCAGCAGTATCCGATCCTCGAAAGCTTCGGTTGCGAGCAAGACTCGTGGCGAATCTGAAGGGGAGAAGTCGCGCGCTCCAAGCGTAGCCAAGCCCTGATGTGTTTTTGCCTTTTTCTTTGTTGTTTACACTTGTAAACTTTTGATATGTAGCAGCTCGACATTGTACTTGACCAATTTTTGATAATAGAAGATATCTTTCTGGTGCTTGAAATTGAATGTCTTGAGTTGAATGTCATTGAATGTCCTGTTCTGGATAGCATTGAAATATTTGAATACATATACACACTTGAATGCAAAGGGATGAGTCGCAACTCGATCACCCAAACTGTTGAATAACTTGAAAATTGAACTTTGTTGGAGCACGACTTGAAATCGTTAACATTTGTACGTGAGGGGTTGAGTCGCAACTCAAGCACCCAAACTTGTTAGACGATATTGAAATTGAAGGTTGTGTTGTAGCATAACTTGAAATCGTTAACATTTGTATGTGAGGGGTTGAGTCGCAACTCAAGCACCCAAACTTGTTAGACGATATTTGAAATTGAAAGTCATTTAACGTTTGCACGTAAGGGGTAGTGTCGCAACACGAACTCCCAAACTCGTTAAATGACCAGTGACTTGAAGGTTGTGTTGTAGCACAACCCGAAACCGTTTAACATTTGCGTGTAAGGGGTTAAGTCGCAACTCAATCACCCAAACTTGTTAAACGACCTGGTAATTTGAATGCTGATAACTTTGAGCTTGAATGTAGATAGCTTGAAACTGCTCCAGAATTTGAATCGATAAGATGAACATTTGAAAGCAATCTTTATCCAGCTTGGAATTTACATCGAGAATAGAGCATTTTGAAATGTCTAGCTTTCCAAGTTCGTGGCAATTGATAGGATCCTTTGCTTTCTCCTGATTTCGATCATGTCTGGACTTTCCCAGTTGGGAGCTAGTTTCCTGCTGCTGTGTTTTCTGGCAATACGAATAGTTGCTTGAAAGTTGATCATCTCTAACCCCCAGATCTTTCAATCTCAAGGGAGATCTTCACTGTCGATGCTTGACGGAATGATCTTGCCCGCCTTTGACAAATTCTTGGGGATGTCCTATACGTAGCAGATCTTCCAAATGATACTTTCGCCGGTGGCATTGATCGGTAGAATGCCCATGACTGCGATGGAAATCACAGTAGACTGTTTTATCTGCAGTGAACTTGGTGTCGGGCTGCAGTGGATTAGGCCATCGGAGGAACTCTTCGTGCTGAATGCGATCGAGGATTTGCTCGATTGGTAAATTTCACTCGGTGAAAGTGGTCTTGTTTGGAGGAGATCGACGTCCATCATTTCTTGACCGCTTACTGGCTGGAGGGGCTGCTGCCTCAGCATTGTGGGCTTTTGCAGCATACTTTGGAGTTTCTCTTTCAGCAGGCCTTCTCTTCGTTTCTCGCCCTTTCCGAGCGATTTGATCGTCTTCCACCTCGATCTCTCTCTGGATTCGATCAAACATTGCCCCCAGAGAAGGAGGGGGATTGCGGATGAAGTCGTTGTAAATGTGTAGATCGAATCGGAGAGCGTTCTGGAAAGCCAACATGATGGCTTCATCATCCAGATGTCTTCCAGAGAGGGCAACGTGCTCGTTGCGAAATCTCCTAGTGAAACTTCGGAGAGTCTCGTCAGCACCCATCCTCAGCCGATAGAGAGAGTCCAGCTTCTTCTCGGGCTTCAGATTAAGCTGATAATGCTGCGCAAAGAGTTTAGCCAAAACATCGAACTGGGTGATGGTCCCAGCTCGGAGATTATGATACCAGTCGAGCGACAGTTCATCGAGACTTCCTGCGAAGGTGCGGCAAAGCACATTGTTTTCTTCTTCATGCGGCATTAAGGCTTGCTTGAAGGCAAGGATGTGGAGAGTAGGATCTCCTCTGATGCAGTTGAATTTGGGGAGGATTGGAGTTCTCCATCCCCTTGGAAATGTTGTCTCAAAGAGACTTCGATGTAAAGGCCCGGCAGAAGAATAGCCATCCCTGCGACCATGTCCTCGACCTAGAGGTGGGTCAAGAGGCAAGATCGCAAGGTCTTGCTCAGGCATCGAAGTATTTGCCAGTTGAAGTCGATGTCGGAGGTCCGATCCAAACCCACGCTGAAGTGGGATGGAAGGGGAAACTCAACTCTTTGAAGGAGCGCCTTTCATCTGATGCCTCCTTGGTATATTGAGCTTCGAAGGTATTCTCTTGTCGCAGTTGCGGCCAGAAGAAGATTGGGATGACTCATCTTCGAGGCGATCCCAAACACTCTGCTTCCAGGGGGCAGCAGAGGGGGTTGGATCACGTCGAATCCTCTCGAGGGCAGTAGTACCCATTGACCTCCGTTGTTCGGAGTAGATGGAATGTCGAGGAAGATCGACTCTCTCGCTTGTGGAGGGGATTGGAAGAGCGATTCCAGCCTCGGAGGCTGCCTTCTTCAGAGCATCCCTCTCAGCAGTGAGGGTGGCATTCTGTTTTGCCAATTGAAGCAGCTGGAAGTCGACTGCAGAGATTTGGTAGGTCGATGGAGGGTCTTCAGCAGGAGCAGGTGTTGTTTGCCCAATCGACTGTCGCGCGGGGTGGGCGATAGGTCGATCGACAGATTTGCCACTCCCTGAACGAACCCTCATCTCGGGGACAGCAAGGGGCTGTCCGAAGTTGAGCCTTTGACTCATTGAACGAGTCTCAGGACGAGGTTGTTGTTGAGTGTTACTTCCTTCTGGTTGACCTTGATGTTTCGTCCTCGCCATTCAGAGAGCGAAAGGTGCAACGAGAGTGCCGTTCAGTTGTCTGATCAACCGAGAGGGCGAGGAAGTTTGACTATCAAGATCAGTTGTAGGTTCAACCGATCAAGTAGTAACGGAGAGTTGGACTTTTTGATCGGATCCCACAGACGGCGCCAAACTGTGGGGGAAAATCTTCGTGCCGACCCGAAGACTCTCGCAGCACCAGTCAATTGAAGTTGAAGTTGATGTCGAAGATCGTTGGTCGATCTGTTGATTGGAGTTGAAGTTACCTCTTTCGATATGTAAACAGAGAGGCAATCAGAGAGAGAGTTTGACACAAGAGATGTGATCTCGGAGTTCAGCCGAAGCCTACGTCTCCGTGCTATGGGGAGCAACCCGAATTCACTAACACTTATGTTGAAGTGATCTCGACAGGCCGAGTATCACTGAAAACTCTGATCTCTTCGAGAGAAAAAGAAGATCAAAGAGAGGTGGAAGATAGGAAGTTGGAAATCCCAGAGCTCTGGTTTTAGAATCAAGAATTCGATCTGAGATTCGATCCTTTTACATTCGAAGGCTCTGCTATTTATAGGATTTCCGGGGAGGAATTCCGGGGCAAATGGCGGTTTTCTGCTGTCGTATCTGGGGATTCTCCAGGTAAAGCTAGCGGGCCCCGCTACCGTCTTCTGGGGGATTCCACAGGCTCGTGGGCCTTCCGGGCAGGGCCGATGGGTCCCGCGGAGGTCCTCGTGGGCCCACCAGGCAGGGCCGGTGGGTCCCGTGGTAGTCCTCGTGGTCCCACCAGGCAGGGCAGATGGGTCCCGTGGTAGTCTTCGTGGGCCCACCAGGCAGGGCCGGTGGGTCCCGTGGTAGTCTTCGTGGGCCCACCAGGCAGGGCCGGTGGGTCCCGTGGTAGTCTTCGTGGTCCCACCAGGCAGGGCCGGTAGGTCCCGCGGTAGTTGGTAAACTTCTGCCAAAATTTGCACCCACAGAATGGATACATTCGTGCGAATGAATTAGAATGGATCGTACGAATGAATTAGAATGGATCGTACGAATGAATTAGAATGGATCTTACGAATGAATTAGAACGGATCGTACGAATGAATTAGAATGGATCGTACGAATGAATTAGAATGGATACATTCGTGCGAATGAATTAGAATGGATCGTACGAATTAATTAGAATGGATCAAATGAATGAATTAGAATGGTTACATTCATGCGAATGAATTAGAATGGATCCTACGAATGGATTAGAATGGATACCTTTGTGCATATGAATTAGAATGGATCGTACGAATGAATTAGAATGGATCATATTAATGAATTAGAATGGATCGTACGAATGAATTACAATGGATACATTCGTGCACGATCAATTCTAATTTATTCGCACGAATGTATCCATTCTAATTCATTCGTACGATCCATTCTAATTCATTAATATGATCCATTCTAATTCATTCGTACGATCAATTCTAATTCATTCATATAATCTATTCTATTTCATTCGTACGATCCATTCTTACTCATTCGTACGATCCATTCTAATTCATTCACACGAATGTATCCATTCGTACGAATGAATCCATTCGTACGAATGAATTAGAATAGATTGTACGAATGAATTAGAATGGATCGTACGAATGAATTAGAATGGATCGTACGAAGGAATTAGAATGGATCGTACGAATGAATTAGAATGGATCGTACGAATGAATTAGAATAGATCGTACGAATGAATTAGAATGGATCGTACGAAGGAATTAGAATGGATCGTACGAATGAATTAGAATGCATATATTCGTGCAAATGAATTAGAATGGATCGTATGAATGTATTAGAATGGATCGTATGAGTGAATTAGATTGGATCGTACGAATGAATTAGAATGGATTGTATGAATGAATTAGAATGGATCGTACGAATGAATTAGAATGGATCATGTGAAAGAATTAGAATGGATTGTACGAATGAATTAGAATGAATCCTATGAATGAATTAGAATGGATCGTGCGAATAAATTAGAATGGATCGTACGAATGAATTAGAATGGATCAAATGAATGAATTAGAATGGTTACATTCATGCGAATGAATTAGAATGGATCGTACGAATGGATTAGAATGGATCGTACGAATGGATTAGAATGGATACATTCGAGCGAATGATTTAGAATGGATCGTACGAATGAATTAGAATGGATCGTACGAATGGATTAGAATGGATCCTACGAATGGATTAGAATGGATACCTTTGTGCATATGAATTAGAATGGATCTTATGAATGAATTAGAATGGATCATATTAATGAATTAGAATGGATCGTACGAATGAATTAGAATGGATCGTGTGAAAGAATTAGAATGCATTGTATGAATGAATTAGAATGGATCATATGAATGAATTAGAATGGATCGTGCGAATGAATTCGAATGGATCGCATGATCCATTCGAATAGAATGGATCGTATGAATGAATTTGAATGGATCGTACGAATGAATTAGAATGGATCGTGTGAAAGAATTAGAATGGATCGTACGAATGAATTAGAATAATCCATTCTAATTCATTCATACAATCCATTCTAATTTATTCGCACGAATGTATCCATTCTAATTCTTTTGCACGATCCATTCTAATTCATTTGCACGATCCATTCTAATTCATTGTAATTCATTCGTATGATCCATTCTACGATCCATTCTAATTCATTCGTATATTCCATTCTAATTCATTAACACGATCCATGCTAATGAATTAGAATGGATCGTACGATGCAATCTAATTCATTCATATGATCCATTCTTACTCATTCGTATGATCTATTCTAATTCAATCGTACGATCCATTCTAATTCATTCGTATGATCTATTCTAATTCATTCGTACGATCCATTCTAATTCCTTCGTACGATCCATTCTAATTCATTCGTACGATCCATTCTAATTCATTCGCGCAATCTATTCTAATTCATTCGTACGATCCATTCTAATTCATTCGTACGATCCATTCTAATTCATTCATACAATCCATTCTAATTTATTCGCACGAATGTATCCATTCTAGTTCATTCGTACGATCCATTCTAATTCATTAATATGATCCATTCTAATTCATTCGTACGATCCATTCTAATTCATTCGTAGGATCCATTCTAATTCATTCGTACGATCCATTCTTTTTCATTCGTCCGATCCATTCTAATTCATTCGCACGAATGTATCCATTCTAATTCATTCGTACGGTCCATTCTAATTCATTCGTACAATCCATTCTATTTCATTCGTACGATCCATTCTTACTCATTCGTATGATCCATTATGGATACATTCGTGCGAATGAATTAGAATGGATCATACGAATGAGTAAGAATGGATCGTACGAATGAAATAGAATGGATTGTGCGAATGAATTAGAATGGATCGTACGAATGAATTAGAATGGCTCGTGTGAAAGAATTAGAATGGATTGTATGAATGAATTAGAATAGATCGTATGAATGAATTAGGATGGATCGTACGAATGAATTAGAATGGATCGTACGAATGAACTAGAATGGATACATTCGTGCGAATGAATTAGAATGGATCGTACGAATGAATTAGAATGGATCGTACGAATGAATTAGAATGGATCTTACAAATGAATTAGAATGGATCATACGAATGCACGATCCATGCTAATTCATTCGTTCGATCAATTCTAATTCATTAGCACGATCCATTCTAATTCATTCGTACGATCCATTCTAATTCATTCGCACGATCCATTCTAATTCATTCGTACGATCCATTCTAATTCTTTCAAACGATCCATTCTAATTCATTCGTACGATCCATTCTAATTCTTTCGTACGATCTATTCTAATTCATTCGTACGATCCATTCTAATTCATTCGTACGATCCATTCTAATTCCTTCGTACGATCCATTTTGATTCATTCATGCAATCCATTCTAATTCTCTCACACGATCCATTCTAATTCATTCGTACGATCCATTCTAACTCATTCGTGCAATCCATTCAATTTCATTCGTACGATCCATTCTTACTCATTCATACGATCCATTCTAATTCATTCACACGAATGTATCCATTCGTACGACTGAATTAGAATGGATCGTACGAATGAATTACAATGGATCGTACGAATGAACTAGAATGGATCGTATGAATGAATTAGAATGGATCGTACGAATGAATTAGAATGGATCGTACGAATGAATTAGAATGGATACATTCGTGCGAATGAATTAGAATGGATCGTACGAATGAATTAGAATGGATCGTACGAATGAATTAGAATGGATCTTACGAATGAATTAGAACGGATCGTACGAATGAATTAGAATGGATCGTACGAATGAATTAGAATGGATACATTCATGCGAATGAATTAGAATGGATCGTACGAATTAATTAGAATGGATCAAATGAATGAATTAGAATGGTTACATTCATGCGAATGAATTAGAATGGATCATACAAATGGATTAGAATGGATCGTACGAATGGATTAGAATGGATACATTCGTGCGAATGAATTAGAATGGATCGTACGAATGAATTAGAATGGATCGTACGAATGGATTAGAATGGATCCTACGAATGGATTAGAATGGATACCTTTGTGCATATGAATTAGAATGGATCGTACGAATGAATTAGAATGGATCATATTAATGAATTAGAATGAATCGTACGAATGAATTACAATGGATACATTCCTGCACGATCAATTCTAATTTATTCGCACGAATGTATCCATTCTAATTCATTCGTACGATCCATTCTAATTCATTAATATGATCCATTCTAATTCATTCGTACGATCCATTCTAATTCATTCGTATAATCTATTCTATTTCATTCGTACGATCCATTCTTACTCATTCGTACGATCCATTCTAATTCATTCACACGAATGTATCCATTCGTACGAATGAATTAGAATAGATTGTACGAATGAATTAGAATGGATCGTACGAATGAATTAGAATGGATCGTACGAAGGAATTAGAATGGATCGTACGAATGAATTAGAATGGATCGTACGAATGAATTAGAATAGATCGTACGAATGAATTAGAATGGATCGTACGAAGGAATTAGAATGGATCGTACGAATGAATTAGAATGCATATATTCGTGCAAATGAATTAGAATGGATCGTATGAATGTATTAGAATGGATCGTATGAGTGAATTAGAATGGATCGTACGAATGAATTAGAATGGATTGTATGAATGAATTAGAATGGATCGTACGAATGAATTAGAATGGATCATGTGAAAGAATTAGAATGGATTGTACGAATGAATTAGAATGAATCCTATGAATGAATTAGAATGGATCGTGCGAATGAATTAGAATGGATCGTACGAATGAATTAGAATGGATCAAATGAATGAATTAGAATGGTTACATTCATGCGAATGAATTAGAATGGATCGTACGAATGGATTAGAATGGATCATACGAATGGATTAGAATGGATACATTCGAGCGAATGATTTAGAATGGATCATACGAATGAATTAGAATGGATCGTACGAATGGATTAGAATGGATCCTACGAATGGATTAGAATGGATACCTTTGTGCATATGAATTAGAATGGATCTTATGAATGAATTAGAATGGATCATATTAATGAATTAGAATGGATCGTACGAATGAATTAGAATGGATCGTGTGAAAGAATTAGAATGCATTGTATGAATGAATTAGAATGGATCGTATGAATGAATTAGAATGGATCGTGCGAATGAATTCGAATGGATCGCATGATCCATTCGAATAGAATGGATCGTATGAATGAATTAGAATGGATCGTACGAATGAATTAGAATGGATCGTGTGAAAGAATTAGAATGGATCGTACGAATGAATTAGGATGATCCATTCTAATTCATTCATACAATCCATTCTAATTTATTCGCACGAATGTATCCATTCTAATTCATTTGCACGATCCATTCTAATTCATTTGCACGATCCATTCTAATTCATTGTAATTCATTCGTATGATCCATTCTACGATCCATTCTAATTCATTCGTATATTCCATTCTAATTCATTAACACGATCCATGCTAATGAATTAGAATGGATCGTACGATGCAATCTAATTCATTCATACGATCCATTCTTACTCATTCGTATGATCCATTCTAATTCAATCGTACGATCCATTCTAATTCATTCGTACGATCCATTTTAATTCATTCGTACGATCCATTCTAATTCCTTCGTACGATCCATTCTAATTCATTCGTACGATCCATTCTAATTCATTCGCGCAATCTATTCTAATTCATTCGTACGATCCATTCTAATTCATTCGTACGATCCATTCTAATTCATTCATACAATCCATTCTAATTTATTCGCACGAATGTTTCCATTCTAGTTCATTCGTACGATCCATTCTAATTCATTAATATGATCCATTCTAATTCATTCGTACGATCCATTCTAATTCATTCGTAGGATCCTTTCTAATTCATTCGTACGATCCATTCTTTTTCATTCGTCCGATCCATTCTAATTCATTCGCACGAATGTATCCATTCTAATTCATTCGTACGGTCCATTCTAATTCATTCGCACAATCCATTCTATTTCATTCGAACGATCCAATCTTACTCATTCGTATGATCCATTATGGATACATTCGTGCGAATGAATTAGAATGGATCATACGAATGAGTAAGAATGGATCGTACGAATGAAATAGAATGGATTGTGCGAATGAATTAGAATGGATCGTACGAATGAATTAGAATGGCTCGTGTGAAAGAATTAGAATGGATTGTATGAATGAATTAGAATAGATCGTATGAATGAATTAGGATGGATCGTACGAATGAATTAGAATGGATCGTACGAATGAACTAGAATGGATACATTCGTGCGAATGAATTAGAATGGATCGTACGAATGAATTAGAACGGATCGTACAAATGAATTAGAATGGATCTTACGAATGAATTAGAATGGATCATACGAATGCACGATCCATGCTAATTCATTCGTTCGATCAATTCTAATTCATTAGCACGATCCATTCTAATTCATTCGTACGATCCATTCTAATTCATTCGCACGATCCATTCTAATTCATTCGTACGATCCATTCTAATTCTTTCACACGATCCATTCTAATTCATTCGTACGATCCATTCTAATTCATTCGTACGATCTATTCTAATTCATTCGTACGATCCATTCTAATTCATTCGTACGATCTATTCTAATTCATTCGTACGATCCATTCTAATTCATTCGTACGATCCATTCTAATTCCATCGTACGATCCATTTTGATTCATTCATGCAATCCATTCTAATTCTTTCACACGATCCATTCTAATTCATTCGTACGATCCATTCTAATTCATTCGTGCAATCCATTCTATTCCATTCGTACGATCCATTCTTACTCATTCATACGATCCATTCTAATTCATTCACACGAATGTATCCATTCGTACGACTGAATTAGAATGGATCGTACGAATGAATTAGAATGGATCGTACGAATGAACTAGAATGGATCGTACGAATGAATTAGAATGGATCGTACGAATGAATTAGAATGGATCGTACGAATGAATTAGAATGGATACATTCGTGCGAATGAATTAGAATGGATCGTACGAATGAATTAGAATGGATCGTACGAATGAATTTGAATGGATCTTACGAATGAATTAGAACGGATCGTACGAATGAATTAGAATGGATCGTACGAATGAATTAGAATGGATACATTCGTGCGAATGAATTAGAATGGATCGTACGAATTAATTAGAATGGATCAAATGAATGAATTAGAATGGTTACATTGATGCGAATGAATTAGAATGGATCATACAAATGGATAAGAATGGATCGTACGAATGGATTAGAATGGATACATTCGTGCGAATGAATTAGAATGGATCGTACGAATGAATTAGAATGGATCGTACGAATGGATTAGAATGGATCCTACGAATGGATTAGAATGGATACCTTTGTGCATATGAATTAGAATGGATCGTACGAATGAATTAGAATGGATCATATTAATGAATTAGAATGGATCATACGAATGAATTACAATGGATACATTCGTGCACGATCAATTCTAATTTATTCGCACGAATGTATCCATTCTAATTCATTCGTACGATCCATTCTAATTCATTAATATGATCCATTCTAATTCATTCGTACGATCCATTCTAATTCATTCGTATAATCTATTCTATTTCATTCGTACGATCCATTCTTACTCATTCGTACGATCCATTCTAATTCATTCACACGAATGTATCCATTCGTACGAATGAATTAGAATAGATTGTACGAATGAATTAGAATGGATCGTACGAATGAATTAGAATGGATCGTACGAAGGAATTAGAATGGATCGTACGAATGAATTAGAATGGATCGTACGAATGAATTAGAATAGATCGTACGAATGAATTAGAATGGATCGTACGAAGGAATTAGAATGGATCGTATGAATGAATTAGAATGCATATATTCGTGCAAATGAATTAGAATGGATCGTATGAATGTATTAGAATGGATCGTATGAGTGAATTAGAATGGATCGTACGAATGAATTAGAATGGATTGTATGAATGAATTAGAATGGATCGTACGAATGAATTAGAATGGATCATGTGAAAGAATTAGAATGGATTGTACGAATGAATTAGAATGAATCCTATGAATGAATTAGAATGGATCGTGCGAATGAATTAGAATGGATCGTACGAATGAATTAGAATGGATCAAATGAATGAATTAGAATGGTTACATTCATGCGAATGAATTAGAATGGATCGTACGAATGGATTAGAATGGATCGTACGAATGGATTAGAATGGATACATTCGAGCGAATGATTTAGAATGGATCGTACGAATGAATTAGAATGGATCGTACGAATGGATTAGAATGGATCCTACGAACGGATTAGAATGGATACCTTTGTGCATATGAATTAGAATGGATCTTATGAATGAATTAGAATGGATCATATTAATGAATTAGAATTGATCGTACGAATGAATTAGAATGGATCGTGTGAAAGAATTAGAATGCATTGTATGAATGAATTAGAATGGATCGTATGAATGAATTAGAATGGATCGTGCGAATGAATTCGAATGGATCGCATGATCCATGCGAATAGAATGGATCGTATGAATGAATTAGAATGGATCGTACGAATGAATTAGAATGGATCGTGTGAAAGAATTAGAATGGATCGTACGAATGAATTAGAATGATCCATTCTAATTCATTCATACAATCCATTCTAATTTATTCGCATGAATGTATCCATTCTAATTCATTTGCACGATCCATTCTAATTCATTTGCACGATCCAATCTAATTCATTGTAATTGATTCGTATGATCCATTCTACGATCCATTCTAATTCATTCGTATATTCCATTCTAATTCATTAACACGATCCATGCTAATGAATTAGAATGGATCGTACGATGCAATCTAATTCATTCATACGATCCATTCTTACTCATTCGTATGATCCATTCTAATTCAATCGTACGATCCATTCTAATTCATTCGTACGATCCATTCTAATTCATTCGTACGATCCATTCTAATTCCTTTGTACGATCCATTCTAATTCATTCGTACGATCCATTCTAATTCATTCGCGCAATCTATTCTAATTCATTCGTACGATCCATTCTAATTCATTCGTACGATCCATTCTAATTCATTCATACAATCCATTCTAATTTATTCGCACGAATGTATCCATTCTAGTTCATTCGTACGATCCATTCTAATTCATTAATATGATCCATTCTAATTCATTCGTACGATCCATTCTAATTCATTCGTAGGATCCATTCTAATTCATTCGTACGATCCATTCTTTTTCATTCGTCCGATCCATTCTAATTCATTCGCACGAATGTATCCATTCTAATTCATTCCTACGGTCCATTCTAATTCATTCGCACAATCCATTCTATTTCATTCGTACGATCCATTCTTACTCATTCGTATGATCCATTATGGATACATTCGTGCGAATGAATTAGAATGGATCATACGAATGAGTAAGAATGGATCGTACGAATGAAATAGAATGGATTGTGCGAATGAATTAGAATGGATCGTACGAATGAATTAGAATGGCTCGTGTGAAAGAATTAGAATGGATTGTATGAATGAATTAGAATAGATCGTATGAATGAATTAGGATGGATCGTACGAATGAATTAGAATGGATCGTACGAATGAACTAGAATGGATACATTCGTGCGAATGAATTAGAATGGATCGTACGAATGAATTAGAATGGATCTTACGAATGAATTAGAATGGATCATACGAATGCACGATCCATGCTAATTCATTCGTTCGATCAATTCTAATTCATTAGCACGATCCATTCTAATTCATTCGTACGATCCATTCTAATTCATTTGCACGATCCATTCTAATTCATTCGTACGATCCATTCTAATTCTTTCACACGATCCATTCTAATTCATTCGTACGATCCATTCTAATTCATTCGTACGATCTATTCTAATTCATTCGTACGATCCATTCTAATTCATTCGTACGATCCATTCTAATTCCTTCGTACGATCCATTTTGATTCATTCATGCAATCCATTCTAATTCTTTCACACGATCCATTCTAATTCATTCGTACGATCCATTCTAATTCATTCGTGCAATCCATTCTATTTCATTCGTATGATCCATTCTTACTCATTCATACGATCCATTCTAATTCATTCACACGAATGTATCCATTCGTACGAATGAATTAGAATGGATCGTACGAATGAATTAGAATGGATCGTACGAATGAACTAGAATGGATCGTACGAATGAATTAGAATGGATCGTACGAATGAATTAGAATGGATCGTACGAATGAATTAGAATGGATCGTACGAATGAACTAGAATGGATACATTCGTGCGAATGAATTAAAATGGATCATACGAATGAATTGGAATGGATCGTACGAATGAATTAGAATGGATCGTACGAATGAATTAGAATGGATCATATGAATGAGTAAGAATGGATCGTACGAATGAAATAGAATGGATTGTATGAATGAATTAGAATGGATCGTACGAATGAATTAGAATGGATCGTACGGGCAGGCCGAAGCTACGAATCGTGTAATCCTAGACAACCTCAAGAAAAGGCTGGAAGGGAAGAAGGGATTGTGGGAGCAGGAGCTCGATAGAGTCTTATGGGCCTATCGCACTACTCCACGTCGCTCAACTAATGAGTCCCCTTTCAGTCTCACTTTTGGTTGCGAAGCCGTGCTACCCGTAGAAGCCGAGCTGCCCACTGAAAGAATTCTTGTGTCAAAGGAGGTCGACAACGACAAACTGCTCGCCGACTCCCTCGATCAACTTGAAGAAACACGAGAGCATGCCAATCTACACCTCGCCGGATATAGACAGGAAATGAAGCGCGCATATGACAAAAGAGTCCGCCATCGGGCATTCAAGGCTGGTGACATGGTGATGAGAAAGGTGTTCACAAACACGCAAGAGCCAAATGCAGGAAAGCTCGTGGCGAACTGGGAAGGTCCCTACATAGTACACGAAGCAGGAAGCTCGGGGGCTTACCGGTTGATGACCGCTGAAGGCGACCTGTTAGAGCGACCTTGGAATGCTTTGCACCTTCGCAAGTTTTATGCATAAGACCAAGGGATTATGTAAATCAACTTCTGAAGAAGTTATGAATGAACGATGGAGGTTACAACGAAGAATTTAACTCGGAAGCTCGGCGCAGCAAGAGCCCGCATGATCTATAAAGTGTAGTCCGCCGTTGTGCGGACTTAAAGCAAGACCGGGATCCTCAGAGGCGGCCAGTGGGCGACCTTGAGCTTCCCGGGGCAGTCCGCCGTTGTGCGGACTTAAAGCAAGACCGGGATCCTCAGAGGAGGCCAGTGGGCGACCTTGAGCTTCCCGGGGCAGTCCGTCGTTGTGCGGACTTAAAGCAAGACTGGGATCCTCAGAGGCGGCCAGTGGGCGACCTTGAGCTTCCTGGGGCAGTCCGCCGTTGCGCGTACTTAAAGCAAGACCAGGATCCTCAGAGGCAGCCAGTGGGCGACCTTGAGCTTCCCGGGGCAGTCCGCCGTTGTGCGGACTTAAAGCAAGACCGGGATCCTCAGAGGCAGCCAGTGGGCGACCTTGAGATTCATGGGGAAGTCCGCTGCCTAGTGGACTCTAAACCTAACCGGGATCCTTCGCGTTCACCTACCATGAACGGAAACATCCTGGCGCGGGCATACCCCTCAAAGGGCAAGTCCGCTGAACAGGATCATCGAGGGAAATTAACCGGGCAGGGGGCAGCTAGCACTTATTAGTTTCCTTCAAAAATAAAATGGTTTTAAGTCTCTGAGTGTAGGGAAGGTTTTAAAGTCATTTGGTTCGCTTATCGTTTTCCAGGCTCAGAGACTATATTGAGTTTTAGCGAGCATGCCGAGTTTTTCGTTTGCATATGCTTTAAAAAAAAAAAAAAGGTTGAATCAAATTAGCTGCCTCGCCCGGGGTATCACTCTCGAGATCGCTGCGAAACTCCTAAAGCGGACTCATGAGCAACACAGAGAGAGAAAGAAACACAGAGGCGAGCTCAAAAAGTATCATTCATTTCATTCATTGCTTAAAGGTACATCAGAGGGGTTACAGAAGGAGAGACCCTAGGCTGGGCCAGCACCCGCACCATCGTCATCGCCGCGTTTCCTCTTCTTCGACCTTTTGACCTTATATTTTTCGATGGCGTCCAGCGCGCCCTTCTGAAGGAGCTCTCCCAGCTGCGACTGAAGACGTTCTCGCTGGGAGTTAAGGTCGCGAAGGTGTGTCTCCTTCAGCGCCGCGATTTCTTCCTGGGAGGCCGTCACCTGGCCACGGAGCTCGAGAAGTTCCTTCTGGGCGGCTTCCTTGGCCTGGGTCGCTTCTTGCAGATCCGCGAGGGCGCGGGCTCGAGTATCCTCGACCGAGGCTAGCGACTTGGTGAGGATGGCGGCCCGCTGGCGCAGCTGAACGACCTCCGTATCCACGAAGGCGGACTGCTGGCGCAGCCGGTCCACCTCAGCTCGGAGCTCGCCGGATCGATCCGCCTGGTGAAGCTGGTGGATGTGCTCGTCTACTCTCCTCTCCGAGCTATCGAGAGTGTCATCGTAGAGGGCGATAGTATCCCCCGCCACGCCAGCGACCTCATCGGCGAGAGCCCGGCTGACCCGCTCCACCTGTGGCAAGGTAAAACAGTTGAAGGAGTTAGAAGAAAATTAGAACAGGAAAGGGATGTAAGCCAAAGGAGCGCAAAGGTAATCTTACCTTGACGAGCCGGTTGATGAGGGCGATGTAGGGAGTCCGGGCGAAAATGTTCCGCCCCAAAATCTACCGCGTGTAGAAAGGGGCGTGCTCAGGGCCGCCTGAGGAGGAGCCCACCTGACTTCCCTCGATCGAAGCGGCTGGAGGAGGCACCGCGGCGGCAGCATCAGCGGGCTCAAGCACCGCAGGGGCCCCGACCAGAGCGGCCTCAATCCCTTGGGTACAGGGGCCCTCTTCAGCGGTCGAGGGTGGCACGGTGGCTCGCCCTTCTTCGGGCACACCAGGGTCCGATGCTTCCGAGCTTGAGCTCAGAAGATCGTCCAGGATGGTCCCCAGGTCCGGAGACCAGTAGACCAGCCCGTCTAACTCCACCGGGAGGGCGGGAACCACGAGAGCCGTAGGCGCAGGCGCGCTGGCAGCAGCGGGCGCGGGCGTGCTGGCAGCAGCGGGCGCGGGCGCGCTGGGAGCCATGGGCGCAGCAGCGGGTGCGGGCGCACTGGGAGCCATGGGCGCAGCAGCGGGCGCGGGCGCGCTGGCAGCAGCGGGCGCAGGCACGCTGGGAGCCATGGGCGCGGGCGCAGGCGCGCTGGCAGCAGCGAGCGCGGGCGCGCTAAGGGCTGGAGCAGCTTGTATAGAGGGCCCAGGCGTGCTGGGGGCAGTATGCGCAGGCTCGCTGGGAGCCATGGGCGCGGGCGCGAGCGCGCTAGCAGCAGCGGGCGTGGGCGCACTGAAATCGTTAGGCGCAGGTGCGTGCGCGGGCGTGCTGGGAGCAGGCGCCGCCGGTGCTGGGGTCTCGCTCGGAACAGGTGGAGGGGTTGAGCTCGGCGGAGCCGGTCCCTCGAAGGGCGGGGGAGGCCCCGCAGTTGCAGGTGTGGGCTCATCTCCCGAAGCCCGCTCCTCGTCGTCGGAGCTGGAGGTCGTGCTGAGTTCGTCGGCTGATCCCAAGCCCGCCTCCGCGAGGGCGGCCTTCCTCCGCTCCTCGAGGGCTTGTTGGAAGGCTTCGCGAGCCTCCTGAACAGTGTTGTCCTCCCCCGACGGGCGGGCTGAAGGAGTCTTCTTCTTCCTCGTCTTCTTCTGCGAGGCGCCCTCCTCTGGATTCATCACCGCAACAAACAAAGTCTTAGAAAGATCACCTGGGAATCCGCGCATAAACACTTCAGCCATTGGGGATTCCACTTCCGCCATGCTGAGAAGAAGCTCGACACGCGGATCCTCGGGCTCGACGAAAGAGATACGGCGGCGTCGAGGCTCCGGGATTGGGACCCTCGGGGGAAGAATAGAGAGGGAGGTCGCCTGACCTGGGGCTGCTTCGCGGGCTGGTGGTGGAGGCGGGGCGACGTCCTCCTCGCGAAGCATCTTGAGGGTGTCTTTGTCCGCGACCTTGATGGGGGAAGCCCTCCTCTTCCCCTTCTTCGTCGAGGGCCTAGCCGCGGAGGTCGCAGGGGCAGCCGCGGAGGTCGAGCCGGTGCGACGGGAGACCGCCGCTTTCTTGCGCATCACCTTCTGACGGGTGGTGACGACGCCAGTCCGGAGATCCTTCCACAGGAAGGAGAAGTCCGGCGGGAGGACCTTTTCGAGGGTTCGACCCCCGAGGAAGTGCAGGATCGCCTCGTCGAGCGATCTCTCTCGGGCGGCGGCGATGCACTTCTTCCCCTTTGATCGGTATTCCGCGATCTCCTTGAAGACGGGAAGAGGCGGCCTACCGGGAAGAGACGGAACGCCTGGGCAAGGACCCTGCCACTCGCCCTCGACGACGAACGGGTACTATTTCCAGTACCTGTCCTTGTTCTCCACGGCGGAGAACGGGAGCAGCTCGCCAGTGCGGCTAGTAAGGTAAAACTGGCCACAGTCCACCTCGCTGAAGGCGGTCCCCGGCTTGAGGAACCACTTCTTCAGGAGGTAGGCGAGGGGGATCCTCACGTTGAGGGCTTCCTCAATTCGAGAAAGCCCGTAGAGGATCCCCCACGAGTTTCCCGGAAGCTAAGCAGGGTATAAGCCCGCCAGTTCCAGTAGCTCGCTGGCGAGGTGGTTCAGGGGTAGCCGGAGCCCTGACCAGATCTGCCCCACGGAGATCGCCGTACAGGAGAGCAGCCTCCCCGAGTGTGGGAAGGGCAGGATGGCGAGCTCCTGAGGGATGTTCGCCGTGGAGCGAAGGCTAGCAGGGACCGGCGCGCCGCTGATATCGTTGAACCAGACGACGGCGGGCTCCATTGAGGGAACCTCCTCGGCGCCAGGTTCGCGCACCGAAATGGGGGCAACGTTAAGAGGTTCCCCTTGGGAGGACGCAGCAGCAGCAGCAGCAGAAGAAGAAGCGGCAGCAGAGGAAGCCATGAGTGCGAGAGGGTGCTAGCGAGCTGCGAGCTGAAAGCTAAGGAGGAAGGGAGAGCTGTTTTTTTTCACGCAGCGGTAAAAATCGCCCCCCATCTCCTATTTATAGGCAAGTGAGAGGCAGGTGAAACGGGCCGCAGTTAATGCTCGAGCGCGCTCAACGAGGCGATACGCCGACGGTTGAAGCGACAGCTCGTCTTTCTCCAATCAGGAAGTGCCATGTGGACCACGCGTGGGAAAAGGCTGCGCTGGCGCCGACGCTGTCCTTTATTGACAGAAAAAGGAACAAATGAGGGAGAGACACGTGTCTCGCGCCGATCGGGATCTCATGATGAGATTCATTGTATCAACATCGAGCCTCGCGCCGCATTTAAGATGAAGCGACCGTTGGAGATTTGGAGCGATACCCGTTACGAGATCACCCACGGCATGCGCCCAGGCTCGCCCGAAGCAGACCCTGGCCGCGTGTGACAAGATCGCACCGGAAGGAGATCGCTCGTGGCTGATGCTCGCGGCCCGCCCAGTGTTTGTGAAATACTAGGAGTCAGAACTCTCGGCGCAGACCGCCCACGGCAGGCGCCCAAGCTCGCCCGAAGCAGATCCAGGCCGCGTGTGACAAGCTCGCACCGGAAAGAGATCGCTCGTGGCTGATGCTCGCGGCCCGCCTAGCGTTTGAGAAATGCTGACAGTCAAAACTCTCGACGCAGATCGCCCACGGCAGGCGCCCAGGCTCGCCCGAAGCAGACCCTGGCCGCGTGTCACAAGCTCGCACCGGAAGGAGATCGCTCGTGGCTGATGCTCGCGGCCCGCCAAGTGTTTGTGAAATACTGGCAGTCAAAGCTCTCGGTGCAGACCGCCCATGGCAGGTGCCCGCAGCCCACAAGGTGGAGGTCGCCGATGACTGGTGCTCCATTCTTACTCATTCGTACGATCCATTCTAATTCATTCACACGAATGTATCCATTCGTACGAATGAATTAGAATAAATTGTACGAATGAATTAGAATGGATCGTACGAATGAATTAGAATGGATCATACGAAGGAATTAGAATGGATCGTACGAATAAATTAGAATGGATCGTATGAATGAATTAGAATAGATCGTACGAATGAATTAGAATGGATCGTACGAAGGAATTAGAATAGATCGTACGAATGAATTAGAATGGATATATTCGTGCAAATGAATTAGAATAGATCGTATGAATGTATTAGAATAGATCGTATGCGTGAATTAGAATGGATCGTACGAATGAATTAAAATGGATTGTATGAATGAATTAGAATGGATAGTACGAATGAATTAGAATGGATCGTATGAATGAATTAGAATGGATCGTACGAATGAATTAGAATGGATCGTACGAATGAATTAGAATGGATACATTCGTCCGAATGAATTAGAATGGCGTACGAATGAATTAGAATGGATCAAATGAATGAATTAGAATTGTTACATTCATGCGAATGAATTAGAATGGATCGTACGAATGGATTAGAATGGATCGTACGAATGGATTAGAATGGATACATTCGAGCAAATGAATTAGAATGGATCGTACGAATGAATTAGAATAGATCGTACGAATGAATTAGAATGGATCGTATGAATAAATTAGAATGGATCGTACGAATGAATTAGAATGGATCGTGCGAATGAATTAGAATGGATCGTACGAATGAACTAGAATGGATACATTCGTGCGAATGAATTAGAATAGATCGTATGAATGAATTAGAATGGATCGTACGAATGAATTAGAATGGATCTTACGAATGAATTAGAATGGATCGTATGAATGAATTAGAATGGATCGTACGAATGAATTAGAATGGATACATTCGTGCGAATGAATTAGAATGGATCGAACGAATGAATTAGAATGGATCGTACGAATGAATTAGAATGGATCGTACGAATGAATTAGAATGGATCATACGAATAAATTAGAATGGATACATTCGTCCGAATGAATTAGAATGGATCATACGAATGAGTAAGAATGGATCGTACGAATGAAATAGAAAAGATTGTACGAATGAATTAGAATGGATCCAACGAATGAATTAGAATGGATCGTGTGAAAGAATTAGAATGGATTGTATGAATGAATTAGAATGGATCGTATGAATGAATTAGAATGGATCGTGCGAATGAATTCGAATGGATCGTACGAATTCATTCTAATTCATTCATACAATCCATTCTAATTCTTTCACACGATCTATTCTAATTCATTCGTAGGATCCATTCTAATTCATTCGTACAATCTATTCTATTTCATTCGTACGATCCATTCTTACTCATTCGTATGATCCATTCTAATTCATTCAGACGAATATATCCATTCTAATTTATTCGTACGATCCATTCTAATTCATTTGTACGATCCATTCTAATTCATTCGTACGATCCATTCTAATTCATTCGTCCGATCCATTCTAATTAATTCGCACGAATGTATCCATTCTAATTCATTCGTACCGTCCATTCTAATTCATTCGTAGAATCCATTCTATTTCATTCGTACGATCCATTCTTACTCATTCGTATGATCCATTATGGATACATTCGTGCGAATGAATTAGAATGGATCATACGAATGAGTAAGAATGGATCGTACGAATGAAATAGAATTGATGGTGCGAATGAATTAGAATGGATCGTACGAATGATTTAGAATGGATCGTGTGAAAGAATTAGAATGGATTGTATGAATGAATTAGAATAGATCGTATGAATGAATTAGAATGGATCGTACGAATGAATTAGAATGGATCGTACGAAATCGTACGAATGAATTAGAATGGATATTACGAATGAATTAGAATGGATCGTACGAATGAATTAGAATGGATCGTACGAATAAATTAGAATGGATATATTCGTCCGAATGAATTAGAATGGATCATACGAATGAGTAAGAATGGATCGTACGAATGAAATAGAATAGATTGTACGAATGAATTAGAATGGATCGTACGAATGAAATAGAATGGATTGTGCGAATGAATTAGAATGGATCGTACGAATCAATTATAATGGATCGTGTGAAAGAATTAGAATGGATTGTATGAATGAATTAGAATAGATCGTATGAATGAATTAGAATGGATCGTACGAATGAATAAGAATGGATCGTACGAATGAATTAGAATGGATATTACGAATGCATTAGAATGGATCGTACTAATAAATTAGAATGGATACATTCGTCCGAATGAATTAGAATGGATCATACGAATGAGTAAGAATGGATCGTACGAATGAAATAGAATAGATTGTACGAATGAATTAGAATGGATCCTACGAATGAATTAGAATAGATCGTGTGAAAGAATTAGAATGGATTGTATGAATGAATTAGAATGAATTTTGTACGATCCATTCGAATTCATTCGCACGATCCATTCTAATTCATTCATACGATCCATTCTAATTCATTCATACAATCCATTCTAATTCTTTCACACGATCCATTCTAATTCATTCGTAGAATCCATTCTAATTCATTCGTACAATCTATTGTATTTCATTCGTACGATCCATTCTTACGTATTCGTATGATCCATTCTAATTCATTCGGACGAATGTATCCATTCTAATTTATTCGTACGATCCATTCTTATTCATTCGTACGATCCATTCTAATTCATTCGCACGATCCATTCTAATTCATTCGTACGATCCATTCTAATTCATTCATACGATCCATTCTAATTCGTTCGTACGATCCATTCTAATTCATTCATACAATCCATTCTAATTCATTCGTACGATCCATTCTAATTCACTCATACGATCCATTCTAATACATTCATACGATCCATTCTAATTCATTTGCACGAAAATATCCATTCTAATTCATTCGTACGATCCATTCTAATTCCTTCGTACGATCCATTCTAATTCATTCGTACGATCTATTCTAATTCATTCGTACGATCCATTCTAATTCATTCGTACGATCCATTCTAATTCATTCGTACGATCCATTCTAATTCATTCGTACAATCTATTCTAATTCATTCGTACGAATGGATACATTCATGTGAATGAATTAGAATGGATCGTACGATTGAGTAAGAATGGATCGTACGAATGAAATAGAATGGATTGCACGAATGAATTAGAAAGGATCGTATGAATGAATTAGAATGGATCGTGTGAAAGAATTAGAATGGACTATATGAATGAATTAGAATGGATCATACGAATGAATTAGAATGGATACATTCGTGCGATCCATTCTAATTCATTTGTACGATCCATTCTAATTCATTCGCACAAATGTATCCATTCTCATTCATTCGTACGATCCATTCTAATTCATTCGCACGATCCAATCTAATTCATTCGTACGATCCATTCTAATTCATTTGCACGATCTGTTCTTATTCATTCGCACAATCCATTCTAATTCATTCGCACAAATGTATCCATTCTAATTCATTCGTACGATCCATTCTAATTCATTCGTACGATCCATTCTAATTCATTCGTATGATCCATTCTAATTAATTCGTATGATCCATTCTAATTCACTCATACGATCCATTCTAATACATTCATACGATCCATTCTAATTCATTTGCACGAATATATCCATTCTAATTCATTCGTACGATCCATTCTAATTCCTTCGTACGATCCATTCTAATTCATTCGTACGATCTATTCTAATTCATTCGTACGATCCATTCTAATTCATTCGTACGATCCATTCTAATTCCTTCGTACGATCCATTCTAATTCATTCGTACGATCCATTCTAATTCATTCGTACAATCTATTCTAATTCATTCGTACGAATGGATACATTCGTGTGAATGAATTAGAATGGATCGTACGAATGAGTAAGAATGGATCATACGAATGAAATAGAATAGATTGCACGAATGAATTCAAATGGATCGTACGAATGAATTAGAATGGATCGTGTGAAAGAATTAGAATGGATTGTATGAATGAATTAGAATGGATCGTACGAATGAATTAGAATGGATACATTCGTGCGAATGAATTAGAATTGATCGTACGAATGAATTAGAATGGATCGTGCGAGTGAATTAGAATGGATCGTACGAATGAATTAGAATGGATCCTACGAATGAACTAGAATGGATACATTCGTGCGAATGAATTAGAATAGATCGTACGAATGAATTAGAATGGATCGTACGAATGAATTAGAATCGATCTTACGAATGAATTAGAATGGATTGTACGAATGAATTAGAATGGATCGTACGAATGAATTACAATGGATACATTCGTGCGAATGAATTAATGGATCGGACGAATGAATTAAAATGGATCGTACGAATGAATTAGAATGGATCAAATGAATGAATTAGAATGGTTACATTCATGCGAATGAATTAGAATTGATCGTACGAATGGATTAGAATGGATCGTACGAATGGATTAGAATGGATACATTCGAGCGAATGAATTAGAATGGATCGTACGAATGAATTAGAATGGATCGTACGAATGGATTAGAATGGATCCTACGAATGGATTAGAATGGATACCTTTGTGCATATGAATTAGAATGGATCGTACGAATGAATTAGAATGGATCATATTAATGAATTAGAATGGATCATACGAATGAATTAGAATGGATACATTCGTGCGAATGAATTAGAATGGATCGTGCGAATCAATTAGACTGGATCGTGCGAATGAATAAGAATAGATCATACGAATGAATAAGAATGGATCATACGAATTAATTAGAATGGATACATTCGTGCGAATGAATTAGAATGGATTGTATGAATATATTAGAATGGATCGTATGAATGAATTAGAATGGATCATACGAATTAATTAGAATGGATTATACGAATGAATTAGAATGGATCATACGAATGAATTAGAATGGATCGTACGAATGAATTAGAATGGATACATTCGTGCGAATGAATTAGAATGGATTGCGCGAATGAATAAGAACAGATCGTGCGAATGAATTAGAATGGATCCTACGAATAAATTAGAATGGATCGTGCGAATGAATTAGAATGGATCGTACGAATGAATTAGAATGGATACATTTGTGCGAATGAATTAGAATGGATCGTACGAATGAATTAGAATGGATCGTATGAATGAATTAGAATGGATCGTACGAATGAATTAGAATGGATCGTGTGAATGAATTAGAATGGATCCTACGAATAAATTAGAATGGATCGTACGAATGAACTAGAATGGATACATTCGTGCGAATGAATTAGAATGGATCGTACGAATGAATTAGAATGGATCGTACGAATGAATTAAAATGGATCTTACGAATGAATTATAATGGATCGTACGAATGAATTAGAATGGATACATTCATGCGAATGAATTAGAATGGATCGAACGAATGAATTAGAATGGATCGTACGAATAAATTAGAATGGATCGTACGAATGAATTAGAATGGATCGTACAAATAAATTAGAATGGATACATTCGTCCGAATGAATTAGAATGGATCATACGAATGAGTAAGAATGGATCGTACGAATGAAATAGAATAGATTGTACGAATGAATTAGAATGGATCCTACGAATGAATTAGAATGGATCGTGTGAAAGAATTAGAATGGATTGTATGAATGAATTAGAATGGATCGTATGAATGAATTAGAATGGATCATGGGAATGAATTCGAATGGATCGTACGAATGAATTAGAATGGATACATTTGTGCGAATGAATTAGAATGGATCGTACGAATGAATTAGAATGGATCGTATGAATGAATTAGAATGGATCGTACGAATGAATTAGAATGGATCGTGCGAATGAATTAGAATGGATCGTACGAATAAATTAGAATGGATCGTACGAATGAACTAGAATGGATACATTCGTGCGAATGAATTAGAATGGATCGTACGAATGAATTAGAATGGATCGTACGAATGAATTAGAATGGATCTTACGAATGAATTAGAATGGATCGTACGAATGAATTAGAATGGATCGTACGAATGAATTAGAATGGATACATTCGTGCGAATGAATTAGAATGGATCGAACGAATGAATTAGAATGGATCGTACGAATGAATTAGAATGAATCGTACGAATGAATTAGAATGGATCGTACGAATAAATTAGAATGGATACATTCGTCCGAATGAATTAGAATGGATCATACGAATGAGTAAGAATGGATCGTACGAATGAAATAGAATAGATTGTACGAATGAATTAGAATGGATCCTACGAATGAATTAGAACGGATCGTGTGAAAGAATTAGAATGGATTGTATGAATGAATTAGAATGGATCGTATGAATGAATTAGAATGGATCGTGGGAATGAATTCGAATGGATCGTACGAATTCATTCTAATTCATTCATACAATCCATTCTAATTCTTTCACACGATCTATTCTAATTCATTCGTAGGATCCATTCTAATTCATTCGTACAATCTATTCTATTTCATTCGTACGATCCATTCTTACTCATTCATATGATCCATTCTAATTCGTTCGGACGAATGTATCCATTCTAATTTATTCGTACGATCCATTCTAATTCATTCGTACGATCCATTCTAATTCATTCGTACGATCCATTCTAATTCATTCGTCCGATCCATTCTAATTCATTCGCACGAATGTATCCATTCTAATTCATTCGTACGGTCCATTCGAATTCATTCGCACAATCCATTCTATTTCATTCGTACGATCCATTCTTACTCATTCGTATGATCCATTATGGATACATTCGTGCGAATGAATTAGAATGGATCATACGAATGAGTAAAAATGGATCGTACGAATGAAATAGAATGGATTGGGCAAATGAATTAGAATGGATCGTACGAATGAATTAGAATGGATCGTGTGAAAGAATTAGAATGGATTGTATGAATGAATTAGAATAGATCGTATGAATGAATTAGAATGGATCGTACGAATGAATTAGAATGGATCGTATGAATGAACTAGAATGGATACATTCGTGCGAATGAATTAGAATGGATCGTACGAATGAATTAGTATGGATCGTACGAATGAATTAGAATGGATCTTACGAATGAATTAGAATGGATCGTACGAATGCACGATCCATGCTAATTTATTCGTTCGATCAATTCTAATTCATTAGCATGATCCATTCTAATTCATTCGTACGATCCATTCTAATTCATTCGCACGATCCATTCTAATTCATTCGTACGATCCATTCTAATTCGTTCACACGATCCATTCTAATTCATTCGTACGATCTATTCTAATTCATTCGTATGATCTATTCTAATTTATTCGTACGATCCATTCTAATTCATTCGTACGATCCATTCTTATTCCTTCGTACGATCCATTCTAATTCATTCATACAATCCATTCTAATTCTTTCACACGATCCATTCTAATTCATTCGTACGATCAATTCTAATTTATTCGTGCAATCCATTCTATTTCATTCGTACGATCCATTCTTACTCATTCGTACGATCCATTCTAATTCATTCACATGAATGTATCCATTCGTACGAATGAATTAGAATAAATTGTACGAATGAATTAGAATGGATCGTACGAATGAATTAGAATGGATAGTACGAAGGAATTAGAATGGATCTTACGAATGAATTAGAATGGATCGTACGAATGAATTAGAATAGATCGTACGAATGAATTAGAATGGATCGTACGAAGAAATTAGAATGGATCGTACGAATGAATTAGAATGGATATATTCGTGCAAATGAATTAGAATGGATCGTATGAATGTATTAGAATGGATCGTATGAGTGAATTAGAATGGATCGTACGAATGAATTAGAATGGATTGTATGAATGAATTAGAATGGATAGTACGAATGAATTAGAATGGATCGTATGAATGAATTAGAATGGATCGTACGAATGAATTAGAATGGATCGTGCGAATGAATTAGAATGGATCGTACGAATGAATTAGAATGGATCGTACGAATAAATTAGAATGGATACATTCGTCCGAATGAATTAGAATGGCATACGAATGAATTAGAATGGATCGTACGAATGGATTAGAATGGATCGTACGAATGGATTAGAATGGATATATTCGAGCGAATGAATTAGAATGGATCGTACGAATGAATTAGAATAGATCGTACGAATGAATTAGAATGGATCGTACGAAGGAATTAGAATGGATCGTACGAATGAATTAGAATGGATCGTACGAATGAATTAGAATGGATCGTACGAATGAATTAGAATGGATCGTGCGAATGAATTAGAATGGATCATACGAATGAACTATAATGGATACATTCGTGAGAATGAATTAGAATAGATCGTACGAATGAATTAGAATGGATCGTACGAATGAATTAGAATGGATCTTACGAATGAATTAGAATGGATCGTACGAATGAATTAGAATGGATCGTACGAATGAATTAGAATGGATCTTACGAATGAATTAGAATGGATCGTACGAATGAATTAGAATGGATCGTACGAATGAATTAGAATGGATACATTCATGCGAATGAATTAGAATGGATCGGATGAATGAATTAGAATGGATCGTATGAATGAATTAGAATGGATCGTATGAATAAATTAGAATGGATATACTCGTTCGAATGAATTAGAATGGATCATACGAATGAATTAGAATGGATCGTGTGAAAGAATTAGAATGTATTGTATGAATGAATTAGAATGGATCGTATGAATGAATTAGAATGGATCGTGCGAATGAATTCGAATGGATCGTACGAATTCATTCTAATTCATTCATACAATCCATTCTAATTCTTTCACACGATCTATTCTAATTCAATCGTAGTATCCATTCTAATTCATTCGTATAATCTATTCTATTTCATTCGTACGATCCATTCTTACTCATTCGTATGATCCATTCTAATTCGTTCGGACGAATGTATCCATTCTAATTTATTCGTACGATCCATTCTAATTCATTTGTACGATCCATTCTAATTCATTCGTACGATCCATTCTAATTCATTCGTTTGATCCATTCTAATTCATTCGTACGAATGTATCCATTCAAATTCATTCGTACGGTCCATTCTAATTCATTCGCACAATCCATTCTATTTCATTCGTACGATCCATTCTTACTCATTCGTATGATCCATTATGGATACATTCGTGCGAATGAATTAGAATGGATCATACGAATGAGTAAGAATGGATCGTACGAATGAAATAGAATGGATTGTGCGAATGAATTAGAATGGATCGTACGAATGAATTAGAATGGATCGTGTGAAAGAATTAGAATGGATTGTATGAATGAATTAGAATAGATCGTATGAATGAATTAGAATGGATCGTACGAATGAATAAGAATGGATCGTACGAATGAATTAGAATGGATATTACGAATGAATTAGAATGGATCGTACGAATAAATTAGAATGGATACATTCGTCCGAATGAATTAGAATGGATCATACAAATGAGTAAGAATGGATCGTACGAATGAAATAGAATAGATTGTACGAATGAATTAGAATGGATCCTAGGAATGAATTAGAATAGATCGTGTGAAAGAATTAGAATGGATTGTATGAATGAATTAGAATGAATTTGTACGATCCATTCGAATTCATTCGCACGATCCATTCTAATTCATTCATACGACCCATTCTAATTCATTCATACAATCCATTCTAATTCTTTCACACGATCCATTCTAATTCATTCGTAGAATCCATTCTAATTCATTCGTACAATCTATTGTATTTCATTCGTACGATCTATTCTTACTCATTCGTATGATCCATTCTAATTCATTCGGACGAATGTATCCATTCTAATTTATTCGTACGATCCATTCTAATTCATTCGTACGATCCATTCTAATTCATTCGCACGATCCATTCTAATTCATTCGTACGATCCATTCTAATTCATTCATACGATCCATTCTAATTCGTTCGTATGATCCATTCTAATTCATTCATACAATCCATTCTAATTCATTCGTACGATCCATTCTAATTCACTCATACGATCCATTCTAATACATTCATACGATCCATTCTAATTCATTTGCACGAATATATCCATTCTAATTCATTCTTACGATCCATTCTAATTCCTTCGTACGATCCATTCTAATTCATTCGTACGATCTATTCTAATTCATTCGTACGATCCATTCTAATTCATTCGTACGATCCATTCTAATTCCTTCGTACGATCCATTCTAATTCATTCGTACAATCTATTCTAATTCATTCGTACGAATGGATACATTCGTGTGAATGAATTAGAATGGATCGTACGAATGAGTAAGAATGGATCGTATGAATAAAATAGAATGGATTGCACGAATGAATTAGAATGGATCGTACGAATGAATTAGAATGGATCGTGTGAAAGAATTAGAATGGATTGTATGAATGAATTAGAATGGATCGTACGAAAGAATTAGAATGGATCGTACGAATGAATTAGAATGGATCGTACGAATGAATTAGAGTAGATCGTACGAATGAATTAGAATGGATCGTACGAATGAATTAGAATGGATCGTGTGAAAGAATTAGAATGGATCGTACGAATGAATTAGAATGGATCGTGCGAATGAATTAGAATGGATCGTACGAATGAATTAGAATGGATCGTGCTAATGAATTAGAATTGATCGAACGAATGAATTAGCATGGATCGTGCATTCGTACGATCCATTCTAATTCATTCGTAAGATCCATTCTAATTCATTCGTATGATCCATTCTAATTCATTCGTACGATCCATTCTAATTCATTCCCACGAATGTATCCATTCTAGTTCATTCGTACGATCCATTCTAATTCATTCGTACGATCCATTCTAATTCATTCATACGATCTATTCTAATTCATTCATACAATCCATTCTAATTCTTTCACACGATCCATTCTATTTCATTCGTACGATCCATTCTAATTCATTCGTATGATCCATTCTTACTCATTCGTATGATCCATTCTAATTCATTCGCACGAATGTATCCATAATGGATCATACGAATGAGTAAGAATGGATCGTACGAATGAAATAGAATGGATTGTGCAAATGAATTAGAATGGACCGTATGAATGAATTAGAATGGATACATTAGTGCGAATGAATTAGAATGGACCGGATGAATGAATTAGAATTGATCGTACGAATGAATTAGAATGGATCGTACGAATGAATTAGAATGGATCGTACGTATAAATTAGAATGGATACATTCGTCCGAATGAATTAGAATGGATCATACGAATGAGTAAGAATGGATCGCCCGAATGAAATAGAATAGATTGTACGAATGAATTAGAATGGATCCTACAAATGAATTAGAATAGGTCGTGTGAAAGAATTAGAATGGATTGTATGAATGAATTAGAATGAATTCGTACGATCCATTCGAATTCATTCGCACGATCCATTCTAATTCATTCATACGATCCATTCTAATTCATTCATACAATCCATTCTAATTCTTTCACACGATCCATTCTAATTGTGGGGGAAAATCTTCGTGCCGACCCGAAGACTCTCGCAGCACCAGTCAATTGGAGTTGAAGTTGACGTCGAAGATCGTTGGTCGATCTGTTGATTGAAGTTGAAGCCTTTTGATATGTCAATAGAAAGTGATATGCAATCAGAGAGATTGTGACACGAGATGTGATCTCGGAGTTCAGCCGAAGCCTACGTCTCCGTGCTTATAGGGAGCAACCCGAATTCACTAACACTTCAGTTGAAGTGATCTCGACAGGCCGAGTGTCACTGAAAACCCTCTGATCTCTTCTAAGGAGAAAAGAAGATCAAGGAGAGATGGTAGATCAGAAGTTGAAAATCCCTGAGCTCTGGTTCTGAAAGTCAGATCTCAGAGTGGAAATCAGAATTTTTTTTGGATCCTTTTACATTCGAAGACTCTGCTATTTATAGGATTCTCTGGTGGGAATTCTGGGTTAAATGGCGGTTTCTGCCGTCGTATCTGGGGATTCTCCAGGTAAAGCTAGCGGGCCCCGCTACCGTCTTCTGGGGGATTCCACAGGCTCGTGGGCCTTCCGGGCAGGGCCGGTGGGTCCTGCGGTGATCCTCGTGGGCCCACCAGGCAGGGCTGGTGGGTCCCATGGTAGTCTTCGTGGGCCCACCAGGCAGGGCTGGTGGGTCCAGTGGTAGTCTTCGTGGGCCCACCAGGCAGGGCTGGTGGGTCCAGTGGTAGTCTTCGTGGGCCCACCAGGCAGGGCCGGTGGGTCCCGTGGTAGTTGGTAAACTTCTGCCAAAATTTGCACCCACAGTTACCCCCTCCAAGTTAGCTAGAGTTCGTTCTGGCTGGCTTGGATTTGGTGCAAAAAATAGCAACCCCCTGTCGCAAAAGGCAAGAAGAAACTTGTCGAGTGTTAGCACAAAAAAGGGACTGACCGGTTAATTTCGATTGATCGGTCAAATTTGACCGATCGGTCAATTTTGACCGATCGGTCAGATTTTGACCGATCGGTCAGATTTTGATCGATCGGTCAAAATTCAACCGGTCAAGAATCAGGTGATCGGTCAAAAAACATGGTTTTTTGACCGATCCAGTAGGAAATTTGACCGATCGGTTGAAATTTGACCGATCGGTTAATTTTTGACCGATCGGTCATATTTGATCGATCGGTCAAAATTCAACCGGTCAAGAATAGGGTGATCGGTCAAAAAACATGGTTTTTTGACCGATCCAGTAGGAAATTTGACCGATCGAATGATTTTTGCCGATCGGACAAGTTTGCCCGATCGGTAAAAAATTATCCGGTCAAGGTTCGAGTGATCGGTAAAAAACCTTGGTTTTTTGCCAGATCCAGTAGAAATTTGACCGATCGAATGATTTTTGCCGATCGGACAAGTTTGTCCGATCGGTAAAAAATTATCCGGTCAAAGTTCGAGTGATCGGCAAAAAACCTTGGTTTTTTGCCAGATCCAGTAGAAATTTGACCGATCGAAGGATTTTTGCCGATCGGACAAGTTTGTCCGATCGGTAAAAAATTATCCGATCAAGGTTCGAGTGATCGGCAAAAAACCTTGGTTTTTTGCAAGGTCCAGTAGAAATTTGACCGATCGAATGTTTTTTGCCGATCG
This sequence comes from Chamaelirium japonicum, assembly GCA_947650365.1. Lineage (NCBI taxonomy): Eukaryota > Viridiplantae > Streptophyta > Magnoliopsida > Liliales > Melanthiaceae > Chamaelirium > Chamaelirium japonicum. Next base: position 3,680,765 of record OX393550.1, on the reverse strand, counting down.
GACAAGTTTGTCCGATCGGTAAAAAATTATCCGGTCAAGGTTCGAGTGATCGGCAAAAAACCTTGGTTTTTTGCCAGATCCAGTAGAAATTTGACCGATCGAATGATTTTTGCCGATCGGACAAGTTTGTCCGATCGGTAAAAAATTATCCGGTCAAGGTTCGAGTGATCGGCTAAAAACCTTGGTTTTTTGCCAGATCCAGTAGAAATTTGACCGATCGAATGATTTTTGCTGATCGGACAAGTTTGTCCGATCGGTAAAAAATTATCCGGTCGAGGTTCGAGTGATCGGCAAAAAACCTTGGTTTTTTGCCAGATCCAGTAGAAATTTGACCGATCGAATGATTTTTGCCGATCGGACAAGTTTGTCCGATCGGTAAAAAATTATCCGGTCAAGGTTCGAGTGATCGGCAAAAAACCTTGGTTTTTTGCCGATCCAGTAGAAATTTGACCGATCGAATGATTTTTGCCGATCGGACAAGTTTGTCCGATCGGTAAAAAATTATCCGGTCAAGGTTCGAGTGATCGGCAAAAAACCTTGGTTTTTTGCCAGATCCAGTAGAAATTTGATCGATCGAAGGATTTTTGCCGATCGGACAAGTTTGTCCGATCGGTAAAAAATTATCCGGTCAAGGTTCGAGTGATCGGCAAAAAACCTTGGTTTTTTGCCAGGTCCAGTAGAAATTTGACCGATCGAATGTTTTTTGCCGATCGGACAAGTTTGTCCGATCGGTAAAAAATTATCCGGTCAAGGTTCGAGTGATCGGCAAAAAACCTTGGTTTTTTGCCAGATCCAGTAGAAATTTGACCGATCGAATGATTTTTGCCGATCGGACAAGTTTGTCCGATCGGTATAAAATTATCCGGTCAAGGTTCGAGTGATCGGCAAAAAACCTTGGTTTTTTGCCAGATCCAGTAGAAATTTGACCGATCGAATGATTTTTGCTGATCGGACAAGTTTGTCCGATCGGTAAAAAATTATCCGGTCAAGGTTCGAGTGATCAGCAAAAAAACCTTGGTTTTTTGCCAGATCCAGTAGAAATTTGACCGATCGAATGAAAGTTTAGAACCTGCCCTCAGAGAGGGTTTTACAGCTGTTCTGTTCTGATCTTCTGGCAGAGTTTTGAACATTGATGGGGCTTGATCCTTCCTGTTTTGAATCTTTGGTTGGTTTGAATGAGCCTTTTTGACCGGCGGTCCGGTTTACTCAGACCGGTGGCGTGCTTGGACCGTTTGGTTCACGTGGACCGGTGGCTCGACGTTTCGTCTGGTCCGACGTTTCGCCTGATTTTGCGCAAGCTACGGATGGATGCCACGTGTTCCTACAAAAACACGCGATTTGATATGGTGAAGACACGTGTTTTCTCGATTTGCGTACCTATTTTACCCTGGGTATAAAAGTTTCACCGGCTGTCATTTTTGCCTCACGCTCCCAAAATTTTTCGAAGTCCAGACTCTTTGCTCCCGATTTTTGCTTTTGCTCGATCGATCAGATGGCATCTTCTGGAAGCTCGAAGAAGTCTGGCGGGGTCCCTTCGAAGAGGAAAGGGAAGGAGATTGTTGAGGTTCCATCCTCTCCGAAGGGTGGCCGTGGCAAGGGCAAGGCTGTGCTTGCCGAACTTGGGCAGCTGGGCAAAAGACACCAAGGAGTAGGGTTTGCTTCAGCGCCATCGAGGCCAGAGTATATCCCTAAGGTACAGTTCGTTCCAGGCCCGCTCATGTCTCTGTCAGAGGAGACTGAGTATGTATACAACACTGGTGGCGAGTTCACAGACTCAAAGAGGAAGAAGTGGCAGACATTGCTCTCTTTCTTCACCGAAGGGAGGGTACAACCTTTGCTCCCCAGCGTTCAGGCCGCATTCGGCATTGACAAGAAGACTGTCTTCACCAACTTTGCTAGTAGTGAGCAGGTCATGGGAACCATTGTGACTGTTGGCCAACTCAACTGCGGTCTACGTCTACCGTTGCCACCCTTTGCGGCAAGATTACTGAACACTTCTGGCCTTTACCCGGGGCAGGTCACTGGGAATGCCTGGCGAATCATCTACGCATTCTGCCGCGTGGAATCGGATTTCCAGGAAGACTTGAAGGCGTGCTACTCTAGCATTCCAGAAGGTGAAGACGCTCGGATCGAGCTTGGCTACTTTTTCTTCCACTATCGATGGGCATACAGAAGGGATAGTCCGTTCTACAATTTGACTGGAGTATCTCCGCTGCGCCCACTCACCGATACAGTCCCTTCGGACAAATTGTATACTGATTGGCCTCTCTCTGTTACCGGCGCATGGACACCCATCTCAGTGCCCGATACCCCCCGAGGTAAAGTGCACGACGCAGTGAAGATGTACAGCGAGGGAGGCATCTATGCCTGGACCTCCGAGAGGGCTGGAGCAATCGACAACTTATTTCTGGAGTTGACCTGTGGAACCAGGTCGTGGAAGCAGTTTTCCAACTGCCCCGTGAGATATGGCAAGGCCAATCTCCTCCACCGATCAAAGGATAGATATGAGGACAATGAAGTCCTATACTCTGACTACGAAGAAGACCCTCATTCGGGCAAGATCATTCGAAAGGTTCGGGCCGAGAAGAAACTCTACACTGCAAGGCGCCGCTTGCCCACTGTGGAAGAGAAACTGGTGATCCAAAGAGGCCCAGTGAAGAAGAAACGAAAAACTCTCAAGCAAAAGGAAGATGAAGATCAAGGGAAGAAGAATGAAGAAGAAGAAGAAAAAGAAAAGAAGGGGAGCGCCGAGGAAGAAGAAGAAACTGAAAATATCAGCCACGATAACAGTGGTAATGACGAGGACGAGGAAGGGGGCGGTGAGGATGATCTGTCTTCCACCCCCTCTGGTGGAGATGGCGAGAATGGGGGTGGTGAGGAAGAAATTCCTCCCACCCCCACTGGTAGTGCAAGAGGGGAAGACTCGATTCCTATTCCCATTGACGAGGTTAAAGCCCGTCAAATGGAGGAAGTTCTTGACACAGAAGGTGATGGCCCAAAGGTGGTTCCCACCTACAAGTTTGATGAGTTGAGAAAGCCGCTGCGCTTAAAAATAAAGCTGTCGAGGAGTGGTGGGGTTGGAAGAAACCCCACACCCCTCGACCAGATTCCACCCGAAGTACCCCGCCTCGAAGGAGCGACAACGAGCGGGGGTATAGAGGTTGAGCAACCCCCACCCCCCTCTCGGTCTATTGCTGAGGAGGTGGCTGCCATGGTGGCAGGGCTCATCCAACCAGGTGGACCACAGGAGGAAGAAAGAGTCTCACCTCCCCGCGATGCTCCCTCCCCTATCCATTTGGAGAGGGAAAGTCGCGTGGGTGATGGGGCTCCTCAACCTCAGCCAGCTCCAGCTCCTACTCAGGAGAAAACGACCCCTCAGGGTGGTTCCGATCGCCGAAAGGGTAAGGAGCCAAGGGTTGAAGCCTCAGGTAATTTTACTAACTTGCCTTGATTGTATTGCCTCTGAAGATTGGAAATAATCTAACACTTTGACCTCTCGTTTATTGCAGGTGCGCCTGTTGGCTCGACCCCAAAGATGAAGAGTTTGGGTGACGTTGACATCAACCACCCCACAGCCGTGATCCGGAAACTCTGCAATCTTCCAGGGGCTACTCTGGATGAAGCTTTCGACAGGCTCGAACTGGTGGTAAGTGCATCTGCTCGATCGATCCTTTGAGTTGCATTCTCAGAATAATTCTAACTCTTTTGTTCTTTTTGCAGAATTCAGCAGTTTTGAATGTCGCGACCAAGCTCTCCATGAAGGCGGGGGCCAAAGAAGCTTCAGCTGAAGTCTCCCGCTTATCTGCCGCATTGGAGGTCGTAAGCGAGGAGAGGGATAAGCTGAAGGAGGCTCTATCCTCAAAAAAGGAGGCATTGAAGGCCAAGACCGAGGCCCTTCGCAAGGAAAAGTTGGAGAGCAAGGGCTGGCAGAATGGATATGAGTTCCGGGGTCACGAGCTTGAAGATCTGAAGAAAAGATTCTTCAGGATCGAGAACTTGGGCTTCGATCGTGCTGCTCGAATAAAGGAGCTGGAGGCTCAACTTGCTGCTTCAGCAGAGACTCATAAGAAGGAGCTGGAGCATATGCGGAGTGAGTGCCAGAGCTACAGGGAAACAGCTGAAAAGGCGGCAGAAGCACTCAGGGCCCATGTTGCAAGTGTCCGATCCTCCAAGGCATCAGCGGCGAGCAAAGCTCGTGCTGGATCTGAGGGGGAGAAGTCGCGTGCGCAGAGTGTGGCCAAGCCTTGAGACTTTTTCTTCCTTTCAGTTGTTGTGCTTGTAAACTCTTGATATGTAATAGCTCGCTCCTGTACTTGTCATATTTTTGATAATAATAGAAATCTTTTTGGTGTTTAAAAATTGGATGTCTCTTGAGTTGAATGTCTTTGAATCTTATGTTCTGGATAGCATTAGCATAGATACAATCTTTTGAATGTAAGGGATCGAGTCGCAACTTGATTACCCAAACTTGTTTACCTTGAAATTTGAATTTGAATCTATGCAACACTTGTATGTAAGGGGTTGAGTCGCAACTCAAGCACCCAAACTTATTGCAATTTGAAAATTGAAACTTGAATTCGCGTAACACTTGAATGTGAGGGGTTGAGTCGCAACTCAAGCACCCAAACTTGTTAGACGATATCGAAATTGATTGAATTTGAATATTGAAACTTGAAGGTCAGTTTAACATTTGCTAGTAAGGGGTTGAGTCGCAACTCAAACACCCAAACTTGTTAAAAGACTTGGTAACTTGAATTTGAAGCTGCTTTAGAACTTGAATTGAAAAGCTGAACACTTGCATATTTGAACATCTGAAAGAGAATTTTATTCATCACAGAATTTACATCATGGATAGAACATCTTGAGGTGTCTGGAATTCCAAGCTCGAGGCAATCTATCTCCTTCTGGTGTGACCAGTCTGTAAGAACCTTTGCCTCCTACTGATTCAACGATATATGGACCTTCCCAGTTGGGAGCAAGTTTCCCACTGCTGTGCTCTTTGGTGTTGTAAAAAACTGCTCTGAGAACTAGGCTGCCCACTGGGAACTGTCTCTTGTAGATTTTCTTGTCATAGGCTCTTTTGATCTTCTGTTGGTACTTGGCCACACGAAGTGATGCTTGATCTCGTAATTCTTCGGAGAAGTCTAGATCATTGATCCGAAGTTCTTCATTGATTCCTTCTTCAACTGCTTTGGTCTTCAAAGTACTTGATATATTTTTTGTTGGGAGTACTGCTTCCGATCCATATGTTAGACGAAAGGGTGAGAACCCTGTTGATCTTCTCGGAGTTGTGCGATACCCCCAAAGAACTTCAGGTAGGACTTGCTCCCACAATCCTTTCTTGTCGTTGAGTTTCTTCTTGAGTATACCAAGTATGGCTCTATTTGAGGCTTCAGCTTGGCCATTGCTTTGAGGATATCTTGGAGTTGAATAGAATAGCTTGATGCCGTTGTTGAGACAGAACTCTCGAAACTTGTCGGAGTCAAACTGAGCTCCATTGTCAGCAACAAGAATTTGAGGTGTACCAAACCTTGAGAAGATGTTGCGCCGATTGAATTTGATCACTTCGTCGTCAGTCTCTCGGAAGAGGGGCACAGCTTCAACCCATTTGGTGAAATAATCCGTGGCCAGCAGTAGATACTTCTTCTTGCTTGGAGTTGGAGGGAAAGGACCCAAGAAATCTAACCCCCATTGATGGAACGGCCAGGGACTTGATAGTTGATGAAGCTCATCTGCAGGGAGATGAATAGCTCGAGCGTGTCTTTGGCATGGCTCACATTTTTGAACAACTTGTTGAGCATCCTTTGCCATTGTTGGCCAGTAGTACCCTTGTAGTTTCATCTTGGCTTCAAGAGATCTTCCTCCCGAATGATTTCCACAAGTTCCAGAGTGGATATCAATTAGGATTGCGAGTGCTTGCTCGGGACCAAGGCACTTGAGCAACATCCCGTTGTGAGATTTGAAATATAAATCTTCACCTTGCAGAATGTAGCATGGGAGCTTCCTTTGAAGTCTTCGGACTTGATTTGGATCTTCCGGCATTTTGCCATGCTTGAAGAAATCGAAAATTGATCGTCTCCAGTCTTCAAGCTGATCTCCACCCCCAGATTCTTTTGTAGTAGTAAGGATCTGTTGATCGGGGGTGGTCTTGGACACTTCTTGATAATCGATTTGTATTTGCCTTCCTCCGAGTGAGTCTCCAAGAACTGAGGCAGCATTGGCTAAGGCATCTGCTTCTCGGTTCTCAGCTCTGGGGATTTGAATGAATTCAGCGGCAATAAAACGTTGTTGAAGATGTCGTACTAAGGCCAAGTAGAGTTGCATTCTTTCTTCGCGAGCTGTGTACTCTCCATTGATTTGCCTTATGATCAATTGGGAGTCACTGTAGACAATGATTCGATCTACCCCCAGGGATTTTGCCATCTCGAGTCCAGAAATGAGTGCTTCGTATTCGGCTTCGTTGTTGGTGGCAGTGAATCCGAGGAGAGTGGCTTTCTGAAGATGATCAAGTTCGGGGGATACCAAGACTATCCCAGTTCCCGAACCGATCGAACTTGAAGCTCCATCAGTATAAAGTTTCCATGGAGGAGTTGCAGCTGTAGCTTCGAGATTTGGATCAATTTTTGTTGCAAGGTTGATCGGAGTATTGTCCTCATCCTCCAAGCGCATATCGACATCTTCTTCCCAAGTGATGGGGTCTTCAACTGGAAAATCAGCTAGAAAATCAGCAATAGCTTGACCTTTGATAGAAGTGCGAGATTTGAATTGAATTCCCAGGGAACTCATTTCGATCACCCATTTGGTCATTCGACCAGCTCGACCAGCTTTGTCAATGATATCTTTGAGCGAATGTTCTGAAATAACAGTGATCTGGTGAGAGACGAAGTATGGTTGAAGACGACGCGATGCAGTGAGTAAGTCTAGGATGACTTTCTCAGTTTTTGAATAGCGAGTTTCAGCCGGGAGAAGAGTGTGACTGATATAATAGACTGGATGCTCGAAGCCTTCTCTTCTACTGACTAAGACTGCACTGATTGCTTGATTGGTTACGGCGAGATAGAGCCATAAGTCTTCTTGTGGAAGTGGAGCCGTCAAGATAGGAGCTTGCACCAGATATTTCTTGATGCTTTGAAATGCCTCTTCACAAATTGGACTCCACCCTGAAGTATCCGCCTTTCGTAGTTTGTCGAAGAGAGGTTTACATTTGTCAGAAGACTTTGAGATGAACCGATTGAGGGCAGCAAGTCTTCCAGTGAGGCGCTGCACTTCCTTTCGATTGGTAGGTGATGGCATGTCGAGGATAGCTCGAATTTGATCAGGATTGGCTTCAATACCCCTCCTGGTCACAAGATGACCCAGGAATTTGCCAGATTGAACTCCGAAAGCGCACTTGGCTGGATTGAGCTTCATACGATACTTTCGAAGAACTTGAAAGGTTTCTGCCAGATCAGAAAGATGCTTGCTCCGAATGGAACTCTTGGTGAGGAGATCATCGACATAGACTTCGACGTTGCAGCCGATCTGATCTTCGAACATTTTTGTGACTAACCGTTGATAGGTGGAACCAGCATTTTTGAGGCCAAATGGCATTACATTGTAGCAGTAGAGACCTCGGTTAGTCACGAAGCAAGTCTTCTCTTGATCGTCTGGATGAAGTGGAATTTGATTGTATCCAGAATACCCATCCATGAAAGACAATAGCTCGTGGCCAGCAGTGGCATCGACGAGTCTATCGATCCTTGGCATGGGGAATGGGTCTTTGGGGCAAGCCTTGTTGAGGTTGGTGAAGTCGATGCAGACTCTGACTTTCCCATTCTTCTTTGGAACAGCAACTATGTTAGAGATCCAGGTAGGATACTCTACTTCACGGATAAAGCCTGCTGCAAGTAGCTTAGTGATTTCTTCTTGAACAGCAACTTGCAGCTCTGGCCGGATGGTGCGTGGCTTTTGCTTGACAGGTTTCACCTCTTCTTTGATCGCAAGTCGATGGCAAGCATCATCTGGATTGATACCAGGCATGTCTTCGAAACACCAGGCGAAGACGTCGATATTGGACTGGAGGAAGGATATCATGTCTTGCGCTTCTGCGTCGCTAAGACCGGTACCAATAAATGTTTGTCGAGGGAGATCTCCACTGCCAATGTCGATAGGGATGATTTCTTCAATTGAAGGTGATGTTTCCCATTCGATTAGTGGAGGTTCGGTCAGCAGAATCTCCTTTGATTGCTATTTAGAAGAGGGACCAGCTTCATCTCGTGGCCACTTTGGAGGAGCAATGTTGATCTTTCGATCTGTCTTTGCTGCAGCAGCTTCACAAGACCTTCCAGCTTGCTGATCACCTCGAATGCAAACGATGCCTTCTCCAGTTGCAAACTTGAGTAGTTGATGATAAGAGGAGGAGATGGCATTGATCTGATGGAGGAATGGTCGCCCGAGGATGGCGTTGTAACTGGAGACTCCTTCGACAATTGCAAACCTTACCGAGACTCGAGTCTCTCGGCTGAGGTCGATGGTAAATCTGGATTCGCCCACTGTGATGCTTTGTTCACCGTTGAAGCCGGTGATCACAGTCGGGACGACGTCGAGGCTTTGATACTTATGTCCCAGGCGTTTGAAACAGTCTGAGAACATAATGTCGATAGAGCTTCCGGTGTCGATGAGGATTCGATTGACGGTGCTTCCGTCGATGATAAGTTTCAAGACCAGGGGGTCTCGATGTGGAGTATGAACTCCTTGAAGATCGGTGTCGTTGAAGACTATGGATGGCCAAGCAAGACCTTTGATGGGCTTCTCGATCCAGGTATCTTCTTTATTTGTAGTAGATCGAACATGGAAGATGCGTCGAACCTGCCGATCCACTTCCTTCCCGGTCAAAGCTTGATTGTGCAAGGTTCCATGAATGCCAAAGACATTGGCCTTCACAGAAATTGGTTGCCGGTTAGAAGAGATTTGATGTATCCAACACACTTCTTTCCCCTTGGCAGAGGTTCGACGTTGATCGTGCCCGTTGTTGACGAATTCTTGAAGGTGGCCCTCTCGTAGTAAGTCTTCAAGATGGAACTTCAACCGATAGCATCGGTCAGTAGAGTGGCCGTGACTTCGATGGAATTCGCAGTAGACTGTTTTGTCTGCTGTGAATTTGGAATTTGGCTGAAGAGGATTGGGCCTCCGAAGATACTCGTCGTGTTGAATACGGTCGAGTATCTGTTCGACTGGTAAATTCCACTCAGTGAAAGTGGTCTTCGTCGGAGATCGATGCCCATCATTCTTTGATCTTTTGTTGGCCGGAGGGGCTGCTGCTTCAGCGTTGTGAGCCTTTGCAGCATACCTAGGAGCTTCTCTTTCAGCAGGCCTTCTCTTAGTTTCTCGCCCTTTCCGAGCGACTTGATCGTCTTCCACCTCAATCTCCCTCTGGATTCGATCAAACATAGCTCCCAGAGAAGGAGGGGGATTGCGGATGAAGTCGTTGTAGATGTGTAGATCGAAGCGGAGAGCGTTCTGGAAAGCCAACATGATGGCTTCATCATCCAGATGTCTTCCAGAGAGGGCGGCATGTTCATTGCGAAACCTCCTGGTGAAACTTCGGAGAGTCTCGTCAGCACCCATCCTTAGCCTATATAGAGAGTCAAGCTTCTTCTCGGGCTTTAGGTTGAGCTGGTAATGCTGCACAAAGAGTTTAGCTAAAACATCGAACTGGGTGATGGACCCAGCTCGTAGATTATGATACCAGTCGAGCGACGGCTCATCGAGGCTTCCCGCGAAGGTGCGACAGAGCACATTGTTTTCTTCTTCGTGAGGCGTAAGAGCTTGTTTAAATGCGAGGATGTGGAGAGCAGGATCTCCTCGGATGCAGTTGAATTTGGGGAGCATAGGGGTTCTCCATCCCCTTGGAAATGCTGTCTCGAAGAGACTCCGATGGAGAGGTCCGGTGGAGGAATACCCATCCCTACGACCATCTCCTCGACCTAAGGGTTGGTCAAGAGGCAAGATCGCAAGGTCTTGCTCTGGCATCGAAGTGTTCGCCTGTTGGAGTCGATGTCGAAGATCCGATTCAAGTCCACATTGAAGTGGAATGGAAGGAGAGACTCTACTCTTTGAAGGGGCGCCTTTCATTTGGTGCTTCCTTGGCATGTTGATTTTTGAAGGTGTCCTCTTGTCGCAGTTGCGACCAGAAGAGGATTGGGAGGACTCGTCGTCAAGACGATCCCAGACACTCTGCTTCCAGGGAGCAGCAGAGGGAGTAGGATCACGACGAATTCTTTCGAGGGCAGCAGTGCCTATCGACCTCCGTTGTTCGGAGTGAATTGAATGTCGAGGAAGATCAACCCTCTCACTTGTGGAGGGGATCAGAATAGCAATTCCAGCTTCAGAGGCTGCCTTCTTTAGAGCATCCCTCTCAGCGGTGAGGGTGGCGTTTTGCTTTGCCAATTGGAGCAGTTGGAAGTCGATTGCAGAGATCTGGTAAGTCGAGGGAGGATCTTCAGCGGGAGTGGGGGCTGTTTGCCCAATTGACTGTCGTGCAGGGTGGATGATCGGTCGATCGACGGATCTTCCGCTCCCTGAATGAACCCCCATTTCTGGGACAGCAAGGGGCTGTCCGAAATTGAGCCTTTGACTCATTGATCGAGTCTCAGGACGAGCTTGTTGTTGAGTATTACTTCCTTCTGGTTGACCTTGATGTTTCGTCCTCGCCATTCAGAGAGCGAAAGGTGCAACGAGAGTGCCGTTCAGTTGTCTGATCAACCGAGAGAGCGAGGAAGTTTGACTATCAAGATCAGTTGTAGGTTCAACCGATCAAGTAGTAGCGGAGAGTTGGACTTTTTGATCGGATCCCACAGACGGCGCCAAACTGTGGGGGAAAATCTTCGTGCCGACCCGAAGACTCTCGCAGCACCAGTCAATTGGAGTTGAAGTTGACGTCGAAGATCGTTGGTCGATCTGTTGATTGAAGTTGAAGCCTTTTGATATGTCAATAGAAAGTGATATGCAATCAGAGAGATTGTGACACGAGATGTGATCTCGGAGTTCAGCCGAAGCCTACGTCTCCGTGCTTATAGGGAGCAACCCGAATTCACTAACACTTCAGTTGAAGTGATCTCGACAGGCCGAGTGTCACCCCTCTGATCTCTTCTAAGGAGAAAAGAAGATCAAGGAGAGATGGTAGATCAGAAGTTGAAAATCCCTGAGCTCTGGTTCTGAAAGTCAGATCTCAGAGTGGAAATCAGAATTTTTTTTGGATCCTTTTACATTCGAAGACTCTGCTATTTATAGGATTCTCTGGTGGGAATTCTGGGTTAAATGGCGGTTTCTGCCGTCGTATCAGGGGATTCTCCAGGTAAAGCTAGCGGGCCCCGCTACCGTCTTCTGGGGGATTCCACAGGCTCGTGGGCCTTCCGGGCAGGGCCGGTGGGTCCTGCGGTGATCCTCGTGGGCCCACCAGGCAGGGCTGGTGGGTCCCATGGTAGTCTTCGTGGGCCCACCAGGCAGGGCTGGTGGGTCCAGTGGTAGTCTTCGTGGGCCCACCAGGCAGGGCTGGTGGGTCCAGTGGTAGTCTTCGTGGGCCCACCAGGCAGGGCCGGTGGGTCCCGTGGTTGTTGGTAAACTTCTGCCAAAATTTGCACCCACACTAATTCATTCGTAGGATCCATTCTAATTCATTCGTACAATCTATTCTATTTCATTCGTACGATCCATTCTTACTCATTCGTATGATCCATTCTAATTCATTCGGACGAAAGTATCCATTCTAATTTATTCGTACGATCCATTCTAATTCATTCGTACGATCCATTCTAATTCATTCATCCGGTCCATTCTAATTAATTCGCACGAATGTATCCATTCTAATTCATTTGTACGATCCATTCTAATTCATTCGTACGATCCATTCTAATTCATTCGTAAGATCCATTCTAATTCATTCGTACGATCCATTCTAATTCATTCGTACGATCCATTCTAATTCATTCGCACGAATGTAACCATTCTAGTTCATTCGTACGATCCATTCTAATTCATTCGCACGATCCATTCTAATTCATTCGCACGATCCATTCTAATTCATTCGTACGATCCATTCTAATTCATTCATACGATCCATTCTAATTCATTCGTACGATCCATTCTAATTCATTCGCATAAATGTATCCATTCTAATTCATTCGTACAATCCATTCTAATTCATTCGCACGATCCATTCTAATTCATTCGTACGATCCATTCTAATTCATTCGCACGATCAGTTCTTATTCATTCGCACAATCCATTCTAATTCATTCGCACTAATGTATCCATTCTAATTTATTCGTACGATCCATTCTAATTCATTCGTATGATCCATTAATTCGTATGATCCATTCTAATTCATTCGTACGATCCATTCTAATTCATTCATACAATCCATTCTAATTCATTCGCATGAATGTATCAATTCTAATTAATTCGTACGATCCATTCTAATTCATTTGTATGATCTATTCTTATTCATTCACACGATCCAGTCTAATTGATTCGCACGATCCATTCTAATTCATTCGCACGAATGTATCCATTCTAATTCATTCGTACGATCCATTCTAACTCATTAATATTATCCATTCTAATTCATTCGTACGATCCATTCTAATTCATATGCACAAAGGTATCCATTCTAATCCATTCGTAGGATCCATTCTAATCCATTCGTACGATCCATTCTAATTCATTCGTACGATCCATTCTAATTCATTCGCTCGAATGTATCCATTCTAATCCATTCGTACGATCCATTCTAATCCATTCGTACGATCCATTCTAATTCATTCGCATGAATGTAACCATTCTAATTCATTCATTTGATCCATTCTAATTCATTCATACGATCCATTCTAATTCATTCGTTCGATCCATTCTAATTCATTCGCATGAATGTATCCATTCTAATTCATTCGTACGATCCATTCTAATTCATTCGTACGATCCATTCTAATTCATTCGTAAGATCCATTCTAATTCATTCGTACGATCCATTCTAATTCATTCGCACGAATGTATCCATTCTAGTCCATTCGTACGATCCATTCTAATTCATTCGTACGATCCATTCTAATTCATTCGCACGATCCATTCTAATTCATTCGTACAATCAATTCTAATTCATTCGCACGAATGTATCCATTCTAATTCATTCGTATGATCCTGAATTAGAATGGATCGTACGAATGAATTAGAATGGATACCTTTGTGCATATAAATTAGAATGGATCGTACGAATGAATTAGAATGGATCATATTAATGAATTAGAATGGATCGTATGAATGAATTAGAATGGATACATTCGTGCGAATGAATTTGAATGGATCGTGCACGAATGTATCCATTCTAATTCATTCGTACGATCCATTCTGCACAAAGGTATCCATTCTAATCCATTTGTAGGATCCATTCTAATCCATTCGTACGATCCATTCTAATTCATTCGTACGATCCATTCTAATTCATTCGCTCGAATGTATCCATTCTAATCCATTCGTACGATCCATTCTAATTCATTCGCATGAATGTAACCATTCTAATTCATTCATTTGATCCATTCTAATTCATTCGTACGATCCATTCTAATTCATTCGTCCGATCCATTCTAATTCATTCGCACGAATGTATCCATTCTAATTCATTCGTACGATCCATTCTAATTCATTCGTACGATCCATTCTAATTCATTCGTAAGATCCATTCTAATTCATTCGTACGATCCATTCTAATTCATTCGTACGATCCATTCTAATTCATTCGCACGAATGTATCCATTTTAGTTCATTCGTACGATCCATTCTAATTCATTCGTACGATTCATTCTAATTCATTCGCACTATCCATTCTAATTCATTCGTACGATCAATTCTAATTCATTCGCACGAATATATCCATTCTAATTCATTCGTACGATCCTGAATTAGAATGGATCGTACGAATGAATTAGAATGGATACCTTTGTGCATATGAATTAGAATGGATCGTACGAATGAATTAGAGTGGATCATATTAATGAATTAGAATGGATCGTACGAATGAATTAGAAAGGATACATTCGTGCGAATGAATTAGAATGGATCGTACGAATGAATTAGAATGGATCGTACGAATGAACTAGAATGGATACCTTCGTGCGAATGAATTAGAATTGATCGTACGAATGAATTAGAATGTATCGTACGAATGAACTAGAATGGATACATTCGTGCGAATGAATAAGAATGGATCATACGAATGAATTAGAATGGATCGTACGAATGAATTAGAATGGATCTTACGAATGAATTAGAATGGATCGTACGAATGAATTAGAATGGATCATACGAATGAATTAGAATGGATATATTCGTGCGAATGAATTAGAATGGATCGGACGAATGAATTAGAATGGATCGTACGAATGAATTAGAATGGATCAAATGAATGAATTAGAAAGGTTACATTCATGCGAATGAATTAGAATGGATCGTACGAATGGATTAGAATGGATCGTACGAATGGATTAGAATGGATACATTCGAGCGAATGAATTAGAATGGATCGTACGAATGAATTAGAATGGATCGTACGAATGGATTAGAATGGATCCTACGAATGGATTAGAATGGATACCTTTGTGCATATGAATTAGAATGGATCGTACGAATGAATTAGAATGGATCATATTAATGAATTAGAATGGATCGTACGAATGAATTAGAATGGATACATTCGTGCGAATGAATTAGAATGGATCGTGTGAATCAATTAGACTGCATCGTGCGAATGAATAAGAATAGATCATACGAATGAATTAGAATGGATCGTACGAATTAATTAGAATGGATACATTCGTGCGAATGAATTAGAATGGATTGTATGAATGAATTAGAATGGATCGTACGAATGAATTAGAATGGATCATACGAATGAATTAGCATGAATCGTACGAATGTATTAGAATGGATCGTATGAATGAATTAGAATGAATCGTACGATCCATTCTAATTCAATCGTCCGATCCATTCTAACTCATTCGTACAATCCATTCTAATTCATTCGTACAATCCATTCTATTTCATTCGTACGATCCATTCTTACTCATTCGTATGATCCATTCAAATTCATTCGTATGATCCATTCTAATTCATTCGTACGATCAATTCTAATTCATTCGTACGATCCATTCTAATTCATTCGCATGATCCATTCTAATTCATTCGTATGATCCATTCTAATTCATTCATATGATCCATTCTAATTAATTCCTACAATCCATTCTAATTCATTCGCCCGATCCATTCTAATTCATTCATACGATCCATTCTATTCGAATGTATCATGCGATCCATTCGAATTCATTCGCACGATCCATTCTAATTCATTCATACGATCCATTCTAATTCATTCATACAATGCATTCTAATTCTTTCACACGATCCATTCTTATTCATTCGTACGATCCATTCTAATTCATTCGTACAATCCATTCTATTTCATTTGTACGATCCATTCTTACTCATTCGTATGATCCATTCTAATTCATTCGTACGATCCATTCTAATTGATTTGTACGATCCATTCTAATTCATTCGTACAATCCATTCTATTTCATTCGTACGATCCATTCTTACTCATTCGTATGATCCATTCTAATTCATTCGCACGAATGTATCCATTCTAATTCCTTCATACAATTCATTCTAATTCATTCCGTACGATCCATTCTAATTCATTCGTACGATCGTACGAATGAATTAGAATGGATCGTACGAATGAATTAGAATAGATTATGCGAATGAATTAGAATGGATCGTACGAATGAATTAGAATGGATCGTACGAATGAATTAGAATGGATCATACGAATGAGTAAGAATGGATCATACGAATGAATTAGAATGGATCGTACGAATGAATTAGAATGGATCGTACGAATAAATTAGAATGGATACATTCGTCCGAATGAATTAGAATGGATCATACGAATGAGTAAGAATGGATCGTACGAATGAAATAGAATAGATTGTACGAATGAATTAGAATGGATCCTACGAATGAATTAGAATGGATCGTGTGAAAGAATTAGAATGGATTGTATGAATGAATTAGAATGGTTCGTATGAATGAATTAGAATGGATCGTGCGAATGAATTCGAATGGATCGTACGAATTCATTCATACAATCCATTCTAATTCTTTCACACGATCCATTCTAATTCATTCGTACGTTCCATTCTAATTCATTAGCATGATCCATGCTAATTCATTCGTTCGATCAATTCTAATTCATTAGCACGATCCATTCTAATTCATTCGTACGATCCATTCTAATTCATTCGTACGATCCATTCTAATTCATTCGCATGAATGTAACCATTCTAATTCATTCATTTGATCCATTCTAATTCATTCGTACGATCCATTCTAATTCATTCGTCCGATCCATTCTAATTCATTCGCACGAATGTATCCATTCTAATTCATTTGTACGATCTATTCTAATTCATTCGTACGATCCATTCTAATTCATTCGTAAGATCCATTCTAATTCATTCGTACGAACCTTCTAATTCATTCGTACGATCCATTCTAATTCATTCGCACGAATGTATCCATTCTAGTTCATTCGTACGATCCATTCTAGTTCATTCGTACGATCCATTCTAATTCATTCGTACGATCCATTCTAATTCATTCGTACGATCTATTCTAATTCATTCGCACAATCTATTCTAATTCATTCGTACGATCCATTCTAATTCATTCGTACGATCATACGAATGAATTAGAATGGATCGTACGGAATGAATTAGAATGGATGTATGAATGAATTAGAATGCATACATTCGTGCGAATGAATTAGAATGGATCATACGAATGAGTAAGAATGGATCGTACGAATGAAATCGAATGGATTGTACGAATGAATTAGAATGGATCGTACAAATGAATTAGAATGGATCGTACGAATGAATTAGAATGGATCATACGAATGAGTAAGAATGGATCGTACAAATGAAATAGAATGGATTGTACGAATGAATTAGAATGGATCGTACAAATGAATTAGAATGGATCGTGTGAAAGAATTAGAATGCATTGTATGAATGAATTAGAATGGATCGTATGAATGAATTAGAATGGATCGTGCGAATGAATTCGAATGGATCGCATGATCCATTCGAATATAATGGATCGTATGAATGAATTAGAATGGATCGGGCGAATGAATTAGAATGGATTGTAGGAATGAATTAGAATGGATCGTATGAAGGAATTAGAATGGATCGTATGAATGAATTAGAATGGATCGTGCGAATGAATTAGAATGGATCGTACGAATGAATTAGAATGGATCGTACGAATGAATTAGAATGGATCGTACGAATGAATTAGAATGGATCATACGAATGAGTAAGAATGGATCATACGAATGAAATAGAATGGATTGTACGAATGAATTAGAATGGATACATTCATGCGAATGAATTAGAATGGATCGGACGATTGAATTAGAATGGATCGTACGATTCATTCTAATTCATTCGTACGATCCATTCTAATACATTCGTACGATTCATGCTAATTCATTTGTATGATCCATTCTAATTCATTCGTACGATCCATTCTAATTCATTCATACAATCCATTCTAATTCATTCGCACGAATGTATCCATTCTAATTAATTTGTACGATCTATTCTAATTCATTCGTATGATCGATTCTTATTCATTCGCACGATGCAGTCTAATTGATTCGCACGATCTATTCTAATTCATTCGCATGAATGTATCCATTCTAATTCATTCGTACGATCCATTCTAATTCATTAATATGATCCATTATAATTCATTCGTACGATCCATTCTAATTCATATGCAAAAAGGTATCCACTCTAATCCATTCGTAGGATCCATTCTAATCCATTCGTATGATCCATTCTAATTCATTCGTACGATCCATTCTAATTCATTCGCTCGAATGTATCCATTCTAATCCATTCGTACGATCCATTCTAATCCATTCGTACGATCCATTCTAATTCATTCGCATGAATGTAACCATTCTAATTCATTCATTTGATCCATTCTAATTCATTCGTACGATCCATTCTAATTCATTCGTCCGATCCATTCTAATTCATTCGCACGAATGTATCCATTCTAATTCATTCGTACGATCCATTCTAATTCATTCGTACGATCTATTCTAATTCATTCGTAAGATCCATTCTAATTCATTCGTACGATCCATTCTAATTCATTCGTACAATCCATTCTAATTCATTCGGACGAATGTATCCATTCTAGTTCATTCGTACGATCCATTCTAATTCATTCGTACGATCCATTCTAATTCATTCGCACGAAAGTATCCATTCTAGTTCATTCGTACGATCCATTCTACTTCATTCGTACGATCCATTCTAATTCATTCGCACGAATGTATCCATTCTAATTCATTCGTACGATCCATTCTAATTCATATGCACAAAGGTATCCATTCTAATTCATTTGTACGATCCATTCTAATTCAGGATTGTACGAATGAATTAGAATGGATACATTCGTGCGAATGAATTAGAATTGATCGTACGAATGAATTAGAATGGATCGTGCGAATGAATTAGAATGGATCGTACGAATGAATTAGAATGGATCGTACGAATAAATTAGAATGGATCTTACGAATGAATTTGAATGGATCGTACGAATGAATTAGAATGGATCGTACGAATCAGTTAGAATGAATACATTCGTGCGAATGAATTAGAATGGATCAGACGAATGAATTAGAATGGATCGTACGAATGAATTAGAATGGATCAAATGAATGAATTAGAATGGTTATATTCATGCGAATGAATTAGAATGGATTGTACGAATGGATTAGAATGGATCGTACGAATGGATTAGAATGGATACATTCGAGCGAATGAATTAGAATGGATCGTACGAATGAATTAGAATGGATCGTACGAATGGATTAGAATGGATCCTACGAATGGATTAGAATGGATACCTTTGTGCAGAATGAATCGTACGAATGAATTAGAATGGATACATTCGTGCACGATCCATTCTAATTCATTCGCACGAATGTATCCATTCTAATTCATTCATACGATCCATTCTAATTCATTAATATGATCCATTCTAATTCATTCGTACGATCCATTCTAATTCATATACACAAAGGTATCCATTCTAATTCATTCGTATGATCCATTCTAATTCAGGATCGTACGAATGAATTAGAATGGATACATTCGTGCGAATGAATTAGAATTGATCGTACGAATGAATTAGAATGGATCGTGCGAATGAATTAGAATGGATCGTACGAATGAATTAGAATGGATCGTACGAATGAACTAGAATGGATACATTCGTGCGAATGAATTAGAATGGATTGTACGAATGAATTAGAATGGATCGTACGAATGAATTAGAATGGATCGTACGAATGAACTAGAATGGATACATTCGTGCGAATGAATTAGAATGGATTGTACGTATGAATTAGAATGGATCGTACGAATGAATTAGAATGGATCGTACGAATGAATTAGAATGGATACATTCGTGCGAACGAATTAGAATGGATCGGACGAATGAATTAGAATGGATCATACGAATAAATTAGAATGGATCAAATGAATGAATTAGAATGGTTACATTCATGCGAATGAATTAGAATGGATCGTACGAATGGATTAGAATGGATACATTCGAGCGAATGAATTAGAATGGATCGTACGAATGAATTAGAATGGATCGTACGAATGGATTAGAATGGATCCTACGAATGGATTAGAATGGATACTTTTGTGCATATGAATTAGAATGGATCGTACGAATGAATTAGAATGGATCATATTAATGAATTAGAATGGATCGTACGAATGAATTAGAATGGATACATTCGTCCGAATGAATTAGAATGGATCGTGCGAATCAATTAGACTGGATCGTGCGAATGAATAAGAATAGATCATACGAATGAATTAGAATGGATCGTACGAATTAATTAGAATGGATACATTCGTGCGAATGAATTAGAATGGATTGTATGAATGAATTAGAATGGATCGTACGAATGAATTAGAACGGATCATACGAATTAATTAGAATGGATCATACGAATGAATTAGAATGGATCGTACGAATGAATTAGAATGGATCGTACGAATGAATTAGAACGGATACATTAGTGCGAATGAATTAGAATGGATTGTGCGAATGAATAAGAACAGATCGTGCGAATGAATTAGAATGGATTGTACGAATGAATTAGAATGGATCGTGCGAATGAATTAGAATGGATCGTACGAATAATTAGAATGGATACATTTGTGCGAATGAATTAGAATGGATCGTACGAATGAATTAGAATCGATCGTATGAATGAATTAGAATGGATCGTACGAATGAATTAGAATGGATCGTGCGAATGAATTAGAATGGATCGTGCGAATGAATTAGAATGGATCGTACGAATGAACTAGAATGGATACATTCGTGCGAATGAATTAGAATGGATCGTACGAATGAATTAGAATGGATCGTATGAATGAATTAGAATGGATCTTACGGATGAATTAGAATGGATCGTACGAATGAATTAGAATGGATCGTACAAATGAATTAGAATGGATACATTCGTGCGAATGAATTAGAATGGATCGGATGAATGAATTAGAATGGATCGTACGAATGAATTAGAATGGATCGTACGAATGAATTAGAATGGATCGTACGAATAAATTAGAATGGATACATTCGTCCGAATGAATTAGAATGGATCATACGAATGAGTAAGAATGGATCGTACGAATGAAATAGAATAGATTGTACGAATGAATTAGAATGGATCCTACGAATGAATTAGAATGGATCGTGTGAAATAATTAGAATGGATTGTATGAATGAATTAGAATGGATCGTATGAATGAATTAGAATGGATCGTGCGAATGAATTCGAATGGATCGTACGAATTCATTCTAATTCATTCATACAATCCATTCTAATTCTTTCACACGACCTATTCTAATTAATTCGTAGGATCCATTCTAATTCATTCGTACAATCTATTCTATTTCATTCGTACGATCCATTCTTACTCATTCGTATGATCCATTCTAATTCATTCGGACGAATGTATCCATTCTAATTTATTCGTACGATCCATTCTAATTCATTCGTACGATCCATTCTAATTCATTCGTACGATCAATTCTAATTCATTCGTCTGATCCATTCTAATTCATTCGCACGAATGTATCCATTCTAATTCATTCGTACGGTCCATTCTAATTCATTCGCACAATCCATTCTATTTCATTCGTACGATCCATTCTTGCTCATTCGTATGATACATTATGGATACATTCGTGCGAATGAATTAGAACGGATCATACGAATGAGTAAGAATGGATCGTACGAATGAAATAGAATGGATTGTGCGAATGAATTAGAACGGATCGTACGAATGAATTAGAATGGATCGTGTGAAAGAATTAGAATGGATTGTATGAATGAATTAGAATAGATCGTATGAAAGAATTAGAATGGATCATACGAATGAATTAGAATGGATCGTACGAATGAACTAGAATGGATACATTCGTGCGAATGAATTAGAATGGATCGTACGAATGAATTAGAATGGATCGTACGAATAAATTAGAATGGATCTTACGAATGAATTAGAATGGATCGTACGAATGCACGATCCATGCTTATTCATTCGTTCGATCAATTCTAATTCATTAGGACGATCCATTCTAATTCATTCGTACGATCCATTCTAATTCATTCGCACGATCCATTCTAATTCATTCGTACGATCCATTCTAATTCTTTCACACGATCTACTTTAATTCATTCGTACGATCCATTCTAATTCATTCGTACGATCTATTCTAATTCATTCGTACGATCCATTCTAATTCATTCGTACGATCCATTCTAATTCCTTCATACGATCCATTCTAATTAATTCATACAATCCATTCTAATTCTTTCACACGATCCATTCTAATTCATTCGTACGATCCATTCTAATTCATTCGTACAATCCATTCTATTTCATTCGTACGATCCATTCTTACTCATTCGTACGATCCATTCTAATTCATTCACACGAATGTATCCATTCGTACGAATTAATTAGAATAGATTGTACGAAGGAATTAGAATGGATCGTACGAATGAATTAGAATGGATATATTCGTGCAAATGAATTAGAATGGATCGTATGAATGTATTAGAATGGATCGTATGAGTGAATTAGAATGGATCGTACGAATGAATTAGAATGGATTATATGAATGAATTAGAATGGATCGTACGAATGAATTAGAATGGATCATATGAATGAATTAGAATGGATCGTACGAATGAATTAGAATGGATCGTGCGAATGAATTAGAATGGATCGTACGAATGAATTAGAATGGATCGTACGAATAAATTAGAATGGATACATTCGTCCGAATGAATTAGAATGGATCATACGAATGAGTAAGAATGGATCGTACGAATGAAATACAATAGATTGTATGAATGAATTAGAATGGATTCTACGAATGAATTAGAATGGATCGTGTGAAAGAATTAGAATGGATTGTATGAATGAATTAGAATGGATCGTATGAATGAATTAGAATGGATCGTGCGAATGAATTCGAATGGATCGTACGAATTCATTCGAATTCATTCTTACAATCCATTCTAATTCTTTCACACGATCTATTCTAATTCATTCGTAGGATCCATTCTAATTCATTCGTACAATCTATTCTATTTCATTCGTACGATCCATTCTTACTCATTCGTATGATCCATTCTAATTCATTCGGACGAATGTATCCATTCTAATTTATTCGTACGATCCATTCTAATTCATTCGTACGATCCATTCTAATTCATTCGTACGATCCATTCTAATTCATTCATACGATCTATTCTAATTCATTCATACAATCCATTCTAATTCTTTCACAAGATCCATTCTAATTCATTCGTACGATCCATTCTAATTCATTCGCACAATCCATTCTATTTCATTCGTACGATCCATTCTTACTCATTCGTATGATCCATTCTAATTCATTCGCACGAATGTATCCATAATGGATCATACGAATGAGTAAGAATGGATCGTACGAATGAAATAGAATGGATTGTGCGAATGAATTAGAATGGACCGTACGAATGAATTAGAATGGATACATTCGTGCGAATGAATTAGAATGGATCGGACGAATTAATTAGAATGGATCGTACGAATGAATTAGAATGGATCGTACAAATGAATTAGAATGGATCGTACGAATAAATTAGAATGGATACATTCGTCCGAATGAATTAGAATGGATAGAATGAATTGATCCCGAGGATCGTTTCGGTGTGCGGTACATTTTAAAATTTTCATTCATATTAATCATATGCGTAAATGATAAAACAAATACGAATCGAACCCCTATAGTCATCTATCGAAATGATTGACATATCTCATATGTATGCATCATGATAGATCTAGGGGTTAGTAGGTTATACCTTCGTGCGGGATTTAACACCGCGAAGAATTGCTTCAATATTGATGAAGACAAATTCGGATCTGCACGAACACCTTTCAGTGCAAAAGCCGTAACTTTCTATACCGACATCGGAATGGAGCGAAACTTAATTTGCCGGAAAGAAGACTTCAACGCCAAGAGTTTGCAACTGGTGTGAAGTCATTTGGACTTCTATAGCTCCTGCAGTGATCAAAATAGTGCAGATCTGCCCGTAAAATCTGGGCAGCAATCTCGAGCCGGATCCTCATGCAAGAGAGAAATGAATCTCTTCGGATTCACCCGATCTCACATATCATCCCAGATCCTTGCACTCTAATCTCTGAGTGCCTCAGAGTGCAAGCGATCTCCATCAATCTCACACACACACTTGGAGAAGAAGATGAGGGAGAGAGAAGAGATGAACCCGAGAGAGAGAGATTACAAATATCCGAACCATAAGCGAAGGGGCTTTGGTTCTTCATCGGAAATATGAGAAGGATGCACCATTTCAGATCTGAAAATCGTGCCCCTCACTCTCTCTTGTCATTTGAAACCGTTCCTCTCTCTCTTCCTTATTACTCTCAAATTCAATGCCCCTTTTTATTACTAGTTGTCATATTAGAATTGTTGCAATTAAGGAGATGATTCAAAATCATTCAAATCTGAATTAATCCCTTAATTATAAGTTTGATGGCCATGCATGCTAGCCCTAGTGAGGATGGCGGCCACTAGGGCATGCGGGACATTTTGAAATGACCAAAATGCCCCCATGCATCTAGTGGTCGTTCACCTCATGCGGGACAATGTATGGCCCATCTACGTGCACGATAATGCACCCTAACACTTAGGGCACCTCATCGGCATCAGCAACAAGTCAATACACCATGGGATGATAAATAGTATTTTTACTATTTACTAGGGTGCCCTTGGTAAAAGGTGGGGTGCCCCGTAGTAAAAATTACTAAACTCGTATTCTGCGTTCTAGTGCAACACGCACACACGAAATGAACTCCTCATGGTATAATGGCAACATCGTATGTATCTACACTACTCTGGGGTTGCCCCCTAGTGATCACACTTAGTCATGTGCTACCACCATGCTCCAGTGCGATGCACTCACGGAACACAGGACGATTAGGCATTATTTCTTCAAACTCATAATATGCTGTGAGACAAGGAAAAAGTATTGATCCGTAATGATCATGGATAGGGTGGAACCTTCAGGGACTAGGATTCATGGCTTCCAATCGAACCCGATCGACACACTACCCGAGTGTCCCTATCAATCCTCTGGGTCCTGGTTAACCTGCGTGGCCACCCAGAGTGCGACGCAGGCTACACTCCAATTCTCCCAAACTTATTAAGCTCTCTCGTATACCCCTGTTCTCCGCTTAGTATTGGTAATACTATGTCTCTCCACTTGGTGTCATGAGTCAACTCGAGCGGTGGAGAGCACCGTCAGACTCGAGTGACCATATGACTAGGTTCCTTCCAGGTTGACTATCACATCGCACCTCCGATCGCTTTGGCCAAGCAACCAGATTCGGTCAACAGCTCAACTGCTGACCACCAGGCCTGGGTTTAGTGTGGTGTATGTCATACCAAGGAACGCACCTACCGATAAGGATGTGGATGGCCTACAAGAGTGGCGTACCGATGCAACGTCAGCCTGGTAACCCAGCGCACCGTGGTATTGGGTCGTGGTTAGATCCCTCACACGTTGGTGAACCAAAGTTACACGCAACTGGTTAGTCCACCGGTCACGGTTCCTCAGGGTTTAGGACCGATTACCCTAAGCAGAAACACGGCTATATGCACCGGTGTCTGCTCACCGATCTGTGCACCGTGTTGGTTCTGTTCGGCCACAGACACTGTGCCTGGTAATAACCATTATGGAGATTCTCATGCTCTGTCATTCCAACAGCTTATCCTGATAGGGCGACCAACCCAAATCAGAGCTGTGAACGATTTAGGCTCATAGGACCGATCCACTGAGTCTCCCACTCAGATGGACTACTATATAGCCATGGCTCCTTAAGTTCTGTAAATAGAACACGTATAATAATACGTACCTTTATACAATCCTAAATAAACTATCAACCATATACAGCCAAACCTAGGGTTTTACGAGCTGTAGACCACATCAAACCTAACAATCTCCCACTTGGTCTAGCGAGGAAAAACGGTCATGAGCTCTATAGCTTCTACATGCTGCCCAAAAGCCTTTGCAGGAATTCCCTAAAGGAATCAGCAACATTATCTGTAGATGCTAACTCGATTACCGCCACTTGCCTTTCCTCCTAAAACTACCAGATCAAGTAGAATTTGTATTTGATATGTTTCCCCTTTATGGTGGTGCCCAGGCTCTTGCTACCGCTCTTTTGTTATTACAACAAAAAACTGAGCATCTGATATGCTTTCCAAGTTTACTATAAACTTACCGAGCCATACCACCTATTTTCCTGTCACGCACGCTACAATGTGCTTAGGATTCTGTAGTAGAGCCCGTGATGCATTATATCTTCACACTCTGCTAACTAACCGCTTCTCATCCCAAGGTAAAAACTATACCTGAAGTCGATTCTCTAGATTACACATCTGATGCTAAATCAGATCTTGTGCATCCAATCGGCGTCAAGTCTTGTGAAGTGTAAACTAACTCGTAGTCCTTGTTTGACGAGGATATCGAGTATACTCTTCACATCAGTCCAGCTAACTGGACCCGGATTCGACTAAAACCGACCCTCCATTCCTACTGCGCAACAGATAACTAGCATCTTATACATTCATGGCATACGACTACCCTTTGCATAAGCATAGGGCACCTTCTGTATTTCGGCCATCTCCTTAGGTGTCAAATGATTTGTATCATTCGACAGTTTCAAGCTTTAGCAAGAAACCCCTTTTGGAGTCTTGTATATTGATTCTGGCTAGAACCATATCTCTATGCATAGCCTGTGATAGCGTGAGAATCTTGTTCTGATGATCTCGAGTTACCATGATCTCCAGAACATAACTCGCCTCACGAAGGTCTTTCAGTCGAATTAAGATAATAAACAGACATTTAACTTAGGCAACGTTCCTACTTCATTTTCAATCAGTAGAACATCGTCTATGTAAAGTACTAGGTACACCCCTATAGTTCCATCACTCCTCTTGTACACACTTGGCTTATTTTGATCAAATCTGTATGAATAGATCATACTTGATCAAGATAGATATTGTTTCTCCTGGATACTTGCTTTAGTCCATAAATGAACCTTTTGCAATTTTGTAAGCCAGGTATTCCTGACCTGCTAACTCCTAAGCCTGGAAACTGCATCATATATCCTCTCTTCTGCCAACTTCTACCCAATGGGCTAAGTTGCTAGGTGCGCAAGCCTTAGATTCAGTATACGCCCACTCGAGGGAGGGTGCGCACAGTGATCCGCTTACACGGGTCTTTAACTTTGACCCAATCCAAATATGCTTTAATAAAGCTTTGATGAACCCTGGTACAAAAGAGTATCACTGAACACTGATGCAAGCTTTATCTCCATGACTTTCTGTTAGACAGTTCTGTCAAAAAATTTCACTACTTCGTCGTAGCTCAAGGGACCATCCTCTTGAATTTATGGACTAATTCACAAAGTTTGTCCATAAAATCTTTCAAGAGCTCTAATGGTGCTCCCACTGCGACAAGATGGTTGTGGTACAAAGCAAATTATTTCTACAGTTTCTGGTATACTAGTGTCTGCATCATCTATTACCACTACGTTTCCGATCATGCGCTCTCCACTAGTATCCAGTAATTCACCCAGAACTACCTTACTAGTGAACATATGGTCTATAATAGAATCCCGCTCTAGGTAAATGGCATTCGTAGAAACGATCACCTTCTATTCCTCAGGATCATAGATAATCCACCTTATATTTTTCTAGGATAACCTATAAATAGATACACCTTGAACTTAGTCTCCATCTTATCCCTCTTGTCCTTATGCATATATGCAGGACATCCCCATATACTAAAATGCCATAGTATAGGCTTTCGCTCAGACCACAGCTTTTCAGGGGTATGAGGCACTGATTAGATAAGATATTATTCAAGATATACTCTACTGTGTCTCAAGGTGTAACCCATAGAAGGTGGGTAGTAAACTTGGCAAAACTCATCATTCTTTAGACCATGTCCAACAGGGTCTGATTCCTTCTCTTGGATATTCCATTCTGGCATGGTGTCCCTGGAGCAATTAACTGGGATATCATCCCATGCCCCATCAGGTACCTATGGAACTCATCCAATGGATATCATCCATCTGGATGCTCTTGGAACCACATATGTCAGAATGGGCAAAATCCAATACCTCAGTGGTCCTTTTTAGTTATTTTGCTTTCCAAACAAGACTCGCAGGTCGGAAGGGTCTCCAAGGGTTCTGTATCTAGAAACTCAGCCTTCACAAACCTTTGAATTATGTCTGAGACAATATATCTAAGTCATAGGAGCCACAATTGGATTAAGTTATCCCAAGGAATAAGATGAATATGAATTAGATACTACAGCTATCATGTAATCTATTTTCGAACTAGATTTTAATACAAAGAGATTATTATGAACTATTCCTTTAGCAATGAAGGTACCTATTCAGTTTAAGAGATGCACTAAAGCCATCGATTAGAACTGAAAACCTTTATTTAGCTTGGAGGAAACATAACTAAATCTCTAAGGATCAAAATCCTTCTATCGAAAAATCTAAGATAACATATTAATAGCTTCTGCAGTTGTTATGGTATCAGTATCTATGTTAGGACCACCTTACCAATAAGTAGCCTTCTACTTTCCTTGAATCTCTATAGACATGAAGTCCATATTTCAAGAAGCAGAAGCACTGCTACTAGATGGCAATTCGACTCTACCAAGAGTTGATGTTTACCTGTCCTACCACCCTGAGACCATATGTTCAATCTTCCAATGCCCCTTCTGTTGCCATACCGGAAGCACTTTCGCACTAGGCTTCACCAGACTTAAGAGTCCGCTCCTGATTCTATACAGTCATTGTTTTTAGTTTCTGATCAGTTCTTACTTTTAGGCACTTCATAGAAAGCCTAAGTTACGCACTAAAGGAATTACCTTTAATCTTGATCCCATCCTTAGTGACCTGGATAGCTCCTAGAAGTTCCGCATTTGTCATCTCCAGCTTGTAAAGGCTGAAGTCTCTGACAAAGCCTTCAAAGGTTCCATATAAGGATGCAAGACAGATGTTCTCTATCACCTCGACATCTAGCACTATTTCAAAGAAAACCAGTTTGCTCTGGAACCCAAGAATGTGTTTCCAAACCAGTATTCCATCCTTAGTGCTGACGAGTTTCTTGATGGTGAGATAGCGAGTCATTTGACTGCGCCCCTCAGACATCTGATGCTGTAACAGAACATTACATCAGAGGACCCGACATATGTCTGACTTACTTCTGAAGAGTTGTCTGCAAGTATGCTATGACATAGCACTTGCACATCTCTACAGACTCTCGTTAGTCATTATATGCCCTAGCCTGTGCCACAGTGGCTTCTGGACCCGATAGGTCTGGTTTTAGGGACATTAAGATTTATAGCCATAGTAGTTTACCAACCCTAAACATAAGGTCATGATGGCGCTACCGGTCTACGAAGTCGGTACCCGTTATCTAGTTCTCTAATGGGATAGCGGACAGGGGATCTATGGTTGAATATAGATTGTATTAAAACTTATTTTAAGGATATTTTTAAAACAAGCTAATTACATCCATATACCAACGCTACCCTCAAAGCGAAGACATCTCCATGGAGTAATTTACCATGTATGCGAGATCTCGGATTCGAATACACCCGCCCGAGGGGGCAGTGTGTATCGTCCTCCGCTCACATCGGATCTTTCCGACCCAATCCAAATCTGCCACAAACGGACTATGATGGACCATGGTACCTTTTGGCCAGCCCCCCGTGATCTCCATGCGACGCAATGGGTAGCCTCACGGGTGCTTCGGATGCTTAACCACGAGCCTAGGCACTCACGATACGGAAGTTCATGCGGCCCCCGCGAGAGCGGGAAAAGCCCTTCTCTCCTGGCATCATGACCACCATATCCCGAAGGAGATTGCTAAGCCTCCGGCATGACAGAACATAACTCTCACCCGAGGGGGATGTTGAGCCATACCCTATCACCCAGAAATTCAGCAATTGGCCGTGGAGGCCAGGGGCACTCACACTGAGTCCTCTTACACATCCCTTAATTATGGTGAGGGTTATTTTAATGCAAGTATTTTAGTTCCTAGGTTGCAACAACCTAGACCTAGACCCTGGTCATACCGCGCTCCCACTAGAGTTAAGACCTCTTATAAAGTATAGATAGACTTGGAAAGGACCATAGTCCCTATCTCTTGGATACTCAGTTGTCACCTTTCTCCCGAGAATCACATTACGTACTCTCCAAGCCTTCGATACTAAATAAAATGATCATTACCCTTTGTGCTCTAGAGCCTAGCCTATGGTCTAGACATACAAGGAAAGGTCTCCCATTAGTATGACTCCTCATATGTAACTTGATGTCTGATGTCGTAGATGATCACCACATCACTATTGGTTTCGATATCAAACCAATTAGGGACATCCGACAACCTCCGTCGGACCTCTACCTAACGGTGGCATAACCGAGTGTTATGGGATCCAACTACCATCAAACACCAATTAGACTACGGGTGTCAATAAATGGAGATCTAACCTAATGGTTGCATGGACCAAGTGGGGAAAAGGCATCCCACGATCTAACACATACTGCATCAGCTTATATTCTTTCACCGGGGTTTAAAGAAATATCCAACCAAAGAAAAAACCAAACGTCCATTGATATCAAGTTCAGGGTCCGACCCCTGAACCTGACTAGCAATGCTCTGACATTTCTTCAATGGCATCTTCCAGATATTCCTTACTTTGGGCCACCGCGCTTGTCCCATTAGGCCTTACATTCATTCATCACAAAAACAATCGAAATACCATGCAATTATATTTCAGGGTCCGACCCCCGAAAGCAAACAATCACACAATAGCGGTGCCCTACAAAATACACTATGCATAACATGCGATATATATGAATATATGATCTACGCAAACCCCGGTGACGCATTCGTTAATCAAATGCACATACGATTCGTTCCATGAAAAATTTTCTCATGAATCACACACCAAAACAGCTCTGATACCATTTGTTGGAATGATATCGGAGGCGCAGCGGAAGGTGGAGTTGATCCCGAGGATCGTTTTGGTGTGCGGTACATTTTAAAATTTTCATTCATATTAATCATATGCGTAAATGATAAAACAAATACGAATCGAACCCCTATAGTCATCTATCGAAATGATTGACATATCTCATATGTATGCATCATGATAGATCTAGGGGTTAGTAGGTTATACCTTCGTGCGGGATTTAACACCGCGAAGAATTGCTTCAATATTGATGAAGACAAATTCAGATCTGCACGAACACCTTTCAGTACAAAGGCCGTAACTTTCTATCCCGACATGGGAATGGAGCGAAACTTGATTTGCCGGAAAGAAGACTTCAATGCCAAGAGTTTGCAACCGGTTTGAAGTCATTTGGACTTCTATAACTCCTGCGGTGATCAAAACAGTGCAGATCTGCCCGTAAAATCTGGGCAGCAATCTCGAGCCGGATCCTCATGCAAGAGAGAAATGAATATCTTCGGATTCACCCGATCTCACATATCATCCCGTATCCTTGCACTCTAATCTCTGAGTGCCTCAGAGTGCAAGCGATCTCCATCAATCTCACACACACACTTGGAGAAGAAGATGAGGGAGAGAGAAGAGATGAACCCGAGAGAGAGAGATTACAAATATCCGAACCATAAGCGAAGGGGCTTTGGTTCCTTATCGGAAATATGAGAAGGATGCACCATTTCAGATATGAAAATCATGCCCCTCACTCTCTCTTGTCATTTGAAACCGTTCCTCTCTCTCTCCCTCATTACTCTCAAATTCAATGCCCCTTTTTATTACTAGTTGTCATATTAGAATTGTTGCAATTAAGGAGATGATTCAAAATCATTCAAATCTGAATTAATCCCTTAATTATAAGTTTGATGGCCATGCATGCTAGCCCTAGTGAGGATGGCGGCCACTAGGGCATGCGGGACATTTTGAAATGACCAAAATGACCCCATGCATCTAGTGGTCGTTCACCTCATGCGGGACAATGTATGGCCCATCTACGTGCACGATAATGCACCCTAACACTTAGGGCACCTCATCGGCATCAACAACAAGTCAATACACCATGGGATGATGAATAGTATTTTTACTATTTACTAGGGTGTCCTTAGTAAAAGGTGGGGTGCCCCATAGTAAAAATTACTAAACTCGCATTTTGCTTTCTAGTGCAACACGCACACACGGAATGAACTCCTCATGGTATAATGGCAACATCGTATGTCTCTACACTACTGTGGTGTTGCCCCCTAGTGAACACACTTAGTCCTGTGATACCACCATGTTCCAGTGCGATGTACTCACGGAACACAGGACGATTAGGCATTATTTCTTCAACTCATAATATGCTGTAAGACAAGGAAAAAGTATTGATCCGTAATGATCATGGATAGGGTGGAACCTTCAAGGACTAGGATTCATGGCTTCCAACCGAACCCGATCGACACACTACCCGAGTGTCCCTGTCAATCCTCTGGGTCCTGGTTAACCTGCATGGCCACCCACAGTGCGGCGCAGGCTGCACTCCAATTCTCCCAGACTTATTAAGCTCTCTCGCATACCCCTGTTCTCCGCTTAGTATTGGTAATACTATGTCCCTCCACTTGGTGCCATAAGTCAACTCGAGCGGTGGAGAGCACCGTCAGACTCGAGTGACCATATGACTAGGTTCCTTCCAGGTTGACTATCACATCGCACCTCCGATCGCTTTGGCCAAGCAACCAGATCCGGTTAACAGCTCAACTGCTGACCACCAGGCCTTGGTTTAGTGTGGTGTATGTCATACCAAGGAACACACCTACCGATAAGGATGTGGATGGCCTGTAAGAGTGGCGTGCCGATGCAACGTCAGCCCGGTAACACAGCGCACCGTGGTATTGGGTCGTGGTTAGATCCCTCACACGTTGGTGAACCAAAGTTACACGCAACTGGTTAGTCCACCGGTCACGTTTCCTCAGGGTTTAAGACCGATTACCCTAAGCAAAAAAACGGCTATATGCACCGGTGTCTGCTCACCGATCTGTGCACCGTGTTGGTTCTGTTCGGCCACAAACACTGTGCCTGGTAATGACCATTATGGAGATTCTCATGCTCTGTCATTCCAATAGTTTATCCTGATAGGGCGACCAACCCAAATCAGAGCTGTGAACGATTTAGGCTCATAGGACCGATCCACTGAGTCTCCCACTCAGATGGACTACTATATAGCCATGGCTCCTTAAGTTCTGTAAATAGAACAAGTATAGCAATACGTACCTTTATACAATCCTAAATAAACTATCAACCATATACAGCCAAACCTAGGGTTTTACGAGCTGTAGACCACATCAAACCTAACAATTCATTCGCACAATCTATTCTAATTCATTCATACGATCCATTCTAATTCATTCGCACGAATGTATCCATTCTAATTCATTTATACGATCCATTCTACTTCATTCGTACTATCCGTTCTAATTCACTCATACGATCCATTCTAATTCATTCGTACGATCCATTCTAATTCATTCGCACAAATGTATCCATTCTAATTTATTCGTACGATCCATTCTAATTCATTCGGACGATCCATTCTAATTCATTCGTAAGATCCATTCTAATTCATTCGTACGATCCATTCTAATTCATTCGTACGATCCATTCTAATTCATTCGCGAATGTATCCATTCTAATTCATTCGTACGATCCATTCTAATTCATTTGTACGTTCCATTCTAATTCATTCGTACGATCCATTCTAATTCATTCATACAATCCATTCTAATTTTTTCACACGATCCATTCTAATTCATTCGTACGATCCATTCTAATTCATTCGCACAATCCATTCTATTTCATTCGTACGATCCATTCTTACTCATTCGTATGATCCATTCTAATTCATTCGCAGGAATTAGAATGGATCGTATGAATGAATTAGAATAGATTTTGTGAATGAATTAGAACTGATCGTATGAATGAATTAGAATGGATACATTCGTGCGAATGAATTAGAATGGATTGTATGAATCAATTAGAATGGATCGTACGAATGAACTAGAATGGATACATTCATGCGAATGAATTAGAATGGATCGTACGGATGAATTAGAATGGATCGTATGAATGAATTTGAATGGATCTTAAGAATGAATTAGAATGGATCGTACAAATGAATTAGAATGGATCGTACGAATGAATTAGAATGGATACATTCGTGCGAATGAATTAGAATGGATCGGACGAATGAATTAGAATGGATCGTACGAATGAATTAGAATGGATCGTACGAATGAATTAGAATGGATCGTACGAATAAATTAGAATGGATACATTCGTCCGAATGAATTAGAATGGATCATACGAATGAGTAAGAATGGATCGTGTTGGGGGTAGCTGAAATCTTCCCTGGAGTTCACCCCCCCCCGTGCTCACCAAGTCACCTTGACAAGGAGCGAGATCCACATTGGGCTGAAGGGGCCTAGGCAAAGAGCACTCTTAGGAGCTCGCCTAAGCTCGCAGGAGCTCGCCCGAGCTCGCCCAGGAGCTCGCCTAAGCTCGCCCAGGAGCTCGCCTAAGCTCGCTGGAGCTCGCCTGAGCTCGCCCAGGAGCTCGCCTGAGTTCGCCCAGGAGCTCGCCTAAGCTCGCTCAGGAGCTCGCCAAGCCCGCATGAGAATTCGCTTGCAGTGGTAGCGGGAGTTAGACCGTCATGCATAACGAAGATACCGGCACCACAAACGCCCCTAGCTCGCGCAGGAGCTCGCCCAAGCTCGCGCAGGAGCTCGCCCAAGCTCGCCATAACTCCCCAGTTTATCGAAGAGGTCGCTCTCGCAAGGTCCGACTCTTGATAGATGTGGAAGAGAAGGCGGAGCAATGGAGGGTGAGCTCGCCTTGGCTCCTCACCAAAGGTCACCCACAATGTATGAAAGGATGCCAGGTGTCGAAACCCCATGGAAGCTACGTGGACGAACGTGGTCCATGGATGCCCACTCAAATCAGTTCGAGACCTCCCAGACTTGAACATTCCAGAATAGCCACCTGACAGTGACAAGAAAGATGCTCTCCCCCACTCAAACCGCCTGGCAGGCTCGGCGACAAAGAATGTCAGGGCGTGAGTACCAAGGACTGTCAGAGACCCACGCGAGCCGGATCGTGGGGGTCTAGAAGGCTCTGGAAGAATCTCCATGTGTCGGGCCACGGTAGGCCGCCGATTGCTATAAATGCTCACCCCCAGGCTCCATAGTACAGGTAGCCCGCTCGGACCAGCAAAAAATCCTTCGAATATTTGGCGCCGTCTGTGGGATCTTTCCACTGGTTCCGGCGAGAACGCCCACGACCACACGGTTGAACATCGGAGGCTCTCGTACCCAAAGATGGCTCTGGCGACAAGGGGACGCCGACGACCGAGGACCCGAGCGAGGTCTGCGCACAGCGAACCCCCTGTTGAGACCCCCCTGCCCCACGTCCCGCTCAGTGACCAGCTCCTGTTGGAGATGCTGGCTACCCAGCGGGCAATGATGGAGGAACTGACGCGGCTCTGTCAGGTTCCGGCGGCCAGCCGACGGTCTGGGCCGGCGAAGACGGCGTCTCCGGTGCGACCACCAGCATCAGTATCGTGCCCGCCCATGACCGTTCCGGCGCGATAGGTTTCCCGTCCGGAACCCCCGATCGAGAGAGCCGCCGTGCGCGGGGTGCCAGAAACCCCACTTACGAGGTTGCAGAAGCTAGTAACCCAGCGGTCTAGCAACCAGGCGACCTCGCGGGCGACCATCCCTCGCCGCCGTAGTCGGAGCGCCGATTCTAACGAGTCGGAAGCAAGGTCTCTAGAGCGGGATCGCAACCCGCGCCATCGGCGACCTGGGAAAGAGCCCGCGGTGGCTATACCTTCCGAAGCTCGAGAGGCAACGGCCTCCCACCGACCAATCGCCACGATGAAGGAATCCACAGGCGAACAGCGAGGAGGCCACCGAGCGATAGCCCCCGAGAGTCGCCACGGGGCGGATCCGAACCTCCCCTGAGGAAGCGTGCACGACCGCCTAGGACCTGCGCAGCAGCCTCTGGGAGTATTCCCCGGGCACTGGCAGCGACCTAACGCGACGGTAGACCTGCTGGAGGACCTCGCCGCCCACGGGGGTAGCTCGCTCTTCACAAGCGAGGTGCACCAAGGAGGTTTCCCTCACCATTGGACCCCGCCTAAGTTTGTACTGTTCGATGGATCACAAGATCCAGTCGACCACCTATTGGCTTACCGGAAGCTGTTATTCTTCCGGGACAAAGATCATGTTTTGTGCCGGGCTTTCCCTAGCAGTTTGACGGGCTCGGCGTTAAATTGGTTCCACAAATTGCCGTCGGGCACCATTCCAGACTTCCCAACTCTCTCCAGGTTGTTTCTGGAGCAGTACTGGTGCAATAGACAGCCTCCTAAGAGGATCAAATCCCTCTTCACTTTGTCTATGGGAGCCCGCGAAACTCTTCGAAGCTTCGCGATACGCTTCCGAAGCGCCTACCTCGCTCTGGAGGACGCTGTCGGCCAAGATCGCACGACGGTAAGCGCATTCCGGAACGCCCTCCCCGAGGGAAGCAAGCTTCATGACGCCCTGATAATCAAGGATCCCCGCACGATCGTCGAGCTATTCGCCCTTGTCCAGCAGCACATTAAGCTCGAAGATGCG
Organism: Chamaelirium japonicum; assembly: GCA_947650365.1. Classification (NCBI taxonomy): domain Eukaryota; kingdom Viridiplantae; phylum Streptophyta; class Magnoliopsida; order Liliales; family Melanthiaceae; genus Chamaelirium; species Chamaelirium japonicum. The sequence goes on along the minus strand of OX393550.1, from coordinate 3,644,312 downwards.
GTGTTAGACCGGAAGGAAAAGGCAGTCGAGCAGCGACCTCCTCCGGCTCTGCGACCTCTCGTCGTTAAGGCCGTGGAGAGGCGGGAGGCGCCACAGGTGGCACCTTTGCCTGGACCACCCGCAGCTCCTACCGTACAGCCCGCGGAAGCCCCCCCGGTGGTCGCTGGGAGGCCGGCGAATTGGCGCCTGCCTCCGGGACCCTTGGAGTGGGATTTCACCGTGTTAACCCACTCGCCAGGGCAAATCTTTCACCAAATTCGGAACGAACCTTTCTTTCAGTATCCACCCCCCCTGCAGGTCGGGGAGCCCGGCTCAACCGACAATTCGTGGCGGTGCACCTTTCATCGCAGCCCCGGGCATCACACCAACAAATGCCGGGCTCTGAAGAACCACCTCGAGGACTTGGTCGCTCAAGGCCATTTGGATCAGTTTATTTCGCCTCCAAGGAGGTTCGAGGTGATACCGGCACGGGCTCCTCGGAAGGGAGATCGCCCGGGGCCCGCTGAGCCCGCCCTGCCTCCACCGCCCCCGGGAGGGCCGGCGGTCTGTCACACAATCAGTGGGCGCCTGAGCGGCCCAAGATCCAACAACGAGGTTCGGAGGCGAGTTAGAGAGATGGAGTGAGCTCAGAAGGTATTCTTCGTTTCTTTAACCCCTGTACTGCTCCAAACACCAAGGGTAGAAGCCCGAGACTTTATTTGGTTCTCGGAGGAGGACATGGCCGGGGTCGTTACCCCCCACAATGATCCCCTCGTCATACGCCTTATAATGGCGAACATCGAAGTAAGGCGGGTCTTGATTGACCCAGGAAGCGCCGTAGATATTCTGGTCTTATCGGCCTTCCAGCGAATGGGGTTGAGGCAAGTTGACTTGTCTCCCTCAGCGGGCACGCTCACCGGTTTCACGGGCGAGGTCGCTAAGGTGGCAGGGGAGATAACCCTCACCGTAACGGCGGGCCCGGAGGTGCGTCAAGTCCGTTTTGCGGTGGTGGATGGGCAGTCCGTTGTTAATGCCATCCTAGGGCGACCTTGGCTGAGGCAGATGAAGGCGGTGTCCTCGCCTAATCATCAGGCCCTCAAGTTTCCCACCAACGGAGGGGTCGTGGTAATTCGAGGAGACCAGGTCGTTGCTACCAGGTGCGAGCAAGACGTCTTTCACCTCGCAGACGTTGAGGTCGCTGAGGCCAAGAGGCCCGCGCCCTCCTAGCAATTAACACCCACCTCAGGCGGGCTCCCTCAAAGCCCGAGAGAGGTCGCCTCGCTTAGATCCCCCACTTCACCCCCGGGTGGGAGCGGCGTGGATTTTGAGCTCAAGGAGAAAGGCCGTCGACCAGGGACCCAGAGAGGAAGTTTTCCCATTGCTGAGCCGCTACAAGAAGTCAATATTGGAAGCAAGGACGGACCGAGGATCGTTAGTCTCGGGACCTCGCTAACCAAGGGCGAGGTCCTGGCCTTGACCGATATACTCAGGGAATACCGTGACGTATTCGCCTGGAGCTTCACGGACATGCCAGGGATTGACCCGGAGGTCGCCTGTCATCGTCTGCACACCATGAAAGAATTCCCGCCGGTCAAGCAGAAGGCTCGGCACATACCTGCTGCGAAGTCCATTGCAGTGGCGGCGGAGATAGACAAGCTAGAGCGAGCTGGCTTTATACGCGAGGCGCACTTCCCCGAGTGGATCTCCAACATCGTGGCAGTGCCCAAGAAGAGCGGAGCGGTCAGAGTGTGCATCGATTTCTCCGACCTTAACAAAGCATGCCCGAAGGACGGATTCCCCCTCCTGCGAATAGGCGCGCTGGTCAACGTAGCTGTCGGGTTCCAGGCCCTGTCCTTCATGGATGGATATTCAGGGTATAACCAGATACCTCTCCACGTCGACGATCAAGAGAAGACCGCCTTCTATTCTGGGGCGGGCTACCAGAAGCTATTCTACTATCGAGTGATGCCTTTTGGACTTAAGAACGCTGGAGCAACCTACCAAAAGGTTAGTCACTCAGATGTTCAAAGGTCAGATTGGCAGGAATGTTGAAGTTTATGTAAACGACCTCCTGGTGAAAAGTCGAGAGCGAGAGGGGCATGTTGCCGATCTCCGCGAAACCTTCGAGGTGTTGAGAAAGTACCAAATGAGGTTGAACCCGGCAAAGTGCGCATTCGGGGTGACTTCTGGGAAATTCCTAGGGTACCAGGTCACCCACAGGGGGATCGAGGCGGACCCTGGGCAAATCCGAGCACTTGTCGAGATACCCGCACCAAGAACCCGGCAGGAAGTCCAGAGATTGAGCGGGCGAATCGCCGCACTAAATCGGTTCATCTCCAAATCTTCAGATAATTGCCGACCTCTTTTCGAACTACTTCGAAAAGGAGCGAGCATATGTTGGGATGAAAAGTACGAGTGCGCTTTTCAGAAGATCAAGGACTATCTGGCGAGCCCGCTAATCCTAGCGGCGCCTAAGGAGGGTGCCGAGCTGGGCGTGTACCTGGCAGTCACCGAGAATGCGGTGAGCGGGGTCCTTGTTGTAGAAGAAGCAAAGGTGGAGTGGCCTGTCTACTTTGTAAGCCACACAATGCTCCCCGCCGAGCTCCGGTATCGAACAATCGAGAAGGTCGCATTGGCCTTGGTCCTTACCACGAGAAAACTTCACCCCTATTTCTCGGCGCACACTGTCAAAGTCATCACGGAGCACCCTCTAAAGAGCGCGCTCTCCAGACCCTCGGTAGCTGGAAGGCTGTATCGATGGTTCGCCGAGCTCGCCGCCTATGGTTTGGAATATGTCCCTCGAGTTGCTGTCAAAGGGCAGGCGCTCGCCGATTTCTTGGCGGACTTCCCCATAGAAGAACCAGTCCAGTACCAGGAGGCTGAGCCAACTGAGGCACACCCTGGGAAGGCGAGGTTCTTGGACAACCTAGGCGAGCTTCCTCCAACTAAGCATTCAGAGATGGCGGGCTGGGAATTATTCGTCGATGGATCCTCCAACGCTTTGGGGGCCAGGATCGGGGTTGCACTGATCGCTCAATCAGTAATCCTTGAGAAATCAATCTGACTGGATTTCGCGGCAACCAACAATGAGGCCGAGTATGAGGCACTGCTCGTCGGGCTAGAGTTCGCTCAAGAGGTAGGCGCCAAACACTTGAAGGTTTTCAGCGATTCCCAGCTAATTATTTGCCAGATCAATGGGGAGTACGCCTCCCGGGATGCGAGAATGGCGGGCTACGTGGATCTGGTAAAAGGAAAGGCCGCAGAGTTCGAAAAGATCTCCTTCGAGCAAATCCCTCGAGCCGATAATAGGCGAGCTGATGCATTGGCAAACGCTGCCTCCCTGCTGGGAACATCAGAAGCTCGCCAGATTCTCATCGAGGTCCAGAATCAGTCTCGGCTCAGACTGATAGAGACCGCTGTTAACCAAGTCTCTGCCGACATATCACCCGGCGGGTGGACCGCCCCCATTCTTCGTTTTCTCCAGAAGGGCGAGCTCCCAGAAGATAGAGAGAAAGCCCGGCGAGTGAAGAAATGCGCTGGGCACTATCTCATTCGCTGGGATCGCCTTTTTCGAAGATCTTTTGGCGGGCCGAATCTTCATTGCATCGAGAGCCCGGAGACCGAAGAGGTTTTGAACTGCATTCACTCGGGCGAGCTGGGAAACCACGCTGGCGGATGGTCTCTAGCTGCGAAAGTTCGGAGGCAAGGGTACATGTGGCCCACTCTGGAGCAAGATGCCTTGAAGGTCGCACAAAGCTGCATCCAATGCCAGAAGCACGCCACGACAAATCATATGCCTGCAGAAGAACTGCATCCTCTGGCGAGCCCTTGGCCATTTCAACAATGGGGGTTGGATATTGTGGGACCTTTCCCCATGTCAGCCCGGCAAAAGAAATTCATCTTAGTAGCTACGGACTAGTTCACCAAATGGGTGGTAGCGGGAGTTAGACCGTCATGCATAACGAAGATACCGGCACCACAAACGCCCCTAGCTCACGTAGGAGCTCACCCAAGCTCGCGCAGGAGATCGCCCAAGCTCGCCAGAACTCCCCAGTTTATCGAAGAGGTCGCTCCCGCGAGGTCCGACTCTTGATAGATGTGGAAGAGAAGGCGGAGCAATGGAGGGTGAGCTCACCTTGGCTCCCCACCGAAGGTCGCCCACAATGTATGAAAGGATGCCAGGTGTCGAAACCCCATGGAAGCTACGTGGACGAACGTAGTCCACGGAAGCCCGCTCAAATCAGTTTGAGACCTCCCAGACTTGAACATTCCAGAATAGCCACCTGGCAGTGACAAGAAAGATGCTCTCCCCCACTCAAACCGCCTGGCAGGCTCGGCGTCAAAGAATGTCAGGGCGTGAGTACCAAGGACTGTCAGAGACCCACGCGAGCCGGATCATGGGGGTCTAGAAGGCTCTGGAAGAATCTCCGCGTGTCGGGCCACGGTAGGCCGCCGATTGCTATAAATGCTCACCCCCAGGCTCCATAGTACAGGTAGCCCGCTCGGACCAGCAAAAAATCCCCCGAACAGATCGTACGAATGAAATAGAATAGATTGTACAAATGAATTAGAATGGATCCTACGAATGAATTAGAATGGATCGTGTGAAAGAATTAGAATGGATTGTATGAATGAATTAGAATGGATCGTATGAATGAATTAGAATGGATCGTGCGAATGAATTCGAATGGATCGTACGAATTCATTCTAATTCATTCATACAATCCATTCTAATTCTTTCACACGATCCATTCTAATTCATTCGTACGTTCCATTCTAATTCATTAGCACGATCCATGCTAATTCATTCGTTCGATCAATTCTAATTCATTAGCACGATCCATTCTAATTCATTTGTACGATCCATTCTAATTCATTCGCACGATCCATTCTAATTCATTCATAGGATCCATTCTAATTCATTCATACAATCCATTCTAATTCATTCGCACGAATGTATCCATTCTAAATCATTCGTACGATCAGTTCTAATTCATTCACAAAATCTATTCTAATTCATTTATACGATCCATTCTAATTCATTCACACGAATGTATCCATTCTAATTCATTCATACGATCCATTCTAATTCATTCGTACGATCTATTCAAATTCACTCATACGATCCATTCTAATACATTCATACGATCCATTCTAATTCATTTGCACGAATATATCCATTCTAATTCATTCGTACAATCCATTTTAATTCCTTCGCATGATCCATTCTAATTCATTCGTACGATCTATTCTATTTCATTCGTACGATCCATTCTTACTCATTCGTACGATCCATTCTAATTCATTTGTCCGATCCATTCTAATTCATTCGCACGAATGTATCCATTCTAATTCATTCGTTCGATCAATTCTAATTCATTAGCACGATCCATTCTAATTCATTCGTACGATCCATTCTAATTCATTCGCACGATCCATTCTAATTCGTTCATAGGATCCATTCTAATTCATTCATACGATCTATTCTAATTCTTTCTCACGAATGTATCCATTCTAATTCATTCGCACGAATGTATCCATTCTAATTCATTCGTACGATCCATACTAATTCATTCGTACGATCCATTCTAATTCATTCATACGATCTATTCTAATTCAATCATACAATCCATTCTAATTCTTTCACACGATCCATTCTAATTCATTCGTACGATCCATTCTAATTCATTCGCACAATCCATTCTATTTCATTCGTACGATCCATTCTTACTCATTCGTATGATCCATTCTAATTCATTCGCACGAATGTATCCATAATGGATCATACGAATGAGTAAGAATGGATCGTACGAATGAAATAGAATGGATTGTGCGAATAAATTAGAATGGATCGTACGAATGAATTAGAATGGATCGTACGAATGAATTAGAATGGAAAGTACGAATGAATTAGAATGGATACATTCGTGCGAATGAATTAGAATGGATACATTCGTGCGAAAGAATTAGAATAGATCGTATGAATGAATTAGAATAGATCCTATGAATGAAGTAGAATAGATCGTGCGAATGAATTAGAATGGATCGTACGAATGAATTAGAATGGATCGTGCTAATGAATTAGAATTGATCGAACGAATGAATTAGCATGGATCGTGCTAATGAATTAGAATGAAACGTACGAATGAATTAGAATGGATCGTGTGAAAGAATTAGAATGGATTGTACGAATGAATTAGAATGAATTCGTACGATCCATTCGAATTCATTCGCACGATCCATTCTAATTCATTCATACGATCCATTCTAATTCATTCATACAATCCATTCTATTTCTTTCACACGATCCATTCTAATTCATTCGTAGGATCCATTCTAATTCATTCGTACAATCTATTCTATTTCATTCGTACGATCCATTCTTACTCATTCGTATGATCCATTCTAATTCATTCGGACGAATGTATCCATTCTAATTTATTCGTACGATCCATTCTAATTCATTCGTACGATCCATTCTAATTCATTCGTACGATCCATTCTTACTCATTCGTATGATCCATTCTAATTCATTCGTACGATCCATTCTAATTCAATCGTACGATCGATTCTAATTCATTCGAACTATCCATTCTAATTCATTCGTACGATCCATTCTAATTCATTCGTACGATCCATTCTAATTTATTCGTTCAAATATATCCATTCTAATTCATTCGTATGATCCATTCTAATTCATTCGCACGAGCCATTCTAATTCCTTCGCACGAATGTATCCATTCTAATTCATTTGCACGATCCATTCTAATTCATTCCTATGATCTATTCTAATTCATTCGTACGATCCATTCTAATTCATTCTAATTCATTCGTACGATCCATTCTACGATCCATTCTAATTCATTCGTATATTCCATTCTAATTCATTAGCACGATCCAAGCTAATGAATTAGAATGGATCGTACGATCCAATCTAATTCATTCATACGATCCATTCTTACTCATTCGTATGATCCATTCTAATTCCATCGTACGATCCATTCTAATTCATTCGTACGATCCATTCTAATTCCTTCGTACGATCCATTCTAATTCATTCGTACGATCCATTCTAATTCATTCGTACGATCCATTCTAATTCCTTCGTACGATCCATTCTAATTCATTCGTACGATCCATTCTAATTCATTCGCGCAATCTATTCTAATTCATTCGTACGATCCATTCTAATTCATTCGTACGATCCATTCTAATTCTTTCATACAATCCATTCTAATTTATTCACACGAATGTATCCATTCTAATTCATTCGTACGATCCATTCTAATTCATTCGCACAATCTATTCTAATTCATTCATACGATCCATTCTAATTCATTCGCACGAATGTATCCATTCTAATTCATTCATACGATCCATTCTACTTCATTCGTACTATCCGTTCTAATTCAATCATACGATCCATTCTAATTCATTCATACGATCCATTCTAATTCATTTGCACGAATATATCCATTCTAATTCATTCGTATGATCCATTCTAATTCCTTCGTACGATCCATTCTAATTCCTTCGTACGATCCATTCTAATTCCTTCGTACGATCCATTCTATTTCATTCGTATGATCCATTCTAATTCCTTCGTACGATCCATTTTAATTCCTTCGTATCCATTCTAATTCACTCATATGATCCATTCTAATTCATTCGTACGATCCATTCTAATTCCTTCATACAATCCATTCTAATTCATTCGCACGAATATATTCATTCTAATTCATTCGTACGATCAGTTCTAATTCATTTACAAAATCTATTCTAATTCATTCATACGATCCATTCTAATTCATTCACACGAATGTATCCATTCTAATTCATTCATACGATCCATTCTAATTCATTCGTACAATCCATTCTAATTCACTCATACGATCCATTCTAATACATTCATACGATCCATTCTAATTCATTTGCACGAATATATCCATTCTAATTCATTCGTACGATCCATTCTAATTCCTTCGTATGATCCATTCTAATTCATTTGTACGATCTATTCTAATTCATTCGTACGATCCATTCTAATTCATTCGTACGATCCATTCTAATTCCTTCGTACGATCCATTCTAATTCATTCATACAATCCATTCTAATTCTTTTACACGATCCATTCTAATTCATTCGTACGATCCATTCTAATTCATTCGTGCAATCCATTCTATTTCATTTGTACGATCCATTCTTACTCATTCGTACGATCCATTCTAATTCATTCACACGAATGTATCCATTTGTACGAATGAATTAGAATAGATTGTACGAATGAATTAGAATGGATCGTACGAATGAATTAGAATGGATCGTACGAAGGAATTAGAATGGATCGTACGAATGAATTAGAATGGATCGTACGAATGAATTAGAATGGATCGTACGAAGGAATTAGAATGGATCGTACGAATGAATTAGAATGGATATATTCGTGCAAATGAATTAGAATGGATCGTATGAATGTATTAGAATGGATCGTATGAGTGAATTAGAATGGATCGTACGAATGAATTAGAATTGATTGTATGAATGAATTAGAATGGATCGTACGAATGAATTAGAATGGATCATACGAATTAATTAGAATGGATCGTACGAATGAATTAGAATGGATCGTACGAATGAATTAGAATGGATCGTACGAATGAATTAGAATGGATACATTCGTGCGAATGAATTAGAATGGATTGTATGAATGAATTAGAATGGATCGTGTGAAAGAATTAGAATGGATTGTATGAATGAATTAGAATGGATCGTACGAATGAATTAGAATGGATCGTGTGAAAGAATTAGAATGGATTGTATGAATGAATTAGAATAGATTGTATGAATGAATTAGAATGGATCGTACGAAGGAATTAGAATGGATCGTACAATTAATTAGAATGGATCGTACAAATGAATTAGAATAGATCGTACGAATGAATTAGAATGGATCGTACGAATGAATTAGAATGGATCGTGTGAAAGAATTAGAATGGATCGTACGAATGAATTAGAATGGATCGTGCGAATGAATTAGAATGGATCGTACGAATGAATTAGAATGGATACATTTGTGCGAATGAATTAGAATGGATCGTACGAATGAATTAGAATGGATCGTGCGAATGAATTAGAATGGATCGTACGAATGAATTAGAATGGATCGTGTGAAAGAATTAGAATGGATCGTACGAATGAATTAGAATGGATCGTGCGAATGAATTAGAGTGGATCGTACGAATGAATTAGAATGGATAGATTTGTGCGAATGAATTAGAATGGATCGTATGAATGAATTAGAATGGATCGTACGAATGAATTAGAATGGATCGTGCGAATGAATTAGAATGGATCGTACGAATGAATTAGAATGGATCGTACGAATGAACTAGAATGGATACATTCGTGCGAATGAATTAGAATGGATCGTACGAATGAATTAGAATGAATCGTACGAATGAATTAGAATGGATCTTACGAATGAATTAGAATGGATCGTACGAATGAATTAGAATGGATCGTACGAATGAATTAGAATGGATCTTACGAATGAATTAGAATGGATCGTACGAATAAATTAGAATGGATCGTATGAATGGTTTAGAATGGATACATTCGTGCGAATGAATTAGAATGGATCGGACGAATGAATTAGAATGGATCGTACGAATGAATTAGAATGGATCAAATGAATGAATTAGAATGGTTACATTCATGCGAATGAATTAGAATGGATCTTACGAATGGATTAGAATGGATCGTACGAATGGATTAGAATGGATACATTCGTGCGAATGAATTAGAATGGATCATACGAATGAGTAAGAATGGATCGTACGAATGAAATAGAATGGATTGTACGAATGAATTAGAATGGATCGTGCGAATGAATTTGAATGGATCGTACGAATGAATTAGAATGGATCGTGCTAATGAATTAGAATTGATTGTTCGAATGAAATAGAATGGATTGTACGAATGATTTAGAATGGATCGTACGAATGAATTAGAATGGATCGTACGAATGATTTAGAATGGATACATTCGTGCGAATGAATTAGAATGGATCATACGAATGAGTAAGAATGGATCATACGAATGAAATAGAATGGATTGTACGAATGAATTAGAATGGATTCGTATGAATGAATTAGAATGGATACATTCGTGCGAATGAATTAGAATGGATCGTACCAATGAGTAAGAATGGATCGTACGAATGAAATAGAATGGATTGTGCGAATGAATTAGAATGGATCGTACGAATGAATTAGAATGGATCGTGTGAAAGAATTAGAATGGATTGTATGAATGAATTAGAATAGATCGTATGAATGAATTAGAATGGGTCGTACGAATGAATTAGAATGGATCGTACGAATGAATTAGAATGGATCGTACGAATGAATTAGAATAGATACATTCGTGCGAATGAATTAGAATGGATACATTCGTGCGAAAGAATTAGAATAGATCGTATGAATGAATTAGAATGGATCCTATGAATGAATTAGAATGGATCGTGCGAATGAATTAGAATGGATCGTACGAATGAATTAGAATAGATCGTGCTAATGAATTAGAATTGATCGAACGAATAAATTAGCATGGATAGTGCTAATGAATTAGAATGGAACGTACGAATGAATTAGAATGGATCGTGTGAAAGAATTAGAATGGATTGTATGAATGAATTAGAATGAATTCGTACGATCCATTCGAATTCATTCGCACAATCCATTCTAATTCATTCATACGATCCATTCTAATTCATTCATACAATCCATTCTAATTCTTTCACACGATCCATTCTAATTCATTCGTAAGATCCATTCTAATTCATTCGTACAATCTATTCTATTTCATTCGTACGATCCATTCTTACTCATTCGTATGATCCATTCTAATTCATTCGGACGAATGTATCCATTCTAATTTATTCGTACGATCCATTCTAATTCATTCGTACGATCCATTCTAATTCATTCGTACGATCCATTCTTACTCATTCGTATGATCCATTCAAATTCATTCGTACGATCCATTCTAATTCTTTCGTACGATCGATTCTAATTCATTCGCACTATCCATTCTAATTCATTCGTACGATCCATTCTAATTTATTAGTATGATCCATTCTAATTTATTCGTTCAAATATATCCATTCTAATTCATTCGTACGATCCATTCTAATTCATTCGCACGATCCATTCTAATTCATTCGCACGAATGTATCCATTCTAATTTATTCGCACGATCCATTCTAATTCATTCGCACGATCCATTCTAATTCATTCGTACGATCCATTCTTACTCATTCGTATGATCCATTCAAATTCATTCGTACGATCCATTCTAATTCTTTCGTACGATCGATTCTAATTCATTCGCACGATCCATTCTAATTCATTCGCACGATCCATTCTAATTCATTCGCACGATCCATTCTAATTCATTCTAATTCATTCGTACGATCCATTCTACGATCCATTCTAATTCATTTGTATATTCCATTCTAATTCATTAGCACGATCCATGCTAATGAATTAGAATGGATCATACGATCCAATCTAATTCATTCATACGATCCATTCTTACTCATTCGTCTGATCCATTCTAATTCAATCGTACGATCCATTCTAATTCATTCGTACGATCCATTTTAATTCCTTCGTACGATCCATTCTAATTCATTCGTACGATCCATTCTAATTCATTCGTACGATCCATTCTAATTCATTCGCGCAATCTATTCTAATTCATTCGTACGATCCATTCTAATTCATTCGTACGATCCATTCTAATTCATTCATACAATCCATTCTAATTTATTCGCACGAATGTATCCATTATAATTCATTCGTACGATCCATTCTAATTCATTCGCACAATCTATTCTAATTCATTCATACGATCCATTCTAATTCATTCGCACGAATGTATCCATTCTAATTCATTCATACGATCCATTCTACTTTATTCGTACTATCCGTTCATATTCACTCATACGATCCATTCTAATTCATTCGTACGATCCATTCTAATTCATTTGCACGAATATATCCATTCTAATTCATTTGTACGATCCATTCTAATTCCTTCGTACGATCCATTCTAATTCCTTCGTATGATCCATTCTAATTCTTTCGTACGATCCATTCTATTTCATTCGTATGATCCATTCTAATTCCTTCGTACGATCCATTCTAATTTCTTCGTATCCATTCTAATTCACTCATACGATCCATTCTAATTCATTCGTACGATCCATTCTAATTCATTCATACAATCCATTCTAATTCTTTCACACGATCCATTCTAATTCATTCGTACGATCCATTCTAATTCATTCGCACAATCCATTCTATTTCATTCTTACGATCCATTCTAATTCATTCGCACGAATGTATCCATAATGGATCATACAAATGAGTAAGAATGGATCGTACGAATGAAATAGAATGGATTGTGCGAATGAATTAGAATGGACCGTACGAATGAATTAGAATGGATACATTCATGCGAATGAATTAGAATGGATCGGACGAATGAATTAGAATGGATCGTACGAATGAATTAGAATGGATCGTACGAATAAATTAGAATGGATACATTCGTCCGAATGAATTAGAATGGATCATACGAATGAGTAAGAATGGATCGTACGAATGAAATAGAATAGATTGTACGAATGAATTAGAATGGATTCGTACGAATGAATTAGAATGGATACATTCATGCGAATGAATTAGAATGGATCGTACCAATGAGTAAGAATGGATCGTACAAATGAAATAGAATGGATTGTGCGAATGAATTAGAATGGATCGTACGAATGAATTAGAATGGATCGTGTGAAAGAATTAGAATGGATTGTATGAATGAATTAGAATAGATCGTATGAATAAATTAGAATGGATCGTACGAATGAATTAGAATGGATCGTATGAATGAAATAGAATGGATCGTACGAATGAATTAGAATGGATACATTCGTGCGAATGAATTAGAATGGATACATTCATGTGAAAGAATTAGAATAGATCGTATGAATGAATTAGAATGGATCCTATGAATGAATTAGAATGGATCGTGCAAATGAATTAGAATGGATCGTACGAATGAATTAGAATGGATCGTGCTAATGAATTAGAATTGATCGAACGAATGAATTAGCATGGATCGTGCTAATGAATTAGAATGAAACGTACGAATGAATTAGAATGGATCGTGTGAAAGAATTAGAATGGATTGTATGAATGAATTAGAATGAACTCGTACGATCCATTCGAATTAATTCGCACGATCCATTCTAATTCATTCATACGATCCATTCTAATTCATTCATACAATCCATTCTAATTCTTTCACACGATCCATTCTAATTCATTCGTAGGATCCATTCTAATTCATTCGTACAATCTATTCTATTTCATTCGTATGATCCATTCTTACTCATTCGTATGATCCATTCTAATTCATTCGGACGAATGTATCCATTCTAATTTATTAGTACGATCCATTCTAATTCATTCGTACGATCCATTCTAATTCATTCGTACGATCCATTCTAATTCATTCGTCCGATCCATTCTAATTCATTCGCACGAATGTATCCATTCTAATTCATTCGTACGATCCATTCTAATTCATTCGTACGATCCATTCTAATTCATTCGTAAGATCCATTCTAATTCATTCGTATGATCCATTCTAATTCATTCGTACGATCCATTCTAATTCATTCGCACGAATGTATCCATTCTAGTTCATTCGTACGATCCATTCTAATTCATTCGTACGATCCATTCTAATTCATTCGTACGATCCATTCTAATTCATTCGCACGTTCCATTCTAATTCATTCGTACGATCCATTCTAATTCATTTGTACGATCCATTCTAATTCATTCGCATGATCTGTTCTTATTCATTCGCACAATCCATTCTAATTCATTCGCACGATCCATTCTAATTCATTCGTATGATCCATTCTAATTAATTCGTATAATCAATTCTAATTCACTCATACGATCCATTCCAATACATTCATACGATCCATTCTAATTCATTTGCACGAATATATCCATTCTAATTCATTCGTACGATCCATTCTAATTCCTTCGTACGATCCATTCTAATTCATTCGTACGAATGAATTAGAATAGATCGTGTGAAAGAATTAGAATGGATTGTATGAATGAATTAGAATGAATTCGTACGATCCATTCGAATTCATTCGCACGATCCATTCTAATTCATTCATACGATCCATTCTAATTCATTCATACAATCCATTCTAATTCTTTCACACGATCCATTCTAATTTATTCGTAGGATCCATTGTAATTCATTCGTACAATCTATTCTATTTCATTCGTACGATCCATTCTTACTCATTCGTATGATCCATTCTAATTCATTCGGACGAATGTATCCATTCTAATTTATTAGTACGATCCATTCTAATTCATTTGTACGATCCATTCTAATTCATTCGTACGATCCATTCTAATTCATTCGTCCGATCCATTCCAATTCATTCGCACGAATGTATCCATTCTAATTCATTCGTACGATCCATTCTAATTCATTCGTACGATCCATTCTAATTCATTCGTAAGATCCATTCTAATTCATTCGTATGATCCATTCTAATTCATTCGTACGATCCATTCTAATTCATTCGCACGAATGTATCCATTATAGTTCATTCGTACGATCCATTCTAATTCATTCGTACGATCCATTCTAATTCATTCGCACGTTCCATTCTAATTCATTCATACGATCCATTCTAATTCATTCATACGATCCATTCTAATTCATTCGTACGATCCATTCTAATTCATTCGCACAAATGTATCCATTCTAATTCATTCGTACGATCCATTCTAATTCATTCGCACGATCCATTCTAATTCATTCGTACGATCCATTCTAATTCATTCGCACGATCTGTTCTTATTCATTCGCACAATCCATTCTAATTCATTCGCACGATCCATTCTAATTCATTCGTATGATCCATTCTAATTAATTCGTATAATCAATTCTAATTCACTCATACGATCCATTCTAATACATTCATACGATCCATTCTAATTCATTTGCACGAATATATCCATTCTAATTCATTCGTACGATCCATTCTAATTCCTTCGTACGATCCATTCTAATTCATTCGTACGATCTATTCTAATTCATTCGTACGATCCATTCTAATTCATTCGTACGATCCATTAATTCCTTCGTACGATCCATTCTAATTCATTCGTACGATCCATTCTAATTCATTCGTACAATCTATTCTAATTCATTCGTACGAATGGATACATTCATGTGAATGAATTACAATGGATCGTACGAATGAGTAAGAATGGATCGTACGAATGAAATAGAATGGATTGCACGAATGAATTAGAATGGATCGTACGAATGAATTAGAATGGATCGTGTGAAAGAATTAGAATGGATTGTATGAATGAATTAGAATGGATCGTACGAATGAATTAGAATGGATCGTACTAGGATCCATTCTAATTAATTCGTACAATCTATTCTATTTCATTCGTACGATCCATTCTTACTCATTCGTATGATCCATTCTAATTCATTCGGACGAATGTATCCATTCTAATTTATTCGTACGATCCATTCTAATTCATTCTTACGATCCATTCTAATTCATTCGTACGATCCATTCTTACTCATTCGTATGATCCATTCTAATTCATTCGTACGATCCATTCTAATTCATTCGTACGATCGATTCTAATTCATTCGCACTATCCATTCTAATTCATTCGTACGATCCATTCTAATTCATTCGTATGATCCTTTCTAATTTATTCGTTCAAATATATCCATTCTAATTCATTCGTATGATCCATTCTAATTCATTCGCACGATCCATTCTAATTCATTCGCACGAATGTATCCATTCTAATTCATTTGCACGATCCATTCTAATTCAATCCTATGATCTATTCTAATTCATTCGTACGATCCATTCTAATTCATTCGTATATTCCATTCTAATTCATTAGCACGATCCATGCTAATGAATTAGAATGGATCGTACGATCCAATCTAATTCATTCATACGATCCATTCTTACTCATTCGTATGATCCATTCTAATTCAATCGTACGATCCATTCTAATTCCTTCGTACGATCCATTCTAATTCATTCGTACGATCCATTCTAATTCCTTCGTACGATCCATTCTAATTTATTCGTACGATCCATTCTAATTCATTCGCGCAATCTATTCTAATTCATTCGTACGATCCATTCTAATTCATTCGTACGATCCATTCTAATTCATTCATACAGTTGAGCGTCCATTTGGTGCGATTTATCATTTCTTTTTCATGCACATAGCGTCACTTTGCTACGTAAAACTTTCATAATGCACGTAAACTGCATGAGTCTCTTTGCACCACGATATAGTAGACTTTCATACGAACCCAACGGCATATTGGTTCGCTTTCATACATTGCATGCATGAAAGATACAGAGCCCCATAGTCCAAATTATCCTTTTATCGATAATCGCGTTTGAATCTGATAAGCGTCATTTCATCTATGTTTTTCAGGGAATTGATCCGGTTTTCGATGCAGTCAGCTCAAAGACTTCATGACCAAGCCATGGATATTCTCACGATAATTTGACGGAGGCTGTACAGCTCGTTTGGAGGCTTATTCTGAAGAACGATGAAAACGTACAATTGCAATGAGTCGGATGAGAGAAGACTTTAACTGAGCCGATGCAATGCATGATAAGAACTGAAAGAGGACTACATACATACAAATAGGCGATGATGGGTTTGATGATGGATTCGGATTACGATGACCAAAGCCTGCTCAAGTTTCCCGCATGATCCCATTGCGCTTGAACCCAGTTGTACCATATTCCAATCCTATGCAAACAAACCCAAACCCAACTCCGCATTCAACTCGTCCATGCAACTCAGACCAATACCCAGACCGGCTCCATCTCATCAAATCACAGCCACCCGATCGCAAAACCATCATGATTTCTTTCCTCCTTGAGTTTCTCTCTCTAAAACTCAAAAACACTCATGCAACCCGACCTGGGTGCAGCCCTTACCAAACAAATCACAGTCATCCGTTTTATCTAAGGCATGAAACCCCATCTAATCTACACCCCATCACAGCCACTTCTTTTATCCTAACTGCCATGCATGTGTATGTGCATGTGCACGTGCAGAACCTCACCAACCCAACCATCTCCTACTCATACCCGATCAGGTGGCGCCCCCTACTTTCTCTCTTCTCCCCATTAATCACAGCCATCCATTTTAATTAAAACCCATGCAACCCAACATCAGACCCGGCCCCGGACCTGATGGCATCCAGCCGCTCACCTTTTTCTCTAACCGGATCCCTCCATCCCAACCGCTCTACTCTCTCTCTCTCAAAACCCAATCCCAGCCGTCTGATCTCTCTCTCTAGCCGCCCCACTTAGAAACCGAATCCCGTGATCAAGCCCGAGCTCTCTCTCACAGGGATTCTCTCTCTCTCACACCGAACTTCTCTCTTTCTCTCACGAGCTTCTCTCCCTCCTTGATTCTCTCTCTCTAGCTGGATCTCCTTTCCATCTTCGAGCCGTCCGCACACTCCCGATCGGCCCACGCGTGTTCTCTCTCCGGGATCCGCTCTCTCTCCCGTTTCCTATTTTCTCTCTCTACTCCGATACTCTCTCTCTTTCCATTCTCTCTCTATCCACCCGATCAGCCCCCTAGCTGTACCCGAACTTCTCTCCCACGTTTCTCTAACTAAATCACAGCCGTTCCGTGCATCAACCCATGCACGTCCGAACCCTCTAGTCCCTCTCTCTCTCTCTAGCTATTCTCTCTCTAAAACAACTGACCTCTGTCCTATATAGGGGGGGGTCCGAACCATCAAAAGGAGGAGGCTTTGGACGACCGTACCTAGCTCCCATCACCCACCTTAGCCATCTACCACTTAGGACAGAACCCATCACCACCGGACCGGAGCCACCATCTCGATCCATCTTCCCATCACCGGCTTCCATCATCGTGCCATCATCGAGGCTACGACGTGATCAAGCCAAAGCGAAGAAGCATCGAGGAAGGAGATCGAAGAAGACAAAATCTACGGTGCAATCTTCAAAGATGATCTGTACTTCGTTTCTTTTTAATTTTTCCCTTGATGTAACAAAACTCATGTCTAGCTAAATCGCATGCTAAGGCCGAGATGAAACCCTAGATCATAATAGATGTTAGTTTATTTTATGTGTTCTATGCCGAGCTTTTCATCGATAATATATGATTTAATTTTGGATTTGCTATGATGATTTAATAGTTCTCACATGGTATTGTCATGCATGCCTTGTAGTTAACATCAGTCGTCTTGTTAATCAAAGCCCAGTTCTATCGTTTAAATAAAGCTTAGATCCATTGTGTTTAATCTTGACAATCGATGCTCTGCTATGTTAGCTTTGATCCATTGTGCTCTATTTAGACAATCGATGCTCTGCTTTATTACTCCATGCTTGAATTTAAATCATGCTTATGTCATTAATCTCGTATTAAAGGTTTAACGATCGCATCTCGAGAAAGCACGGGATTTGTTTCCCTCATGCTACTCGCATAAATTTAGAACACCAAAATCTAAACATAGCATCTACGATGATCTAGCGGTGGATTCGACCGCCTTAGTATCTCATCCATATCCGAACATCCACACTGCACCGAATTACCTTAGTTAATTGCATGCTTTAATACTGCTTAGTTCCTATTTCCATCACAACCTTATAAAACCAAATCAACAATCTTGCTCATTAAGTAACTTAGGTAAATAGTTAATAACCCTATATTAGACAGCTCCCTCATTAGCAATCCCTGTGGGATCGACCTCGTAATACGCACCGCACCTACAAAGCGATTCGTGCACTTGCGAGTTATAATTTAGATCAAATTAACCCCTTAATTTAGGATTAGTTTAGATCGCATCACATACACTCCATTCTAATTTATTCGCATGAATGTATCCATTCTAATTCATTCGTACGATCCATTCTAATTCATTCGCACAATCTATTCTAATTCATTCATACGATCCATTCTAATTCATTCGCACGAATGTATCCATTCTAATTCATTCGTACGATCCATTCTAATTCCTTCGTACGATCCATTCTAATTCATTCGTACGATCCATTCTAATTCCTTCGTACGATCCATTCTAATTCATTCGTACGATCCATTCTAATTCATTCGTACGATCCATTCTAATTCATTCGCACGAATGTATCCATTCTAATTTATTCGTACGATCCATTCTAATTCATTCGCACAATCTATTCTAATTCATTCATACGATCCATTCTAATTCATTCGCACGAATGTATCCATTCTAATTCATTCATACGATCCATTCTACTTCATTCGTACTATCCATTCTAATTCACTCATACGATCCATTCTAATTCATTCATACGATCCATTCTAATTCATTTGCACGAATTTATCCATTCTAATTCATTCGTACGATCCATTCTAATTCTTTCGTACGATCCATTCTAATTCCTTCGTACGATCCATTCTAATTCATTCGCACGAATGTATCCAATCTAATTCATTCGTACGATCCATTCTAATTCATTCGTACGATCCATTCTAATTCATTCGCACGAATGTATCCATTCTAGTTCATTCGTACGATCCATTCTAATCCATTTGTACGATCCATTCTAATTCATTTGTACGATCCATTCTAATTCATTCGTTCGAATGTATCCATTCTAATCCATTCGTACGATCCATTCTAATTCATTCGCATGAATGTAACCATTCTAATTCATTTATTTGATCCATTCTAATTCATTCGTACGATCCATTCTAATTCATTCGTCCGTTCCATTCTAATTCATTCGCACGAATGTATCCATTATAATTCATTCGTACGATCCATTCTAATTCATTCGTACAATCCATTCTAATTCATTCGTAAGATCCATTCTAATTCATTTGTACGATCCATTCTAATTCATTCGTACGATCCATTCTAATTCATTCGCACGAATGTATCCATTCTAGTTCATTCGTACGATCCATTCTAATTCATTCGTAAGATCCATTCTAATTCATTCGCACGATCCATTCTAATTCATTCGTACGATCAATTCTAATTCATTCGCATGAATGTATCGATTCTAATTCATTCGTACGATCCTGAATTAGAATGGATCGTACGAATGAATTAGAATGGATACCTTTGTGCATATGAATTAGAATGGATCATACGAATGAATTAGAATAGATCATATTAATGAATTAGAATGGATCGTACGAATGAATTAGAATGGATACATTCGTGCGAATGAATTAGAATGGATCGTGCACGAATGTATCCATTCTAATTCATTCGTACGATCCATTCTAATTCATTAACATGATCTATTCTAATTCATTCGTACGATCCATTCTAATTCATATGCACAAAGGTATGCATTCTAATCCATTCGTAGGATCCATTCTAATCCATTCGTACGATCCATTCTAAGTCATTCGTACGATCCATTCTAATACATTCGCTCGAATGTATCCATTCTAATCCATTCGTACGATCCATTCTAATCCATTCGTACGATCCATTCTAATTCATTCGCATGAATGTAACCATTCTAATTCATTCATTTGATCCATTCAAATTCATTCGTACGATCCATTCTAATTCATTCGTCCGATCCATTCTAATTCATTCGCACGAATGTATCCATTCTAATTCATTCGTATGATCCATTCTAATTCATTCGTAAGATCCATTCTAATTCATTCGTACTATCCATTCTAATTAATACGTACGATCCATTCTAATTCATTCGCACGAATGTATACATTCTAGTTCATTCGTACGATCCATTCTAATTCATTCGTACGATCCATTCCAATTCATTCGCACGATCCATTCTAATTCATTCGTGCGATCAATTCTAATTCATTCGCACGAATGTATCCATTCTAATTCATTCATACGATCCATTATAATTCATTCGTACGATCCATTCTAATTCACTCATATGATCCATTCTAATACATTCATACGATCCATTCTAATTCATTTGCATGAATATATCCATTCTAATTCCTTCGTACGATCCATTCTAATTCCTTCGTACGATCCATTCTAATTCATTCGTACGATCCATTCTAATTCATTCGTACGATCCATTCTAATTCCTTCGTACGATCCATTCTAATTCATTCATACGATCCATTCTAATTCATTCGTACAATCTATTCTAATTCATTCGTACGAATGGATACATTCGTGTGAATGAATTAGAATGGATCGTACGAATGAAATAGAATGGATTGCACGAATGAATTAGAATGGATCGTACGAATGAATTAGAATGGATCGTGTGAAAGAATTAGAATGGATTGTATGAATGAATTAGAATGGATCGTACGAATGAATTAGAATGGATACATTCGTCGGAATGAATTAGAATGGATCATACGAATGAGTAAGAATGGATCGTACGAATGAAATAAAATAGATTGTACGAATGAATTAGAATGGATCCTACGAATGAATTAGAATGGATCGTGTGAAAGAATTAGAATGGATTGTACAAAGGAATTAGAATGGATCCTATGAATGAATTAGAATGGATCGTGCGAATGAATTAGAATGGATCGTACGAATGAATTAGAATGGATCGTACGAATTAATTAGAATGGATACATTCGTGCGAATGAATTAGAATGGATTGTATGAATGAATTAGAATGGATCGTGCGAATGAATAAGAATAGACCATACGAATGAATTAGAATGGATCGTACGAATGAATTAGAATGGATCATACGAATGAGTAAGAATGGATCATACGAATGAATTAGAATGGATCGTACGAATGAATTAGAATGGATCGTACGAATAAATTAGAATGGATCCATTCGTCCGAATGAATTAGAATGGATCATACTAATGAGTAAGAATGGATCGTACGAATGAAATAGAATAGATTGTACGAATGAATTAGAATGGATCCTACGAATGAATTAGAATGGATCGTGCAAAAGAATTAGAATGGATTGTATGAATGAATTAGAATGGATCATATGAATGAATTAGAATGGATCGTGCGAATGAATTCGAATGGATCATACGAATTCATTCTAATTCATTCATACAATCCATTCTAATTCTTTCACACGATCCATTCTAATTCATTCGTACGTTCCATTCTAATTCATTAGCACGATCCATGCTAATTCATTCGTTCGATCAATTCTAATTCATTAGCACGATCCATTCTAATTCATTCGTACGATCCATTCTAATTCATTCGCACGATCCATTCTAATTCATTCATAGGATCCATTCTAATTCATTCATACGATCTATTCTAATTCTTTCGCACAAATGTATCCATTCTAATTCATTCGCACGAATGTATCCATTCTAATTCATTCGTACGATCCATTCTAATTCATTCGTACGATCCATTCGAATTCATTCGCACGATCCATTCTAATTCATTCATATGATCCATTCTAATTCATTCATACAATCCATTCTAATTCTTTCACACGATCCATTCTAATTCATTCGTACGATCCATTCTAATTCATTCGTACAATCCATTCTATTTCATTCGTACGATCCATTCTTACTCATTTGTAGGATCCATTCTAATTCATTCGTATGATCCATTCTAATTCATTCGTACGATCCATTCTAATTCATTCGTACGATCCATTCTAATTCATTCGCACGAATGTATCCATTCTAGTTCATTCGTACGATCCATTCTAATTCATTCGTACGATCCATTCTAATTCAGGATCGTACGAATGAATTAGAATGGATACATTCGTGCGAATGAATTAGAATTGATCGTACGAATGAATTAGAATGGATCGTGCGAATGAGTTAGAATGGATCGTACGAATGAATTAGAATGGATCGTACGTATGAACTAGAATGGATACATTCGTGCGAATGAATTAGAATGGATCGTACGAATGAATTAGAATGGATCGTACGAATGAATTAGAATGGATCTTATGAATGAATTAGAATGGATCGTACGAATGGATTAGAATGGATACATTCGAGCGAATGAATTAGAATGGATCGTACGAATGAATTAGAATGGATCGTACGAATGGATTAGAATGGATCCTACGAATGGATTAGAATGGATACCTTTGTGCATATGAATTAGAATGGATCGTACGAATGAATTAGAATGGATCATATGAATGAATTAGAATGGATCGTGCGAATGAATTCGAATGGATCGTACGAATTCATTCTAATTCATTCATACAATCCATTCTAATTCTTTCACACGATCCATTCTAATTCATTCGTACGTTCCATTCTAATTCATTAGCACGATCCATGCTAATTCATTCGTTTGATCAATTCTAATTCATTAGCACGATCCATTCTAATTCATTCGTACGATCCATTCTAATTCATTCGCACGATCCATTCTAATTCATTCATAGGATCCATTCTAATTCATTCATACGATCTATTCTAATTCTTTCGCACGAATGTATCCATTCTAATTCATTCGCACGAATGTATCCATTCTAATTCATTCGTACGATCCATTCTAATTCATTCGTACGATCCATTCTAATTCATTCGTACGATCCATTCTAATTCATTCATACGATCTATTCTAATTCATTCATACAATCCATTCTAATTCTTTCACACGATCCATTCTATTTCATTCGTACGATCCATTCTAATTCATTCGCACGAATGTATCCATTCTAATTCATTCGTACGAATCCATTCTAATTCATTCGTAGGATCCAATCTAATTCATTCGTACAATCTATTCTATTTCATTCGTATGATCCATTCTTACTCATTCGTATGATCTATTCTAATTCATTCGGACGAATGTATCCATTCTAGTTTATTCGTACGATCCATTCTAATTCATTCGTACGATCCATTCTAATTCATTCGTCCGATCCATTCTAATTCATTCGCACGAATGTATCCGTTCTAATTCATTCGTACGGTCCATTCTAATTTATTCGCACAATCCATTCTATTTCATTCGTACGATCCATTCTTACCCATTCGTATGATCCATTATGGATACATTCGTGCGAATGAATTAGAATGGATCATACGAATGTGTAAGAATGGATCGTACGAATGAAATAGAATGGATTGTGAGAATGAATTAGAATGGATCATACGAATGAATTAGAATGGATCGTGTGAAAGAATTAGAATAGATTGTATGAATGAATTAGAATGGATTGTACGAATGAATTAGAATGGATCGTATGAGTGAATTAGAATGGATACGAAGGAATTAGAATGGATCGTACGAAGGAATTAGAATGGATCAGACGAATGAAATAGGATGGATCGTACGAAGGAATTAGAATGGATCGTACGAAAGAATTAGAATGGATCGTACGAATGAATTAGAATGGATATATTCGTGCAAATGAATTAGAATGGATCGTATGAATGAATTAGAATGGATCGTATGAGTAAATTAGAACGGATAGTACGAATGAAGTAGAATGGATCGTATGAATGAATTAGAATGGATACATTCGTGGGAATGAATTAGAATGGATCGTATGAATGAATTAGAATAGATTGTGCGAATGAATTAGAATGGATCGTACGAATGAATTAGAATGGATACATTCGTGCGAATAAATTAGAATGGATTGTATGAATGAATTAGAATGGATCGTACGAATGAATTAGAATGGATCGTACGAATGAATTAGAATAGATTGCGCGAATGAATTAGAATGGATCGTATGAATGAATTAGAATGGATCGTACGAAGGAATTAGAATGGATCGTACGAATGAATTAGAATGGATCGTACGAATGAATTAGAATGGATCGTACGAAGGAATTAGAATGGATCGTACGAATGAATTAGAATGGATCGTACGATTGAATTAGAATGGATCATACACGAATGAGTAAGAATGGATTATAATGGATCGTGCGAATGAATTAGAATGGATCGTACGAATAAATTAGAATGGATACATTCGTCCGAATGAATTAGAATGGATCATACGAATGAGTAAGAATGGATCGTACGATTGAAATAGAATAGATTGTACGAATGAATTAGAATGGATCGTACGAATGAATTAGAATGGATCGTGTGAAAGAATTAGAATTGATTGTACGAATGAATTAGAATGGATCAAATGAATGAATTAGAATGGTTACATTCATGCGAATGAATTAGAATGGATCGTACGAATGGATTAGAATGGATACATTCGAGCGAATGAATTAGAATGGATCGTATGAATGAATTAGAATGGATTGTACGAATGGATTAGAATGGATCCTACGAATGGATTAAAATGGATACCTTTGTGCATATGAATTAGAATGGATCGTACGAATGAATTAGAATGGATCATATTAATGAATTAGAATGGATCGTATGAATGAATTAGAATGGATCATATGAATGAATTAGAATGGATCGTACGAATGAATTAGAATGGATCGTGCAAATGAATTAGAATGGATCGTACGAATGAATTAGAATGGATCATACGAATGAACTAGAATGGATACATTCGTGCGAATGAATTTGAATGGATCGTAAGAATGAATTAGAATGGTTCGTACGAATGAATTAGAATGGATCGTACGAATGACTTAGAATGGATCGTACGAATGAACTAGAATGGATACATTCATGCGAATGAATTAGAATGGATCGTACGAATGAATTAGAATAGATACATTCGTGCGAATGAATTAGAATGGATCGGACGAATGAATTAGAATGGATCGTACGAATGAATTAGAATGGATAAAATGAATGAATTAGTATGGTTACATTCATGCGAATGAATTAGAATGGATCGTACGATTGGATTAGAATGGATCGTACGAATGGATTAGAATGGATACATTCGAGCGAATGAATTAGAATGGATCGTACGAATGAATTAGAATGGATCGTACGAATGGATTAGAATGGATCCTACGAATGGATTAGAATGGATACCTTTGTGCATATGAATTAGAATGGATCGTACGAATGAATTAGAATGGATCATATTAATGAATTAGAATGGATCGTACGAATGAATTAGAATGGATACATTCGTGCATGATCCATTCTAATTCATTCGCACGAATGTATCCATTCTAATAAATTCGTACGATCCATTCTAATTCATTAATATGATCCATTCTAATTCATTCGTACGATCCATTCTAATTCATATGCATAAAGGTATCTATTCTAATTCATTCGTACGATCCATTCTAATTCAGGATCGTTCGAATGAATTAGAATGGATACATTCATGCGAATGAATTAGAATTGATCGTACGAATGAATTAGAATGGATCGTGCGAATGAATTAGAATGGATCGTACGAATGAATTAGAATAGATCGTACGAATGAACTAGAATGGATACATTCGTGCGAATGAATTAGAATGGATCGTACGAATGAATTAGAATGGATCGTACGAATGAATTAGAATGGATCTTACGAATGAATTAGAATGGATCGTACGAATAAATTAGAATGGATCGTACGAATGAATTAGAATGGATACATTCGTGCGAATGAATTAGAATGGATCGGACGAATGACTTAGAATGGATCGTACGAATGAATTAGAATGGATCAAATGAATGAGTTAGAATGGTTACATTCATGCGAATGAATTAGAATGGATCGTATGAATGGATTAGAATGGATCGTACGAATGGATTAGAATGGATACATTCGAGCAAATGAATTAGAATGGATCGTATGAATGAATTAGAATGGATCGTACGAATGGATTAGAATGGATCCTACGAATGGATTAGATTGGATACCTTTGTGCATATGAATTAGAATGGATCGTACAAATGAATTAGAATGGATCATATTAATAAATTAGAATGGATCGTACGAATCAATTAGAATGGATACATTCGTGCGAATGAACTAGAATGGATCCTGCGAATCAATTAGACTGGATCGTGCGAATGAATAAGAATAGATCATACGAATGAATTAGAATGAATCGTACGAATTAATTAGAATGGATACATTCGTGCGAATGAATTAGAATGGATTGTATGAATGAATTAGAATGGATCGTACGAATGAATTAGAATGGATCATACGAATTAATTAGAATGGATCATACGAATGAATTAGAATGGATCGTACGAATGAATTAGAATGGATCGTACGAATGAATTAGAATGGATACATTCGTGTGAATGAATTAGAATGGATTGTGCGAATGAATAAGAACAGATCATGCAAATGAATTAGAATGGATCGTACGAATGAATTAGAATGGATCGTGCGAATGAATTAGAATGGATCGTACGAATGAATTAGAATGGATACATTTGTGCGAATGAATTAGAATGGATCATACGAATGAATTAGAATGGATCGTATGAATGAATTAGAATGGATCGTATGAATGAATTAGAATGGATCGTGCGAATGAATTAGAATGGATCGTACGAATAAATTAGAATGGATCGTACAAATGAACTAGAATGGATACATTCGTGCGAAAGAATTAGAATGGATCGTACGAATGAATTAGAATGGATCGTACGAATGAATTAGAATGGATCTTACGAATGAATTAGAATGGATCGTACGAATGAATTAGAATGGATCGTACGAATGAATTAGAATGGATACATTCGTGCGAATGTATTAGAATGGATCGGACGAATGAATTAGAATGGATCGTACGAATGAATTAGAATGGATCGTACGAATGAATTAGAATGGATCGTACGAATAAATTAGAATGGATACATTCGTCCGAATGAATTAGAATGGATCATACGAATGAGTAAGAATGGATCGTACGAATGAAATAGAATAGATTGTACGAATGAATTAGAATGGATCCTACGAATGAATTAGAATGGATCGTGTGAAAGAATTAGAATGGATTGAATGAATAAATTAGAATGGATCGTATGAATGAATTAGAATGGATCGTGCGAATGAATTCAAATGGATTGTACGAATTCATTCTAATTCATTCATAAAATCCATTCTAATTCTTTCACACGATCTATTCTAATTCATTCGTAGGATCCATTCTAATTCATTCGTACAATCTATTCTATTTCATTCGTACGATCCATTCTTACTCATTCGTATGATCCATTCTAATTCATTCGGACGAATGTATCCATTCTAATTTATTCGTACGATCCATTCTAATTAATTCGTAAGATCCATTCTAATTCATTCATACGATCCATTCTATTTCATTCGTCCGATCCATTCTAATTCATTCACACGAATGTATCCATTCTAATTCATTCGTACGATCCATTCTAATTCAGTCGTACGATCCATTCTAATTCCTTCGTACGATCCATTCTAATTCATTCGTACGATATATTCTATTTCATTCGTATGATCCATTCTTACTCATTCGTACGATCCATTCTAATTCATTCGTTCGATCCATTCTAATTCATTCATAAGATCCATTCTAATTCATTCGTACGATCCATTCTAATTTATTCGTACGATCCATTCTAATTCATTCGCACGAATGTATCCATTCTAGTTCATACGTACGATCCATTCTAATTCATTCGTATGATCCATTCTAATCCATTCGTACGATCCATTCTAATTCATTCATACGATCCATTCTAATTCATTCATACGATCCATTCTAATTCTTTCACACGATCTATTCTAATTCATTCGTAGGATCCATTCTAATTCATTCGTACAATCTATTCTATTTCATTCGTACGATCCATTCTTACTCATTCGTATGATCCATTCTAATTCATTTGGACAAATGTATCCATTCTAATTTATTCGTACGATCTATTCTAATTCATTCGTATGATCCATTCTAATTCATTCGTACGATCCATTCTTACTCATTCGTATGATCCATTCTAATTCATTCGTACGATCCATTCTAATTCATTCGTACGATCGATTCTAATTCATTCGCACTATCCATTCTAATTCATTCGTACGATCCATTCTAATTCATTCGTATGATCTATTCTACTTTATTCGTTCAAATATATCCATTCTAATTCATTCCGTACGATCCATTCTAATTCATTCGTACGATCCATTCTAATTCATTCGTACGAATGTATCCATTCTAATTAATTCGTACGATCCATTCTAATTCATTCGTCATTCTAATTCATTCGTACGATCCATTCTAATTCATTCGTAAGATCCATTCAAATTCATTCATACGATCCATTCTAATTCATTCGCACGAATGTATCCATTCTAGTTCATTCATACGATCCATTCTAATTCATTCGTACGATCCATTCTAATTCATTCGCACGATCCATTTTAATTCATTCGTACGATAAATTCTAATTCATTCGCACGAATGTATCCATTCTAATTCATTCGTACGATCCTGAATTAGAATGGATCGTACGAATGAATTAGAATGGATACCTTTGTGCATATGAATTATAATGGATCGTACGAATGAATTAGAATGGATCATAATAATGAATTAGAATGGATCGTACGAATGAATTAGAATAGATCGTATGAATGAATTAGAATGAATCGTACGAATGAATTAGAATGGATCGTACGAATGAATTAGAATGGATATATTCGTGCGAATGAATTAGAATGGATACATTCGTGCGAAAGAATTAGAATAGATCGTATGAATAAATTAGAATGGATCCTATGAATGAATTAGAATGGATCGTGCGAATGAATTAGAATGGATCGTACGAATGAATTAGAATGGTTCGTACGAAGGAATTAGAATGGATCGTACGAAAGAATTAGAATGGATATATTCGTGCATATGAATTAGAATGGATCGTATGAATGTGTTAGAATGGATCGTATGAGTGAATTAGAATGGATCGTACGAATGAATTAGAATGAATCTTACGAATGAATTAGAATGGATCGTACGAATGAATTAGAATGGATAAATTCGTGCGAAAGAATTAGAATGGATCGGACGAATGAATTAGAATGGATCGTACGAATGAATTAGAATGGATCGTACGAATGAATTAGAATGGTTTGTACGAATAAATTAGAATGGATGCATTCGTCCGAATGAATTAGAATGGATCATACGAATGAGTAAGAATGGATCGTACGAATGAAATAGAATAGATTGTACGAATGAATTAGAATGGATTCGTACGAATGAAT
This sequence comes from Chamaelirium japonicum, assembly GCA_947650365.1. Classification (NCBI taxonomy): domain Eukaryota; kingdom Viridiplantae; phylum Streptophyta; class Magnoliopsida; order Liliales; family Melanthiaceae; genus Chamaelirium; species Chamaelirium japonicum. The sequence goes on along the minus strand of OX393550.1, from coordinate 3,614,109 downwards.
TAGAATGGATCGTACCAATGAGTAAGAATGGATCATACGAATGAAATAGAATGGATTGTGCGAATGAATTAGAATGGATCGTACGAATGAATTAGAATGGATCGTGTGAAAGAATTAGAATGGATTGTATGAATGAATTAGAATAGATCGTATGAATGAATTAGAATGGATCCTATGAATGAATTAGAATGGATCGTGCGAATGAATTAGAATGGATCGTACGAATGAATTAGAATGGATCGTACGAATGAATTAGAATGGATCGTGCTAATGAATTAGAATTGATCGAACGAATGAATTAGCATGGATCGTGCTAATGAATTAGAATGGAACGTACAAATGAATTAGAATGGATCGTGAGAAAGAATTAGAATGGATTGTATGAATGAATTAGAATGAATTCGTACGATCCATTCGAATTCATTCGCACGATCCATTCTAATTCATTCATACGATCCATTCTAATTCATTCATACAATCCATTCTAATTCTTTTACACGATCCATTCTAATTCTTTCGTAGTATCCATTCTAATTCATTCGTACAATCTATTCTATTTCATTCGTACGATCCATTCTTACTCATTCATATGATCTATTCTAATTCATTCGGACGAATGTATCCATTCTAATTTATTCGTACGATCCATTCTAATTCATTCGTACGATCCATTCTAATTCATTCGTACGATCCATTCTTACTCATTCGTATGATCCATTCTAATTCATTCGTACGATCCATTCTAATTCATTCGTACGATCCATTCTAATTCATTCGCACAATCTATTCTAATTCATTCGTACGATCCATTCTAATTCATTCGTACGATCGTACGAATGAATTAGAATGGATCGTACGGAATGAATTAGAATGGATTGTATGAATGAATTAGAATGGATACATTCGTGCGAATGAATTAGAATGGATCATACGAATGAGTAAGAATGGACCGTACGAATAAAACAGAATGGATTGTACGAATGAATTAGAATGGATCGTACAAATGAATTAGAATGGATCGTACGAATGTATTAGAATGGATCATACGAATGAGTATGAATGGATTGTACAAATGAAATAGAATGGATCGTACGAATGAATTAGAATGGATCGTACGAATGAATTAGAATGCATTGTATGAATGAATTAGAATGGATCGTATGAATGAATTAGAATGGATCGTGCGAATGAATTCGAATGGATCGCATGATCCATTCGAATAGAATGGATCGTATGAATGAATTAGAATGGATCGGGCGAATGAATTAGAATGGATTGTAGGAATGAATTAGATTGGATTGTATGAATGAATTAGAATGGATCGTATGAATGAATTAGAATGGATCGTGCGAATGAATTAGAATGGATCGTACGAATGAATTAGAATGGATCGTACGAATGAATTAGAATGGATCATACGAATGAGTAAGAATGGATCGTACGAATGAAATAGAATGGATTGTACGAATGAATTAGAATGGATACATTCATGCGAATGAATTAGAATGGATCGGACGATTGAATTAGAATAGATCGTACGATTCATTCTAATTCATTCGTACGATCCATTCTAATACATTCGTACGATTCATGCTAATTCATTCGCACGATCCATTCTAATTCATTCGTACGATCCATTCTTATTCATTCATACGATCCATTCTAATTCATTCGCACAATCCATTCTAATTCATTCGTACAATCCATTCTAATTCATTCGTATGATCCATTCTAACTCATTCGGTGGATCCATTCTAATTCATTCGTACGATCCATTCTAATTCATTCCCACGATCCATTCTAACTTATTCGTACGATCCATTCTAATTCATTCATACGATCTATTCTAATTCATTCGCACGAATGTAACCATTCTAATTCATTCATATGATTCATTCTAATTCATTCGTACGAGCTATTCTAATTCATTCGTACGATCCATTCTAATTCATTCACACGAATGTATCCATTCTAATTCATTCATACGATCCATTCTAATTCATTCGTACGATCCATTCTAATTCACTCATACGATCCATTCTAATACATTCATACGATCCATTCTAATTCATTTGCATGAAGATATCCATTCTAATTCATTCGTACAATCCATTCTAATTCCTTCGTACGATCCATTCTAATTCATTCGTACGATCTATTCTATTTCATTCGTACGATCCATTCTTACTCATTCGTACGATCCTTTCTAATTCATTCGTCCGATCCATTCTAATTCATTCGCACGAATGTATCCATTCTAATTCATTCGTTCGATCAATTCTAATTCATTAGCACGATCCATTCTAATTCATTCGTATGATCCATTCTAATTCATTCGCACGATCCATTCTAATTCATTCATAGGATCCATTCTAATAAATTCATACGATCTATTCTAATTCTTTCGTACGAATGTATCCATTCTAATTCATTCGCACGAATGTATCCATTCTAATTCATTCGTACGATCCATTCTAATTCATTAATATGATCCATTCTAATTCATTCGTACGATCCATTCTAATTCATATGCACAAAGGTATCCATTCTAATCCATTCGTAGGATCCATTCTAATCCATTCGTACGATCCATTCTAATTGATTCGTACGATCCATTCTAATTCAATCGCTCGAATGTATCCATTCTAATCCATTCGTACGATCCATTCTAATCCATTCGTACGATCAATTCTAATTCATTCGCATGAATGTAACCATTCTAATTCATTCATTTGATCCATTCTAATTCATTCGTACGATCCATTCTAATTCATTCATCCGATCCATTCTAATTCATTCGCACGAATGTATCCATTCTAATTCATTCGCACGATCCATTCTAATTCATTCGTACGATCCATTCTAATTCATTCGTAAGATCCATTCTAATTCATTCGTACGATCCATTCTAATTCATTTGTACGATCCATTCTAATTCATTCGCACGAATGTATCCATTCTAGTTCATTCGTATGATCCATTCTAATTCATTCGTACAATCCAATCTAATTCATTCGCACGATCCATTCTAATTCATTCGTACGATCAATTCTAATTCATTCGTGCAATCCATTCTATTTCATTCGTAAGATCCATTCTTACTCATTCGTACGATCCATTCTAATTCATTCACACGAATGTATCCATTCATACGAATGAATTAGAATAGATTGTACGAATGAATTAGAATGGATCGTACGAAGGAATTAGAATGGATCGTACGAATGAATTAGAATGGATCGTACGAATGAATTAGAATGGATCATACGAAGGAATTAGAATGGATCGTACGAATAAATTAGAATGGATCGTACGAATGAATTAGAATGGATCGTACGAATGAACTAGAATGGATACATTCGTGCGAATGAATTAGAATGGATCGTACGAATGAATTAGAATGGATCATACGATTCATTCTAATTCATTCGTACGATCCATTCTAATACATTCGTACGATTCATGCTAATTCATTCGCACGATCCATTCTAATTCATTCGTACGATCCATTCTTATTCATTCATACGATCCATTGCAATTCATTCGCACAATCCAATCTAATTCATTCGTACAATCCATTCTAATTCATTCGTATGATCCATTCTAACTCATAACTCATTCGGTGGATCCATTCTAATTCATTCGTACGATCCATTCTAATTCATTCCCACGATCCATTCTAATTTATTCGTACGATCCATTCTAATTCATTTGTACGATCTATTCTAATTCATTCGCCCGAATGTAACCATTATAATTCATTCTAATTCATTCATATGAGCTATTCTAATTCATTCATACGATCCTTTCTAATTCATTCGTATGATCCATTGTAATTCATTCATACAATCCATTTAGATTCATTCGCACAAATGTATCCATTCAAATTCATTCGTACGATCCAGTCTAATTCATTCGTACGATCCATTCTAATTCATTCGCACGAATATATCCATTCTAATTCTTTCGTACGATGCATTCTAATTCGTTCGTACGATCCATTCTAATTCATTCATTTGATCCATTCTAATTCATTCGTACGATCCATTCTAATTCATTCGTCCGATCCATTCTAATTCATTCGCACGAATGTATCCATTCTAATTCAATCATACGATCCATTCTAATTCATTCGTACGATCCATTCTAATTCATTCGTAAGATCCATTCTAATTCATTCGTACGATCCATTCTAATTCATTCGTACGATCCATTCTAATTCATTCGCACGAATGTATCCATTCTAGTTCATTCGTACGATCTATTCTAATTCATTCATACAATCCATTCTAATTCATTCCGTACGATCCATTCTAATTCATTCGTACGATCGTACGAATGAATTAGAATGGATCGTACGTATGAATTAGAATAGATTGTGCGAATGAATTAGAATGGATCGTACGAATAAATTAGAATGCATCGTACGAATGAATTAGAATGGATCGTAGGAATGAATTAGAATGGATCGTACGAATGAATTAGAATGGATCGTACGAATGAATTAGAATGGATCGTACGAATAAATTAGAATGGATCGTACGAATAAATTAGAATGGATACATTCGTCCAAATGAATTAGAATGGATCATACGAATGAGTAAGAATGGATCGTACGAATGAAATAGAAAAGATTATACGAATGAATTAGAATGGATCCTACGAATAAATTAGAATGGATCGTGTGAAAGAATTTGAATGGATTGTATGAATGAATTAGAATGGATCGTATGAATGAATTAGAATAGATCGTGCGAATGAATTCGAATGGATCGTACGAATTCATTCTAATTCATTCATACAATCCATTCTAATTCTTTCACTGGATCCATTCTAATTCATTCGTACGTTCCATTCTAATTCATTAGCACGATCCATGCTAATTCATTAGTTCGATCAATTCTAATTCATTAGCACGATCCATTCTAATTCATTCGTACGATCCATTCTAATTCATTCGCACGATCCATTCAAATTTATTCATAGGATCCATTCTAATTCATTCATACGATCTATTCTAATTCTTTCGCACGAGTGTATCCATTCTAATTCATTCACACGAATGTATCGATTCTAATTCATTCGTACGATCCATTCTAATTCATTCGTATGATCCATTCGAATTCATTCACACGATCCATTCTAATTCATTCATATGATCCATTCTAATTCATTCATACAATCCATTCTAATTCTTTCACACGATCCATTCTAATTCATTCGTACCATCCATTCTAATTCATTCGTACAATCCATTCTATTTCATTCGTACGATCCAATCTTACTCATTCGTATGATCCATTCTAATTCATTCGTATGATCCATTCTAATTCATTCGTACGATCCAATCTAATTCATTCGTACGATCCATTCTAATTCATTCGTACGATCCATTCTAATTCATTCGCACGAATGTATCCATTCTAGTTCATTCGTACGATCCATTCTAATTCATTCGTATGATCCATTCTAATTCATTCACACGAATGTATCCATTCTAATTCATTCATACGATCCATTCTAATTCATTCGTACGATCCATTCTAATTCACTCATACGATCCATTCTAATACATTCATACGATCCATTCTAATTCATTTGCACGAAGATATCCATTCTAATTCATTCGTACGATCCATTCTAATTCCTTCGTACGATCCATTCTAATTCATTCGTACGATCTATTCTATTTCATTCGTACGATCCATTCTTACTCATTCGTACGATCCATTCTAATTCATTCGTCCGATCCATTCTAATTCATTCGCACGAATGTATCCATTCTAATTCATTCGTTCGATCAATTCTAATTCATTAGCACGATCCATTCTAATTCATTCGTACGATCCATTCTAATTCATTCGCACGATCCATTCTAATTCATTCATAGGATCCATTCTAATAAATTCATACGATCTATTCTAATTCTTTCGTACGAATGTATCCATTCTAATTCATTCGCACGAATGTATCCATTCTAATTCATTCGTACGATCCATTCTAATTCATTAATATGATCCATTCTAATTCATTCGTACGATCCATTCTAATTCATATGCACAAAGGTATCCATTCTAATCCATTCGTAGGATCCATTCTAATCCATTCATACGATCCATTCTAAATCATTCGTACGATCCATTCTAATTCAATCGGTCGAATGTATCCATTCTAATCCATTCGTACGATCCATTCTAATCCATTCGTACGATCAATTCTAATTCATTCGCATGAATGTAACCATTGTAATTCATTCATTTGATCCATTCTAATTCATTCGTACGATCCATTCTAATTCATTCATCCGATCCATTCTAATTCATTCGCACGAATGTATCCATTCTAATTCATTCGTACGATCCATTCTAATTCATTCGTACGATCCATTCTAATTCATTCGTAAGATCCATTCTAATTCATTCGTACGATTCATTCTAATTCATTCGTACGATCCATTCTAATTCATTCGCACGAATTTATCCATTCTAGTTCATTCGTGTGATCCATTCTAATTCATTCGTACAATCCAATCTAATTTATTCGCACGATCCATTCTAATTCATTCGTACAATCAATTCTAATTCATTCGTGCAATCCATTCTATTTCATTCGTAAGATCCATTCTTACTCATTCGTACGATCCATTCTAATTCATTCACACGAATGTATCCATTCGTACGAATGAATTAGAATAGATTGTACGAATGAATTAGAATGGATCATACGAAGGAATTAGAATGGATCGTACGAATGAATTAGAATGGATCGTACGAATGAATAAGAATGGATCGTACGAAGGAATTAGAATGGATCGTACGAATAAATTAGAATGGATCGTACGAATGAATTAGAATGGATCGTACGAATGAACTAGAATGGATACATTCGTGAGAATGAATTAGAATGGATCGTACGAATGAATTAGAATGGATCATACGATTCATTCTAATTCATTCGTACGATCCATTCTAATACATTCGTACGATTCATGCTAATTCATTCGCACGATCCATTCTAATTCATTCGTACGATCCATTCTTATTCATTCATACGATCCATTCTAATTCATTCGCACAATCGAATCTAATTCATTCGTACAATCCATTCTAATTCATTCGTATGATCCATTCTAACTCATAACTCATTCGGTGGATCCATTCTAATTTATTCGTACGATCCATTCTAATTCATTCCCACGATCCATTCTAATTTATTCGTACGATCCATTCTAATTTATTTGTACGATCTATTCTAATTCATTCGCACGAATGTAACCATTATAATTCATTCATACGATTCATTCTAATTCATTCATATGAGCTATTCTAATTCATTCATACGATCCTTTCTAATTCATTCGTATGATCCATTGTAATTCATTCATACAATCCATTTAGATTCATTCGCACAAATGTATCCATTCAAATTCATTCGTACGATCCAGTCTAATTCATTCGTACGATCCATTCTAATTCATTCGCACGAATATATCCATTCTAATTCTTTCGTACGATGCATTCTAATTCATTCGTACGATCCATTCTAATTCATTCATTTGATCCATTCTAATTCATTCGTACGATCCATTCTAATTCATTCGTCCGATCCATTCTAATTCATTCGCACGAATGTATCCATTCTAATTCATTCATACGATCCATTCTAATTCATTCGTACGATCCATTCTAATTCATTCGTAAGATCCATTCTAATTCATTCGTACGATCCATTCTAATTCATTCATACGATCCATTCTAATTCATTCGCACGAATGTATCCATTCTAGTTCATTCGTACGATCCATTCTAATTCATTCATACAATCCATTATAATTCATTCCGTACGATCCATTCTAATTCATTCGTACGATCGTACGAATGAATTAGAATGGATCGTACGTATGAATTAGAATAGATTGTGCGAATGAATTAGAATGGATTGTACGAATAAATTAGAATGCATCGTACGAATGAATTAGAATGGATCGTAGGAATGAATTAGAATGGATCGTACGAATGAATTAGAATGGATCGTACGAAGGAATTAGAATGGATCGTACGAATGAATTAGAATGGATCGTACGAATAAATTAGAATGGATGCATTCGTCCGAATGAATTAGAATGGATCATACGAATGAGTAAGAATGGATCGTACGAATGAAATAGAAAAGATTGTACGAATGAATTAGAATGGATCCTACGAATGAATTAGAATGGATCGTGTGAAAGAATTTGAATGGATTGTATGAATGAATTAGAATGGATCGTATGAATGAATTAGAATGGATCGTGCGAATGAATTCGAATGGATCGTACGAATTCATTCTAATTCATTCATACAATCCATTCTAATTCTTTCTCACGATCCATTCTAATTCATTCGTACGTTCCATTCTAATTCATTAGCACGATCCATGCTAATTCATTAGTTCGATCAATTCTAATTCATTAGCACGATCCATTCTAATTCATTCGTACGATCCATTCTAATTCATTCACACGATCCATTCAAATTCATTCATAGGATCCATTCTAATTCATTCATACGATCTATTCTAATTCTTTCGCACGAATGTATCCATTCTAATTCATTCGCACGAATGTATCGATTCTAATTCATTCGTACGATCCATTCTAATTCATTCGTATGATCCATTCGAATTCATTCGCACGATCCATTCTAATTCATTCATATGATCCATTCTAATTCATTCATACAATCCATTCTAATTCTTTCACACGATCCATTCTAATTCATTCGTACCATCCATTCTGATTCATTCGTACAATCCATTCTATTTCATTCGTACGATCCAATCTTACTCATTCGTATCATCCATTCTAATTCATTCGTATGATCCATTCTAATTCATTCGTACGATCCAATCTAATTCATTCGTACGATCCATTCTAATTCATTCATACGATCCATTCTAATTCATTCGCACGAATGAATCCATTCTAGTTCATTCGTACGATCCATTCTAATTCATTCGTACGATCCATTCTAATTCATTCGCACGATCCATTCTAAATCATTCATACGATCCATTCTAATTCATTCGTATGATCCATTCTAATTCATTCGCACAAATGTTTCCATTCTAA